>QRAM01000024.1:207698-347105 GCA_013436055.1 Halocynthia roretzi | reverse complement strand
GTTATACGAGAGTGTTAAGTTTTATTTGAAATCTTCAAAAACTACTGGTGGTATAGCGGTGCTCAAGAAATGTAAGAAATGCCCGGGAAAAAAAAAACTGACAAATCAGTTCAACTAGTTATTAATTTATTGAATATAAATAATCGTCAATGGGTTTTGTGAGCAGCTCAATTGAACAGTACACGTGGTGCAGTTTTTCTGTTTCAAATATATTGCAGAATGATTTGACAGCATGCAACAAATCCTTGTACTAAATGTTCTCTTTTTCCTTCCTGAACTCATGGTGCTCCTAGAGTCTAATGCATTTCGAGTGCACAGCCCTTGAGGGTATTACAAATCATATCATTGTTGGATAAGGGGATAAACAGGCCTGTTACATTAGTAGTTTCATAAAATTAAAGATTTCTTTCTTCGGTCTCACTGCTCTGTTGTATGAAACTGGTAGTTTCATCGAAATGGTGACGGAATTTTCGTTTACTCCACTTATTAAATAACAAATAATGTACTGTAGATTACGCCATCAAAAGCGAGCACACCGGCTTAAGACAGGTCACTGAATGGGGTCTGATCACCAGCCGAGCCACAGCCGCTGCTATCTCCTTCCATTATACAGCTATCCTGTTGACGATGTGTCGGAATTTGATTACTTTCTGTCGAGAAACATTCCTCAACAACTTCATTCCGTTCGACTCAGCCGTTGCATTTCATAAACAAATAGCTTATGTCACCATCGTGGAAGTTTGTAAGATTCATTTTTATGATTTCATATTATGATCCATGAGAGGGATTCTATTATTGTATTGAGCACCTCCATTACATCTGTCTTGCTTCTAACAGTTATTCACGTGTTCGGCCACATTGTCAACTTCTACCACTTGAGTGTCCACCCGTTACCAGTGCTTGCATGTATCTTTCCAAAACTTCTAATAGACGATGGGTATGTGAGAAGACAACTTATTTTGACAACTGTGAACAGTAATACGAGAATCCTCTTATAAAGCAACATTCTCATTTATAATTTAGGTCCGACATGCCAAAAACATTCGTGTGGTGGCTTTTCCAAACCGTCACCGGCGCTACAGGCGTTCTACTTCTAGTCGTTCTTTCTATCATCTATATATTTGCCATGCAGTACTCCCGTAGACACTGTTTCCGTGCTTTCTGGATGACTCACCATTTGTTTGGTGAGTAAACGATTACACAAATAAGACTACGAGACTTGTACTATTTCGTCAAATGAAGGTCATTAGTGTAAATTTAATTTATCTTCGTTGCAGTGGTGGTATTTATTCTTGTTATTCTTCACGGATCGGTTGGTTTGATACAGCACCCTCTCTTTCACTTCTATTTGTCTGGGCCAGCTGTGATTTACATCATCGACAAGATGATTACGATAAGCAGATCGGCGATTGAAATCTCAGTTGTGAAGGCTGAACCGCTTCCTTCAGGTAAGAATTCTTGCCGTATAAATATCTGAGAGTATTATCTGTTATTTTTTCAATGATTAATAATGGAGTATATTCGACCAGGTGTATTGAACCTCGTATTTAAGCGACCAACAGCTTTCGACTATAGATCTGGACAATGGGTGCGAATAGCTTGCGGTTCGCTTACAGCAAACGAATATCATCCCTTTACTTTAACATCTGCTCCACATGAGGTAAGCAATCATGAACCATTATAAGCATGAGTATCCTAGAGCAGAATAGACAGACAGAATATTCGGAGTCGAAAATCAAGGATTTTTTCATTGTTGCAGGAGAATCTATCACTGCATATTCGAGCAATCGGGCCATGGACAACAAATCTACGAAATCTTTATCAGACAGCGGCAGATCAGAAGGGTGCATATCCGACTGTAAGTGTGTACACTGTTCAAAGCATTACAAGAAATTACAAACAAAATTCAAAGTTTAGTACTCAAAAGCGGTTATTTTTTCTAACCAGATTTACTTAGACGGGCCGTTCGGAGAAGGCCACCAGGACTGGTACAAGTACGAAGTGTCTGTATTAGTTGGTGCCGGAATAGGCGTTACTCCGTTCGCTTCCATACTCAAAGATATAGTGCACAAGAGAAGAATTAATCAAGGACTGAGGATCGCTTGCAAAAAGGTATTTATTCGATAAACACTGAGAAAGTCAATAATGAATAGCTATAACACTGTATATACTGCAATTAGGTATACTTCATCTGGGTAACGCGAACTCAACGTCATTTCGAGTGGTTGACGGATATTATTAAAGGCCTTGAAGATTCAGACAACGAAAACTTGGTCGATACACACATCTACATTACACAATTCCATCACAGATTTGATTTACGTACCACCATGCTGGTAAAATGAACTTTAGGAAAGAACTTTAAGTAAAAAGGGGTCGGGGTCGACAACATCTTATACCTGTATGTATTTTTAGTATATCTGTGAAAGACATTTCCAAAAAGTTGCAAACAGGAGTTTATTTACTGGATTACAAGCCGTGACTCACTTCGGAAGGCCTCAGTTCGAACAATTTTTCGAGTCACTCCAACAGATTCATAGCGAGGTGAGAACACAGACTTGGATTGAATTGAAAAATGGATTGTTAACTTTTACGCTGTTCTTTTATTACTAAAGGCCAATACATTCGGAGTGTTCAGTTGCGGACCGGCAGGGCTCACTAATGGAGTGGAATCAGCGACAAAAAACGTTAACAAACAAGGAAGATCGCAGTTTATTCATTTCTTCGAGAATTTTTAAACGCATTCCCTTCAAGTAAAAAGTACATCAATATGTATATGCATGTTGTATATACACTATATGATCAACTATTCGATACGTTATTGCTATCATATATACTACACTACTAAATAACGTTTCTACAGCATACTCTTATTGCCTTGACAGCAACCCAATTGTATTTCCTATAATTGAGCATATGCTATTTAAAAGATATATAAAATTCTTTACGAAAAATTGAAAATCTAGACGATTCGATTGAGGATGGTCTTCTATCTGTATATACTGTACCTAACATGGCTGTTACCTTATTCAGTACGAATTTTGTCATGACACGAGGAATCTTTAAGATTCAAAGCATATATTTTATGATTCAAGAAATTATAACAAATAGAGATAACTATTCCATCATCATATCCAATTTCCATGCTTTACTTTGGAAGGAATATATACATCGCTAATATATGTAGATGATATTTGGTCAAGCGACTGAATTTCTGCTTTTTGTCTCATTTCTTGTATGATCCTGACCTGATTTCAAACGGAAGTGACTTAGATAACAGAACAAACATGCTGCTACTATTCAAACAAACCTTTGTCTAGAAATTCAGTACCTGTTTCAATATATCAGGATGCGATTTCATGTAAGGACGACGAATCAAATCATCGCATTTAGACATGTCGTGACTACTGCATGGAATTAATGAATTGCTCAGATTCAATCTGACAAAGAAAAAAAGTCGTTTAGGGATAGCTGCTTCGGGAAAGTCAAATCTTATGGGCAGTGGTCGTAACATACCTCTTCAAATCTGAAGGAAACAAACCAATCCAGCGTAAATTAGGTAGCGCCAAATTTGACGAATCGTAAGCCAGTGACTTTCAAACAAAAAATGCTGGAGTTATGAATTATACAAGTCTGCTCATCATACACTATAGAAATGACGAACTTTCTGCCTTAAACTTTCCCTTCAATTTTTACAACAGTTTGTGCTACAATCATTTGATATTTCCGATTCTAACGACAGGTTGGAGAATATCAAATCACAGTCAAAGTCGCGAGTATTAGTCATTAGCAAGCAAATCCAGAAAAATTGTATATTAAAAGATTTTCGGGTGGGAAATATAACTTTTATAGTGGATATGGGATTAATAACGTTCAGTATCTTATAATAACAGAGAGGCCTTGCTTGTGAAAGCTCAAATATGCGAAACTATCCAGATTCTAATTTGTGCCGCACGAGGCGTTAGAGCTACACAAGTAGGATTTCATCCCAATTTTCTGTGCCAAATTTGGTAAGATACGTTGAGAAATGGACAACAAACAGACAGACAAACTTGCGAATATTATGTAATGAACGATTATCACTCGTATATTGTACACCAAACTCGCTCACCTGCGAACCGAAGCGATAAACACACATGATTTCAATGCCTGCGATGAAATACGTCATGTAACAATATTAAAAAACCCGTTGATATGCTACATATAGGTTAAATTCCTAATCTCTGTTAGTATTCCATTCATAGTAGACAAAATATCCCAATGTGACATAACCAAGATGGCATTTGTCATGCAAGGGAAACGGCTATTGAATCTGTCATAAATGGCATGATCTTGCTAGCATTAAACTAATTTCATTCCTTTTATATAAAACTGATACTCGGTCACTTTTATAATGTCATTGACTTTATCACACATGTCATTGAAACAATACCAAAAGATATTTCATGACCATTTTAGGTACTGTATATAATATACAGTATCTAGTTCTCGCTAACGCCAGAAACGATACACGATACAAACGGTTACAGTACTTCCTCCATCCAACTACCCTTTGCATTTGGTCTGTGAACTCAATATGACTTTTAATATGATAATTTAGAATGAGTAGGAAATAGCACTGAAGGTTAGAGAACACTAATGCAATAGATCACACATAGTATTATAAACTATACTATAAAGGCTTATAAACATACGAACCGTGAGGATCAGAGTCAAATATTCCTAGAATGGGTAACTGCAACAGGTTGCTTACTAAATTGGTAAAGATTCGTGTATTAACGTCAGGTACACCTTTTCCCTAAAGAAAGAAGCAGACTAGTGTAAGATAAGTCTGAGTCACCTGAGTTTTCTCATACTCACAGTGATCATAATGCAGTCTAAGACAGATGGCAATTTATCTCTTAGCAATCGTTGAAATGTCGCATCTTTCTCTACTATCAGAAGAAAACGAGCGCAGTTAGAGACGGGATTCGATAAGGTATCAACGGAGGATGGAACTAATACGCCCTTGATTAAAAAAAAATACAAAGTCGAGACGCCGTAAACCGGTAAAGTAACATCTTCATCATTTCCACAGTTCAAGCGCATGATTAAATCTCAAACGTTAATTTAACAGAATTTACATCCAGAACAACAATCATGCGGAAAATTATAATTTTGTTTTTTAAGAACGTTTAGTATCAGATACGTAAATTCTAACTGTCGTCGTGTTTCTGTGCATTATGATTCAAACTTTCTTTGTAGCTACGTAGCCAATCTGTGTATATCGCAACATGAAAACAAGCAATACCGAGTTAGTTTCAGAACAGTCGATAATTTCACCACTGGCAATTGTATAGCGCAGGTCACCGGCAACGCAGCCTTTAGAAGTAGCGACAATGTTCAGAGCGTGCCTGGGTACGTCCAGCATACAGCCGATATCATCGATTAAATGATCCAAAACAGTTTGATTTTTGAAAAGCTAGCAAAACAGTATTCAAAGTAAAAGGGCTTCAGCTTAAATCGGCACTGACAACAGAATGTCATGAATGAAATCATATACATGGTTAACATCGAATTTCCGGAAATCAGTTAATCCAGCATTATTTCCCACCTGGGTAAAGTATATTTCCATCTGTCCATGTGGCCAGACGATGCACAGTATTTGTGTTAACAACAAACAGTGGTTGTTACTGGAGGGTTTTCTTTACATTAATATTTGAAAAGAATCTTTGGTATTTTAGACAAATTGGGAGCTATTATATCGGTTTTCTATATATAATCCTATGTTAATCCGACACGGTTCTGGAACCAAAGATTTCGGATAATCGATGTTCAACCTGTTGATGTATTTCAGAATTCTGAACGCTAACCTCAGGGTCACTGTAATACAAATCCCGTTTTGTTACAGTTTGATTAGTCTGGATAAGTCTGTATATCATCGCTAAAACTTTAACCATTAGACCTGAAATAATTACAGAAGTATGGTTAACTTACAAGTTAAGAAAAATAAATCACAAAAATACCATCGAAAATGTTGGGGTGATAGAGCATAGAAATAATCTTGCCTAACTAAAAACTTCCACACCAGCCCCTGACCTCTTTATTCTACTTACTGTTACTATATATTCTCGGTCAAAAAAATGAAATACAGTATTACCGTACATAAACAGATTTACCGCATGATGTTTACAATGACATTTGGTCAATGGTTTATCAAACCTCGCGGCATCTGATTGATTTTGTTATTCCGTGAGATAAATTATCTTAAAGATTGGACACGAGGAAGTGACAAAAATTATTTTTACCAACAATCTCCTGGTAAAATTATTACGTAAATAGAAGCGTCCTGTATTGTTTGCACACTTATAAATAAATTGATTACATGATACAACTACGACAGCGTACCGAATTTTTCGCTGGATTTCTTCTTACAGAATGACACTTGCGTAAAAGTCGCTTCATCTTTCATTACAAGACCAACGCCAGGTAGATAGCTCACGTTGGTCCAACTAGACCGAGATCTGAAATTAGGCTTTGATGTATTCCTCAAATACAAATTGCCGTTAGGTTAAAATACCTGTACTTCAAACTTGGTGAAATATCTCGCCTGACATCGTTCACAATCCCGACAATTATATCTTCTATCTTTCGTAATACTGAGCTACAATAGCATAACTCCAATATTTGCATGGATTAAGAATATTCTCAATAGCATCTCTACGGTCTTCTTATCACAAGGAAATCGTATATAAAACTATCACAGTAAATCATTAATTAACAGTGTAAAGAGAGTATCATTAAATTACTTGATACTTGATTAATTAAATTAATACAGTATGAGAAACTACGCCTCGAAATTATTTATACTGAGTGTGATCATACGATACACGATGCTGTAGGAACAATGCATAACAAAACCACTTCCAATTTTATATATATATTTAGGCCAAATGATTAAAAACTAATTCTAACATACTGAGTTCAACTGTAAATGTTACAATTTTTGCGAATTGCGAAGACATCTCTTATCAAAACAACATTTACGTATGATATTAAATTGTTACGTCACTTACGTATACGTTGCGTACGAATAACCTATGTACACCACGTTATCAGAATTATATTATAATGGAAACTAATGCAATAGACAAAAAAATGAAGCGGTCTTGAGCACATTAAACTCATGTTGACGAACGCAGACCTAGTGGTTCACGGTTCGAGTTAGGATTTAATGATGGGTAAAAACCAAGTGTATTAGTGTCAATGAAGCGTGACGAATGAAATAATGATTCAAATACCTGCAATTTAGCTGATTGGCTTGCCTCACATTGTGTGTGCATCCAGATTCTAAATTTGCCTTGGCTCCATCCAACTTATGCCAAAAATCTCTAGAAAACTGTGACATTGCAGTACATATAGGCACAATACTAGGCTCCTGTCTCCACAAGTACAAAACTCGACTGAGGACGAAGATGCTAACTTTTACCCTTCGACTCTATCTAGCGACAGTGACGCATGGTTGTGCTGTGGTTCCATGAAGCTTCGATCAAACCTTTGAATTTAAAGCAATATATATTCGCGGGATTGTAAACGGTAGCAGCCGATATGCACGATAAGAAAAACAGTTTAGAATTTAGTTATTACAAGTAATTTTATAAATTACATTAATGGATTTACTTGATGACTAAGTGGTGTTTTATTTCAGCTGATCCAATTTAATACAGCCAATATACAAGCAGGACAAATGAACATGAATATTCGTCTTTTTCTCCTGTTCACAGCTGCGTGTTTCCTCATCGCGGGTGACCAAGCAAGTAAGCAGTAACGACGAATGCACTTTTCATATCTTGCTAATATTACCGGTACAACTGGGTAAAAAACAACACCTTATCTGACCACGGCAATGTTCTTTGTGACAGCTGCCATGGAAAGAAATAAAACATACCGTAGAAATATCCGACTCCTGAGTAAAGTTTACGCATGGAATGATGATCGGAACGACACTAATTCGACATGTTTTGATCCTTTAATCAACAATACAGATTGGGCTTTTGCAAACAGATCACACATAAACAGGATTGCAACAAAAACCATGAGATGTTTCTATGTCCGGTAAGGACAATGGTACTGTTTTAACCATAAGGCCAATCAATTTGTAGTCTATGCTCTAATAATTATTGAATTTCAAAATTCAAATTCTCCTCTATAGATTCCAAATAACGCCTGACAATATTTCATCGAATTGCGTGTTTAAGGGGATGCATCAGAATTTCAGTTCTCTATCAATGGTCTTTGCTACCAGGCCATTCAAAGGTAGCCAAAGTAACTAAAGAAAACTCAAAAGAAGAAATTTTCCACAATTTACTCATCTCTAATACCGATGGCGTTTTTAGATCGAGAGGGCGTTTACCATCAGTGCTTTCAGATAGATATTCAAGAACCTAACGATCGGGAAGCAAAACTTACTTTATTCGAGAATTTTATGGATAATGTGTACGGAAATTCGACATGCACAATTATTTCAGTCAATCGAAGGCCAAACAAACAGTTAATCCGGTATGACACATCATGCGTCTCTAAGTACATCTTATTCAGGGTTTTACATAATTTGCTTCAATAGCGGCAGACAAAAAAAAAGAATATTTCAAACAATTATCTGTTCAGTCATCTATTATACAGTATTCTGTCCTACACAAATAACCTTTTGAAAATGCTTGATATTATTTTCAGTTCCTGCTAATATGTTTCCCGCTTTTCAGATACGCTTTCAGCACACACAAATCCTGTTACAGTGAAATGTGGCTACCGAGAAGTAAGTACACATAATAACATATTGTGTTAAAAAGGGAAGACATACATAAAGATTTGGTGGTAATGCGTCAAACGACGCGAACAAGTAACCCTAACAAGTAACCTCGGAGTCCATTCTATATCCTAACATAGCCATCTCTGCTGACCAGAAATTATGTGTGCGAAATTTTATTCTTTTAGGAGATTCTGCGTCACGACAACATGGACGTAATAGAGGTAGTTAATTAAATAAATGTAGATAAAGTCTGATTAGATCTGAGTAAGGAAGAAGTCTTAATAAAGATAGCCAAAAAATAGCTGAAGGAATGCTAATCTTTGCTTGATCAATTTTTTTTAGGTAATGGTGGAAAAAAATATTCTTACTATAGCACAGCTAACTACACTACGGATTTATCAACCGGAATTTGTACTAACAAAGGTACGTCCTCACTGTTCATAAAATTGAATTGTTAGATTAGGTTAATACAGTATAATTAGAGATTATTTCTGTTAAATCTAGTTTCCATCCAAGACACTTTCCCATCGCTTAATTACAGCGCCTGTAAAGCAAATGAAGTACTTAACTGCTCTAACTCGATCGACCTACTCGACTCTCAAGTAAAATATCGTATAGTAGTTTGTGCTTATAGACATACAGGTATATTCCATATATATATACATATATATATATGATATGGTTAACTGTATTTTTCAGGCAGAAAAATTGTACGGTTTTCTCGACTCCCATCCACAAAACAGAAGAAATCATCATACTATCATTCGTTTCATTAAAAAGGCCATTCGTAATGCGTCGTCAGATGGGGTAAGCATTCTGTTACCTATATGTCGAATAATATACCATGTGTACCATGTAACATGTGTACACATTGCGGGTTCGAGCCTTGCCGGAGCCATCCCAGTGTCCTTGAGCAAGGCACATCCACCAGCTCGCAGTTAACCCAGCTGTTAAATAGGGTACCGGCAACGCCGGGGTCACTGCAGCGGTGATGGTGACCTTCACCGAGGTTATTGTAACCTCTTGGGTCCATCATATCCCCCAGTGACTAAGCAGGTAATACAATCATTAACGAGTATGTACGTCACGCAATATTGCGTGTGATTTCGAAACAGGAGATTGTAAGGCTCGACTCCTGGCATGCTCGTTACATTACTTTAAAAAAAAAAAAAAATACCATGTGTACAGAAAACAATTGAATTAAAGTGGTATCATTGTTTTAAATCGTCCTTTTTTTAGAATACAAGATATTTCAGTTCTTCAGTTCTCCAAGTTATCGCAAATCTAGTTGAGTCTTCTTTGAAAATAAATGGAACCATTGCTGACAAACAGGAGATACGTAGGTTGGTCGAAACAATTATGCGCCGAGTTCAACATCCAAACCGTCAATGGGAATATGAAACAAAACTATTCTCTACTAAGGTTTGCTCACTCATTTTGATTTGTTGAAATATTGTGCACGGTAATCCCAGACTTTTTTCATCCACCAGGTACTAGACGTCGAACGTTCTGAGTTGCTGTATACGAATGTGACTACGCAGAAAGATGGTGCAATAATAAATGTCAATCTACCAAATACTGCTCTGTTTGCAACAAAAGAATCAATCAGAATTTCTCTCGTGCACTATTCAGGGAATGATTTATTTCAGGCAGATGACACTCCAGGTGACCAGGTATCGAATACATTATATTTGTTACCAAGGAATGGGAAATAGTGTACAACATGCAAAATGGTATCTGGAATGTTGTCAAATTTTTTACGTTTATTGAGCTCGACTTGCGATGTACATGGTTAATTACAGATTATTTCCATCAATGTCGGAAAACAGTTGACGGGCATTTCAAACTTTGTTGAAATAACGTTTTTAAACAACAGCGCACAAAACGGCAAAGAAGTTATCCCAGGAACCATGCTGGTGAGAGTTCTACAGTTATAATGTAGTTTGAAACGAGTTAGCCGAAACTTATCACACTCATAGCAGAAGTTTGATATTTAGGTGCGGAAAACGGTTGTTAAATGCGTGTTTTATACGAGATAAATCAGCAGTGGGAAAATGACGTATGTTACATAGACGAGCATTCTCCTTCAGTTCGATGCTACTGTAACCATCTGACAAGCTTTTCTATTCTTGTGGTTAGTAAATTTAATTAGCAATGAAATATAGCAGGAGTCCTGAAGTATTGTAAGGGATTTGGAAAGTGTCATCCATGATGAATACGACCGTGTCTTCCGAACACCAGGATCTTGGTTTAAGCCTCTTCAAGCCCTTGAGAAAGACATATTCATTTAAACCTCATACCGCCCATCCATGTAAATAGGGTTTAATGAAAATGGCAGGGTCACTACAACGATGCATAACGTATATCAGTGACTATAGTAACTACCATTTTTACAAGTTCACGGATATCAACAAGGGAGTTATTTTGTATAGACTTCTCCTAGACCGGGAGATTGAGAATTGAATATTTAAATCAAAAATATTACAAATAAAAAAAAAAAAGTTGAATATTCGATATTACAGAGCACAGTGGACGTTCCGGCAGATATCAGTCTATCGATTGTCAGTTATGTAGGATGTGTCTTATCATCGGTATGCCTAATCTTCCATCTGACACTAATCGGAATCTCAAAGTAGGATTCATATATGCAATGCTGTATATTACATTCCAACTCGACAACACTTAATAAAATTCGTAAATTACTGATTTCTTTCATAGAAAGTGGAAGAAAAAACGACCAGTGTTGATGATGATGCATGTCAGCGCATGCCTCTGCATCTCTTATATCATTTTCTTACTCGGTATAGGACAAACACAGAACAGAGCCGTTTGCATAACAGTGACTGCTTCTCTGCAGTATCTGTTTTTGGCAACTTGGTGTTGGCTCGGTGTTTATGCAAGGGAAATGTACAAATCTTTAGTGAAGGTAATTCGAATTTCCTCGTTCGGGTGGTGCTATTAGTTCAAGATAGAGTTATATGGAATGCATGATATTGTGACGTCACTCATTATCGAAGGTTCATTTCTACACCTAATACGTCCATCAATACTAATGTACAAAGTAAGAAAGAAAACGTCTTCACTTTTTTCTTCTCTTATAGGTTTTTCTTGACATTGAAGCACGCTTTATGCTGAAAGTTACTTGTATTGCGTACAGTACCCCGCTTGTAATTACTGCAGTCACCATTGGAATAACCGTTGGTTATTTCGATGAAAGACACACTAATAACCTACTTGGCCAAGGTAATACATTATGAGAACATTCTCTTTTAACTAAAACGAAATATGTTTCGACTCGACAGTGTACAAGTTGCTTTATAGGGATAGTCTACATTTCTTCAACATACTATTCTGAAAATGCTTGCTGGCTTCATGATGAATCATTGAACTTCGGTTTTTTGGTACCGGTTGGGTTAATTCTCCTTCACAACTTCATTGTGCTTGTTCGCGTATCATACGAAATTGTCATTAAGATGAATTCAGTGAGTCTTGTTTTATTCTTCAAAAGAATCTCATATACAATATGTATAGTCTATAAGACTGCGTGCATTTCTTGCATTTCGTGCATTCCTTTGTGGTGGTGAGTGTAATGAACAGTGCAAACTGGCTAGCAAGATAAACATGAATGCGAAGGCAGGAAACACGTGACAATTCTACAATAGAGTCGTAGTTCACACTCAGTCTATCAAAATTAAAAAAATACTTTTATAGCCTAACTAAGCATACCACATACTAAAGCTTCGCTAAAATTACTGTTCAAAGATGTAACAAATTCAAGTGAAGTTGCATCATCTAAATCCACTCAAGTTACAAGAAATGTATCTCAAGTTGGTTGACTTTGACTTTATTTCACTACAACACTGCTAATTACCCACAGATTGAATCAAGCGCTTCAAAGAAAGATATGAAAGAGAGAATTCTATTTTCTTGCGCAAGCGCATTCTTAATCGGTACAACTTGGGTTTTTGGTTGGCTTCTGCAACTTTCAACGGACCTTATGTATGTCCAGATATTTAGCTGGCTATTTGCCATATTCTGCTCGACACAGGTAATATCTAGATAATTCATTGCATCTTTATTGCGAGAGTAATAATTTGAATCGAAAACTTCTGTGTCGCAGGGCCTTTTCATCTTCCTTATACTATGCGTTCGCAACAAGAATATGCGAGCTCTATGGTGGCCCGTGGTAAAACGCTGTTTAACCTGTGATCGCAGACAAATTAGCGACGAGTCCTACAGCGTGAATGTTTCTGACTTAAACCTGAGAAAAATCCGAATCGCTGCTTCGAGATCGACTGTTGAACAAGAAATTAGCAACTCCCATAAACGAGTTTCTTTCGCAACGGATGAAACCACAGAAACTGTCACTTAAGAATCACCATAACACCATAAAAATTGCACAGTAACTTGAAAGATAGCGGAAGTGGAGCGAGTTGACAACACTTTGATTTGCGAATTCGTTTTCCGTTTGAACAGACTATTCTTATATTTTATTTGGGATCAGCTCATACAATATGTCGTGAATATATTCTTTTAATTTTCGTGACATTTCCATGTTTTATGAATAGACAATGAAAATGGAGCGATGAAAGCGTAATGGTCTCACATTGAAAGTGAGAGAAGTAGCACAATCGAAATAACATTACATATTGTCTATATACGAGGTATTATCTTTCCTTTCCTATTATTTAACCTTCCACCAATTATGATTACTTGCCTTGCACAGTATTCACGGTTTTTAATATTTTAAATATTATATTTAAGTATTAGTATAAATGTTCTATAATTTCATTAGATGATAAACAGGATATTTATGATCGTCACATATATACTCGTTTGATCCACCATGGCCTTTGGATAGTTTGTCGGTTAATATAAGTTTAAAAAATCATTTTTTAATACACGTTAACCAAACCGAAATAAAATGGAAGTACGATACTGCATTTCAAAAGATGACTAGTTTTCTGGTTTCGGGAGATAGCTGTTGATCAACGTTCCATGAATAACAACTACGTCATTGGGTTTTACAATCAACATTCAATACAGTTCCGGGCAGAGTTTGCAATTTCACGTCAATGATGAATCATTCTTACTCACTCACAATCGAACTTGCATTAAAATTTAACTCGCTTCAGAAATATTATGCCGGGACCATTAAATCAGTTCAAGCTAACAGCTTTAACTGAATTCAGGACATTCAATTGTGTTATCTTAACCTTAAATTATGTTTATTTGCTG
Source organism: Halocynthia roretzi (assembly GCA_013436055.1). Lineage (NCBI taxonomy): Eukaryota > Metazoa > Chordata > Ascidiacea > Stolidobranchia > Pyuridae > Halocynthia > Halocynthia roretzi. The sequence goes on along the minus strand of QRAM01000024.1, from coordinate 333,079 downwards.
TTCAAGTTTATTTAAATGGGTACTTTGCGGGACCTAAATTACTTCTAATGGGGAAAATTGGTTCAGACTTGAACAATTCAGAGTTAAAGCAGCCTTCTGTAACGGATTCAGGTCAAAGTACCAAGCAACACAGTATTTCCATGTTTAATTAGATGCAAATATTGAATAGCATGGGAAAACGCCTGCCCACTTCTAGAGTTTAACTTTAATGAAATCGGTGCTTCCGTCTGAAGAGTATTAAACAAATCACCGGCTAGTTCATTATTTACACTGTATTGTTTAAAGAACAGTTACACAGGAAGTTAGCGAAACTTAAATAAAAAAGGTGGGTAGTGCTTATTTACTCACATAAAAGAGTTAGAGGAGGCCCTGCTGTTCGTTTAACGGAAGTGACTAATGGGAAAACACAATTTATCATCACAGCAACCGAGGTACGAGGTCAGAACAATTACTGTTCAAAATAGGCTGCATAGTAGTTTCCTGGTCATCTTATCTACAGTTAATTCGGAGTTGCAAGCGGTAAAGCAGGAGTTTGTGAGATTAAAGTGCAGAAAATCGTTTCAGGTATTCGCTTCAACGTCTCAATGGCAAATAAGGAAACGGAAGGAGGTAAGTTGGCTTACCTAATAACACTAGTGCGGGCTAGTGTTGGATATGGGATCCCCCAGTTAAATGAAGTATACATTCGAATACCAATAGTTCATGTAGATAAAAATGTGATACAAAAAATAATGACGAATTTATGACACTGTTGCGACTTAGATCGCGCGTAAATAACATGAATTCGACAAGCAACTACGAATAGCGTTTAAAAAAATATCTGTGTAGTTGCATATTGAAACTCATTTCACTTGTGAAATATAAACCTCAGCCTCCAAGGGCGTCATTATTCTTGCGCTTTGGGGTCATTAACACATTTTTGTCGCCAGGCACTTTACTGATTGACACGTACTAGATGTTGAATTTTCCACTAAGGCACTCTGGTAACTGAATCTCATATTCTGCTACAGGGAATTATCCAACAAAAATACGCTACAGAGTAAACGGCAGGGACCCAGAAACACAGGGGTCGTACCATTACTACTATGTTTACCCGCCTATAGGGCCCATTAAATATGCCTTAAGATCCGATTGAGGATGTTTGGTTAATTACAAAGGCAAATATTTTCAGAGGATGTAGCTGACTACCCTACGAACATCGAAGCATTTCGTATAAAACTGAAAGACGAATCTTTCGATCCACCGCCACCATCAACTTCGCGACGACAATCACGGAGCATACTTGATTTTTTTGAGTATAAAATTATTGCTTATCACGGGTGCATGGGTAATTTTTTAGGTACCGGAGCTGAATCGCTAAATAATAGCATCAAGGCCAATAAGGTTGGAAACCACGGTTGTTCATTTTGACTTTTTGTACGGAGGCTCCAGCAGGAATCCCTCTTATAATACGTACTCATAAAAATGCGCATGATGCGTTGTTAACATTAAGTTTTCTTTTAAATTTACGTGGTGCACATTCTGGTGTGTAAAGTATGGTGAAATTTGCCTTGAATATGCAATGTAAACTTCCAATGCGAATATTATTAAATGCAAAAGAACAGAGGATATATTGTATTATAAAACAATATTTTCTTCCTGCAGTCCTGTCTTGAGCATGAGCACAATAGGCAAATGTCATCCGTGCTCATGTCTTCATGTGTCGTGTATTCCAAATGAAAATTAAGTAAAGTAGACTACATTTTACGTTTCCAAGCTAGCACATTAAGCCTTTGTCAATTTTTCTTTTCCAGAGGAGGTATAGATACCGCTGACTCAGGTGCATTCAATGAAGATCCAATTGTAGTAAATAGTTCCCCAATGGTGAGCAAGAAAACAAATATCAAAACAGGAAGAAATTTCGAGTACAGCATGAATCATAAGGATCGCGGAATATTCCTCATCTTTAACCACTGGGTACCTATATCTAGAACTTATTTATTTACAGCTAGTTAACCATGTTGGCATCAGTAGTAGTTTTGTGTTTAGAAATTCAGGAATACAGAACTTGAGGAGAGAAGCGGTACGCACTCCGACAGGGACAATCTTGAAGAAACTGCTAGAACCCTTGGTTTCCAAGTGGAGATTTTTGATGATATGACGAAAGCACAAATTAAACATATCATCAAGACATGTGAGTAGAGATTACAAATTTTATAAAGTAATGGAAATTGACTTTTACAGGAAGTCCAACCAGCATTGCAAAGATATTTACGCACGAATGTCGCGAGATAATATTTCGTTTTTTAAGGATTGTTGGTCAGGATTAGTATGACATGGGCCTAATTAGTTAAGGAATACGTCGGGGTGTGGTGTCAGTGCATAGGTAAAAGGCTACTGATGGTGCTGTATAAACTATATTTGAACCTTTAATGCGGCTTAAGAAACCTCTTCAACCCATCGTACTAAAATATCAACTTTTATGAAAATTCCATACTAGATGCAAACAATGACCATTCTAATCACGACTGTATTGCTTGTGCTGTTCTCACACATGGCGAATACGGTAACATTCTGCATGCAAAAGACAGCGAATACCATATATCGACACTTTTGACGCCTTTCCGCGAATGTCCATCACTTGCAGGCAAGCCAAAGTTATTCTTCATACAGGTAATTAGTATACATTATCAATATACATAGATACAAGATATAAGTGCACTGCAAAAAAATTCGGAACCCGTTTTATACTCAGACTTTCTATGAAAGCAGAAGGGCGAAAAGATAAATGCACATATCATTGAATTAAGCTCAAATAAATCGAAACTTAATGTTATTTTATAAATTTTGATATATTAGACTCGATTTAATTTCTGAAAATAATGGAGAATAACTTCCGGGTCCCCCAAGCATATAACATAAAAAAATTATTACGGATTTAGGCATGCAGAGGAGTAGAAAAAGATCGGAGGATTAAAGGAAGCCTTGAATCAGATTCCGGTCCAATAGAATCCGATTACAACCAAACAATTCCAATTGAAGCCGATTTTTTAATTGGGTATTCTACTGTATCAGGTAAGCTCTATAACGTCTTATACGAATACATATTAGATTTACACGTATATTCCTAATTGTCGATTAAGTGAACGTGTGCCGTAAGATAATGCTTGCAGCTTAACCTATTTTTTCCTCGAGTCGCCACTGTTGAGATATATATAGATAGACCAGTATCCACGAACATATAATGCCAACTATTTAATGTTTCATAACAAATTGAAAGAATCTTAGGTGTAGTCATTAACTACATTGCGGTATTACAGGTTACCTCGCTTGGAGAAATGAAGAAAAGGGCTCATGGTATATACAATCACTCTGTCGTTGCCTTAGAGAATTCAGTAACCAGCTCGATTTATTGTCGGTAAGGATATTTTTACAACAGTTGCAAGTAACCGTGAATATTAGTCGTACGGATGTTTCATTAGATTATGACGAGAGTAAACAGAATGGTTGCTTACGACTGTGTGTCCTCGAATCACGAGAAACAGATGCCTTCCTGTGTTTCACGTCTCACCGGAGATGTATATTTTAAAATCGAAGTGGATTGCATTCCGGACGGGAAAAGTCCTGCAAAGGCATCTACCATATTGAGTCAGGTAAATGGAACAAGATATATTAAATGATATACAGAAAACCTCGATTATCCGAACTGTTTGGAACCAGCACATGTTCGGATACGCAAAAAGTTTATTTATTGCAAACTCCATCAGAGAACAAATCTTTAGCAGTCTTTCAACTTTTAGCAGATAGATTCAGCAAAAATGTCTAAGATGCCATTGGCGCGGTCGGAGTTAAGGAAGGAAGTGTACAATATCAAACTAGTATTAAACGACTTGAAACGTAAAGAGCTGGATTTGAAATCAAAACTTCGTGATGCCAAGGAGAAACTTTACCAACAAGAGCTGAAGTCACTGCAGGAGTAGATCTTGATACGTCCAGTGCCGCAAACTGGACGTAACGACACTACTGCTAAGTTAAGTGTAATATTAAACTCAGATTTATGACAATGTCAAGTGTAAATAATCTTCTTATGCAATTTTATGATAGTCAAGAGGATTATATCGTGATTTTTTATTGCAATTTATCTAGAATTTCTATCCCACGCTATTTCTGATTGCAATGAAGGGTCTAGAATAGCGATAGTTTATTTGGGTTTTTCAGTTATCTAATATCGTGTTTTAAAGAAAGTCCTTGCTACATATCCGTGAATACCAGGTCAACTTCTATTAGGGCTCAGAATAGAACATTACCTTCGAACATCTCCAAATCCTCGAGTAAGATACATTCAACTAGCCCACAGTTGACCCAGCTATTTAAATAGGGTGCCGACAAAACCGGAGTCAATAAGGCGATGATGGTGAACCTAAAAGGTGTGAAGTAAGCTGCCTGAAGCAGTGAGTAAAACCATTTAGTGAGTTGTTGTTTTAAGTGTAAACTTTCATTAGCTGTTTGCGCAAGAACATTCAAATTTTTTAATACGCTCATGTAACAACAATTCTTGTTCGGATTATCGCCGTGATGTTATATTAAATCGGCTCAATTATGAAGTTCAAAAGTTCAAAAACATATGCACAGTATACGCTTTTCAATCATGAACATTTGTTGGATTATCTTGTTGCTTTTCCAATTTTTTGCTGTTACCCAAATATTTTATGTGTTCGAAGAGTGTCAAAAGAGTGAGAATTGTATATTAATAAATCTCTCATCAACCAGAAAATTATGTGATGGCTTTTTGCGACCCAGAACTGGATCACGAGTGGCGAACCGCAATGAAGCTCAACACATGTTCCATTTAGATGGTGTTGGTCTTTCGAAAATTGCGGTCGTACGTATAAAAAATAAAAATGTGTATAAACCACATTCAGGGTGTATGAGTGATATTATGAAGTGTGAACGGATATACCATTTTATAGATGCAAATATAAAAATAGTCATTTCGGATGAAGGGTTCTTAGCCTGTATTTAATATATTCTGACCGTCACACTGACTGCTGATCGCAGTGTTGATTATATCGTTCATTGTTTAAATTTAAACAACAATACTTGAAGCGTCTCGAGTTCCGATGTACAGTATAGCATTGCTCCTATTCGGAAATATCAGTTTCTTTCATCGTATTCAATATGTTTAGACGTTTCATGAAAACCTTTGTTCCTATACACTTCACACATCACTTCATCGATCGAAAATAAAATCTTTGCAAAAACAGTGTCTTTGAAATTAAACTAGCGCTGCGACTTTAAGGTATATAGGACCCACTTGAAATTAAGTCAAGTGCATTTCGACAAGGTAAAAACAAACACAAAATGTGCTCGACACAGCATTTGACTCGCCTATTTTTCGTATCGTTAACCTGTTTTTGGTAGAAAATTACATTTGATACAGATAATTCAGAACAAAGGATAAAAATTCTGCAGAACGAAAGATTTATCTTGCATTTTATGTATGGGCCATGCAAGTGTATAGAAACTGAAGACCTGAAAATGACCAGGATGAGAACAGATGAAAAGAACAAGTGCTGTAATAGAAACAAAGACTAAATGGGTGAATGGCATATCCTGGAGAATTCACTATCACTCACACGCGACCCGAGAAACATAAGAGGGTTTAATTGCCTATTCATCGCCTGGAAAATACACAATTCCGGGTCAGTTACCAATTGATGACAATTACATGAGTACTACGATAACAGAAGTACTTCATGTCGCAAGCTGGCACGAACAGATTTCAATAGCTTTTGTTTATGTCGTTCTTTTGTATATTGTTTTCGAGTTATCCCTCGTAGAAAACTATTATCTCACGGAACCTTAACAGCAGCTCATTATTAGGCTATTGATTATACTGAGAAAACTAGAATATTTGTCGTACAGATTTATTGTAGTAAAAGCGTAGGCCTTATGAATTTTTGTCTTTATTCGGATATGGAATTTGCTGCAGAGAGGATAATTGAGAGGATTCTTAATTGGATGCAAATCCTTTTCTTGATGCTTTGTTTCCTGATTAGAATTGTAGGTCAATTTAGGTATCCAATATTACAATTACCAACAATATGGAAAAAGTGGTTCGATGGACAGAAAAGAAAGATCATTTCGGAACAATGATGACTGATACTCCGAAACTGGAATCAGAAAACAATGGTGTCATGAAAATTAGGAAACGCTACGCAGTAAGAGACCAACCGACTTGGCAGAACTGTAAACAATTTCGAGTTATTCATCGTAATGCAAGAAAAGATAAGCAAAAGGTAGAGATGTCTGCTACAAATACATCAGACCGAATACCGAGCGAAATTCAGCCCAGAATGAATAGTCCAAGACATAGTCTTATTACCAGAACTACTCTAGCGAGTCCGGTTTCGTTGTCACAACGCGAATCAAGATGTTCTGGAGAATTATCTAACAACATGTCGGAGCAAAGTAAGTAACCTATAGGTATATTGTTACAACCCATGATACAGGTGGGCAACAGTCTTTCATTCCTATTAACTGATTAAATGAAACGAGCGCTTATTAAGGACAGAATCAGAACACCCGAATCATAATATATATTTGCAAGTTTGTTTGTGTGTCTGTTCGCCGTCTCCTTCCAGACCCCTGGGTCGATTTGAACCAAATTTTGTGTGGTGACTCAGTATACCTGGACGAGGAGTCATGGAGGCGTTACTTTTTTTCAAAACTTTACCCCATGAACACCATGGTAGTTCTCTAGCGGATAAAATGATGAGTCGAAGAGTACGGTTATGCTCAACCGGCCATTATTATGCAATGATAACCTTCCTTAAAAAAAGCTATTTCTCAAAAACATTTTTTCATGCTATGAAAAATACCACGAATAAGACGACTATTTCTACCTATTGTGCAATAATGAATTCGTTTTGTTCAGGTTTGGGAGACGTGGTGCGACGAGGATCGAGCACATATTCTACCCTTAGTACTAAAGGAAGAGAAATCCTTAGGCGTAAGGCGAAGGAAGAGCTGGTGCTATCGGCGACGTCAAAGTTTCGAATTTTCCAACCGCAGGAATGTATCGGTTGTCAATCACAGACAGGAAAAAAATCATTTTCCGCCGATTCGCGCGGAACTTTACAAATTTTCCGAGTACCAAGTGCAGCTTGTATTCATAGGTTGGTAAACTTTCCACTGTACTAAATGAGTGTTAACATTCCAGAAAATGAATCCATGCATCTATTCACCATAAGTTATCTTGGAAGCGGCATGAAAACAATCTTGTGTGAATGATCCGGATTTTAACATTGTTAATTGTGTTGGTTGACCAAACTACAATCGAGCTTACTTTCTTACTTCCAATTGCTGTCACAGCCGCCCAACTGAACACAACTCGTACCGCAACGAACATACTATAAAAGGGTAAAGTATTTCTTTCGGCCTTTGACAATTCGTCGCTTTACTATTCATAGGTCGCCCGATGTTTCCATAGGATTGCGTCATATATCAAGACTTATAAAATGCCTAGGAGATAATAAACACAAAACCACAAAGGCGCTCTCAGATGGACGGCGGAAATCGGAATCAGTTATCTTATCGCTTACGGAAATTACCACGACTAACATAGAACAAAGCAGAAGACGACAAAGCGTGCCTATTATTATCAAAGCGATCGAATCTCAAAACGCTTCGACAAGATCGCTCGCGCCTGGAGAAGGATATTTAATTTCCAGGCGAACATCTTCACTTTCGGCACCTGCAACCCGAGGCTCAGAATCAAGTTCCTTGCCAAGTGGACAAAAAACGCCGAAAAGAAGCACTAGAAAACTGCCAGCTGTTCAAAATTCAATGTTCGCACATAGGGAATGGCGCCCCTCTGCACTCGAGAAATATTCAACAGAAGAGCCATGGGCCCCAAAACAGCAAACTCCTCGATATTTTCCCAAACATTCCAATCTTCAAGACATACATTGTAGAAATCCCTACGTTGTGCCGGGATCAGTTTTATACAAGACCTATCCGGTGTATATGTGATAATGTAATAAAAAAATTATACCAGTTTATCGGGAAAAACCTGCTTTCCCAACCGAGCTTTCACTATTTATAATTCAGTCCAAGTTTTATACAGTAGTACACTGGCCTTGTTTTTGGAACTGAATACTTCAAATAAAAGTTACACTTTTGCCTTATTCAGTTCACCTTTTACTTAAGTTTAGTTTATGTGAAGCTCCTCATAATTAGGCCGAGGTAACACAATTATGAGTTAACCTGAATCCACAAGTATTCAAATATGTATCACAACACCTTACCAAAATATCAGCTCTTGTTATCAATAGTAGAGCTTAGCAACCACAAATACAATACTAGTACAACAATACACATTATCTAACTGCCAGTTAGCTTCAGGGTAATCTAACAAATCCGATTGATAACCTACATATTCCAGTCCAAAATAATCAATACAATATATTTATTCAGTTTTACATTATAGGGAGTTGGGTTAATTCTAATAACCACACATACCCTTCTGATATGTGATAGTCCCTCACTGAACCACCATACTAAGCAATAAGTTCTATCTCTTCACAGACACATTAACTAAAATGAATACGAGAAAAGGCAGACAGCACGATATTTGGAGAACGAAGCTTTTACAAGGCCCCAACAGGGTCTAGTGTTGCAAGCCTTGCGTGAGTTTTCATTAAACCCGCTCTCCATTCATGCAAGCGATCGGCTAACTGCTGCCATTGATTTCGGCCAAACGTTCTTTGTGTTGTGTGACTAGATATGTGAGGCAGAATATTTTGAGTTTTTATATCCAAATTAGAGAAAGGTTATAAAAAACTCAAGATTTGTAATATCCCACCTGACTAGGAGTTTTCTATTCAAATGATCTATTTTTCCATGGATTAGTTTGCTTTGAATAGCTGGAAAAAACAATTCGAAAAACTATTTTCTGTGAAGCCGGTGCTTACATTCATGCATATCGATACATACCATCAATAATAAACTCCTCCAAATCATCTTCCTTGAGCTGAAGAAGTGCCTGAATATCTTGGAAAGGAACTTCTTTCTTACCAGTTACCACATCGATCAATGATAACAATCTTATCTTTTTTACACATTGATCATGGTCGAGTTCTAAGATAAAATTATCTGTAATTGTTAGATCTGTCAATCATTCAAGTGATTAAACGAATTTGAATTATTACCTATTGATGACAGGAATTCCTGGTTGTCGGTATGAAACTGGAGATAGTCCTCTAATTTACCACTTATAAAAATGTTCAGCAGCTTTGACAAGAAAAACGGTCAAAAATTTGTGAATGTGATATGATAATACGAGGTAGAAGGTCGAAAAGTTTGAATTTACAAGCACAGTGCGCTACATAATAATGCAGGGCACAAGTAAAAAACAGTTAAGGTACTTACATCAAATATTAATTCTCCTTCTAGGAACTTAACAGGCTTCAGGGTCAACAGATGATCATAAAGGTATGTATTAGGATCAGCCAGAGCACGAACGATGCATCTGGAGAATAATACATTACATACATTCCAATATATTTTATTTGAGAAATTTGTACAATAAAGTCACTTCGAATTGTTCACATTTTTATTTTTCTGATGCTTGCTGATTGAAAAATTAAAACAAATGAATACCCCCATGGATATTTTTTCTAGTTACTTTTGAGCATGGAAATGTGCTTGGTAAAATATACTATACATTAAAATATTTGCAACAGACAATGTGGGAATTCAAATTTATTACTCACTTGTGAGCATCTTCTCTAGCTTGTGATGCATTATCTTCTGTATAATCACCGAGGAGCTGAATCATTGTTTTGGCTGCGTCATCGCTTTGGCCACAGGTGATTTGTGCGTCGTATATAAGTCTTAACACAAGCTGTTTTTTTTCTCTGGTAACTTCCCACAAGTCAAGCCACATATTGACCTAAATGCATCATAATTTTATAGTTTTAAACACTGTACCACGAGTCTTCAAACTACTGCCTGCAGGCATCGAGCTAGAACAAAAATACATTACAAATTAAATTAGTGTCAAATTGTGTTCATTGAAAAAACATATTTTTTTCTGTGGTTAGCGAAAATGTGTAAAATAAATTATGCTGAAATATTTCAAGATGTTTGCACTAGAAACAAAATTTCAAAGACATCTGAAGGAATCATCTAATATATTAACTCTACAGATATACAATTGCTAACATTATATAAAAACAAATAAATCGAAACCTTTTTTAAATCAGTGGGCACAAGATGAATGCAATTGTTGATACTTGCGACTTTGACCCAAGCGCAATACGTGTCATACAAAAACGGAGTCTTTATCCCGTATCCGTGGAAGAAATTGTGAAGTCTGGGGAAAGCAGGTAACAGTATTATCAAATATGAGTTGTATAAAGTACAGAAATATACTTCAAATCAATTCTATCTTACAATTTCATGCTAAGAGCTGCTTTCTCTCCCTCAGCAGCTGCCACAAGCTGGTCGCATAAAAGTTTTATCAACGGTGCACAATTTGTCGGAGGGATGACAAAAAGTATAGATAATATACTGTTGATGACACCTTCAATATCTAAATATAAAATGTACTCTTACTTACTTCCTAGGCATTGAAAGATTTGTTAATTAAACAAACTAGACCTTAAAATTTGATATTGATAGGGAGAAACACTAAAAAAAAGGAAGGCCGGGGGTTTAGCAGTCCCTCCGAAAACTTGGTTACATTAGGGTAGGTGATATTTGGGCGAGGGGTAGGATTAGTGGTTATAAACCCTTTCCCTAACCATGTTTCATGGTTTTTGAAAAGGAATGAGGTGCTGAACTAGGGTAAGGACTAGGATTCAAAAGTTTCAAGTTTCGTGCTCGTCCCACACTCCATATTTTAGATAAATGTTTTTCGGTGGCTCCCCTTTATAATTCATATTTTCTCTCTCATCAGTTTTTCAAATCAACATGAAATTAAAATTATTCACATACAGCGTTATGTTATTCTACTGCTTTGTCTGTTATTCAATTGAGACTAAATTTTTCGGCAATTAAATATTTCTAATAAAACTGATACCTCGAACATCACCAGACTTCCACAACACTTCTGTCGCCTTTACTATATCCAGAACATCTTCATACAAATCTTCCTTATTTTCTTCCTCTATTTCAGCACCAATTGTGTTTAAATATTCCCGCAGTTCTTTTGCCTGTTATGTGATATTAAAACACAAGCAATATGCCTTCAGTAGCAGAAATTTTCAAATTGTCTCTTGTTTATAGACAGAGTTTAGTTTGCGGTTTGGGTAAGGTATTCCGAACGTTTACAACATATATATATATATATATATATGTAGCGTAAAAGATTGATCAAAAAAGTTTCTATGTCGAAAAAGGTAAACACACCTGATCGGCTGGAGGAAGATCAATGAATGCCGGAACGCTCATTTTAACATCTAGATTCTAGAAACTATATAAATACATAAAAAAATTAATTCTAACAATCGATCTAGAGTTCCTACAATATATTTCGAGAGCAAACATATGCAACGCGTGAACTGCACTCAACATGTGTTCATTGGGTTGAGACAAAATGTCACGCTTGAATAAATTGACGTTTTGAACTCTTTACCGATGATTCCTCCCCAACTCAAGAATTTCCTATATCATTAAATGTAAATGGATATAGTGTTTTTCTTTAGATTTGGATTTCAACCTCAAGATGTGCAAATATGAAAAAAATATTCCAGAATTCAAAAGGGCTGGTACTGTGGATTTCGGATAAAGGATTTTCAATCTTTATTTCAATGCGAGTCTGAATAAAGATAAGTTAAGACTTCTTCTTGTCATTAATTGATGGATCATAAGACGCATCTGATAAAGCAGTATCTATACAGTATATGCGCTTCGACATAGCCCTTCGTGTCCTTATCGGATGTTGTAGGATTAGAACGCGGAGTTAGGGTTGGAACAGCACTGAATTTCTGCTATCTCACCCTTTACTGCCACCAAACGAATAAAATTATTAGAGACATCAATCACGATATTTTCGCTATCCATTTTTAGCATTACTTAATATAGTGCCCTATGGAGATCACACCATTTTTCTTCAATATCTATCCCAGTTTGACCCACTATTGCAACTACTCCCTGTCACGACATCCTATGGCACTTCAAGAGCTAAAAAGTTCTAACAATACTGCAAGAGAACACAAAATAGTAGTACAACTAAAATTTAATTTGATTTGCTGTCATTTGGGTTTATTTCTTACATACAAAAGCAATCTTTTGGTTAACGGATTCACTTCATTTTCACGCAATTTCCCCTCGATATTGTAGAAGTCTGCATCTTCCAATTGAGTTCCTGTTTGCTTGATTGTGCTAACCGATATTCCATCACTTGAGGTAAATAACAGTTATTATACCATAAATATCAACAAGACAATCCAAAAAGGTTGAGTCACATTAAATATGCTAAGCATACATCAAAATTTCTATGCCTCCTATTTGTACTTATGTTTGTAACTTGATGTGATTCGATTTGACTAGATTAATGCATTCAACTAACTGACAAGAGAAAAACAAACTTGCCTCTTTTTTTAAACTGGACGATATGGTCAGCCTACAAAATCGTTAATAGCCATCCATACAACTCACATTTCATCTTCTCTGCACAGTATACGATTAGCCAAAGCGCACAAGCTCACAAAAGTATCAGGACTCAGACTGAAGTTTGCTTTCCAATCTTCATGCTGATCAATAGGTCCTTCAGACTCTCCATCTTGTTTTCTGTTTTGCCAAGGTATCAAGTCGAGTCCCATTAAATTGATTACTCTTTTGAGAAGTGGTTGTGCAAGTTCAACAAACAGACGTTCCATCGCTGCCGTCAGCTCTTTAAAGCTGAGACTTCTGAAAACATGTTTATATTTTTTTGCGATGAAAATTCTTGACGAACAATTAGTGATAATTATTTTAGTATTATTAATTCTTCCATTATTGATAAAATGTCATCTCTGCCAAATCTTATAAATCTTACCTAAATCTTATCTTGTCACTTTAAAAATATGTGAGAAATACAATTTCCACACAAATAGGCAATATATTAAATTTTGAACAACTTTTTACTGTAATACTGTAAGTAAGTAATATTAATCTCGCATATTGACCCTTTGTAAAAGAGGCATACAGCTGCTTCCGTTAAAACTGAGATAGCAATAATGAAAGTTAGTCTTTGGGGACACTGTTTAAATTTTATTATCATCATTACCCATTTGATGCCTGAATGAGGTCGTTATAGATAATACGAGTAAATAATGCATGTGCAACGACAGAAAAATAATGTAATGCAAAGCAATACACCAGAATTGCAAAATTAAAGTATTTTTAAGTTAAGTTAAGTTAAAAACTCTGTTCCAACATATAGAAATAAAAAGTTACTTATAATGACTTACTTTCGTCTGTATTTGTCATGTGATGAGAAAATGCTTAGATAAAATGCTCTCCACGTATGACTGACAATGCAATACTGATGAAGATACTGCACTGGAGTAAGACCTTCAAGTTCTTTCATGTCTATTGGAATTGCAAATCTCGTATCATATTTGCTATCCGATTCACCGAAGCCTTCACTCTTAGTGTTGACCTAAAAATAATCTGAATAAGAGTGGGCATATAAGTGTACACTATACACTATACACAAATTTCGAATAATTAACTTCACTTTGCAGAAGCCCTCACTATTACTGTTAACAAAAAAACCTTATCTCCCGCTTTTGATTCCTATACAGAACCAGTAGACCTTGTGCTGCCCAGTGATGAGTTACTGTTTATTGTGTAAATAATAGAATCGTATTATGGTCGCCTAAATTATAATTCCTCCGTCCATTCTAGTGCGAGAGGTATAAACTGAGAATATGGATATATACCTGGAGGCTTTGGTGTTGGAGCCTTACCTTGGTCAGGTAGTTCTGCCAGTAATAAAATAAATATTGATCATTTAACCTTTATCAATTCTTCACAGAAAAAATCTGTGGTTGGCAAGCTGGAAATCAACTTTGTTGCTGTATTTGCCTTGAGAGGAAATTTTAAATTATCATTGGACAACAGCAATTCTGCACCAGATGCCAGTAGTTCCCTCTTCAGTAACTCCTGACGCAACCAAGTGTATAGATCCTAAAAAATTTCCTTGAAATTATCTGATCCAGCAAATATAGGAATTCATTATATCATGTATTCCAGCTCAAGAATGCCATTACCATAAGTTACCTGGAGATTTTTGTATTCAAAAAATTCATTCGTTAGTTTTTGATTCTTGAAGGAGACAACAATCCTGATGCTTTCCCATTGTTTGGGTTGGTAGGCAGCAACCTTTGGGCTTTCTTGTATTGCGTTCAATGGTTTCTGGTTCAAAAACAAATGAAATTAGTCATGTAATACAGGTACTTCTCACTCAACAATCAGGATCCATTCCAGTGATCTGGGAAATTTTTTCGATATTGTTTTAATGTGATTGTGTCCAAGAGAGTAACACTTGATAATACAAACACTTGATTCTTCATTGACCCCTGACTCAATGTATTGTTAATATTGACAATTTGGAAAGCAAAATGTATTTTCAAATTTGGTTTAGCATATAGTTCTGGATATTTATATCAACAAAAAATATGCACTGTTCTGACATTGAAATATATATAGAAATAACATCTAAGTGTTATGACAAAAAATTCCACTCCAAAGTTTAAGGGTATGCATATTTCATAATTTCCACTATATAATGAGCGAGTAAAGTAAAGTCGAAATAGTGATAGCATTCATCCCTGTACATGCGGTTTTATTCTATTCCTGCTCTTTTGATGGTTTATAGAATATTTATCATACACTTCCCTAGTTTTAATGACTCAAATTCTAAACGGGAGTTGAATGGGTTCCATGACCGAGCCTAGGAGGTGAAATGAATCATCACTAGGAAACAGCCAATATTCAAAACAGAATTTCAAAAGGTTCAAAAGTACACGAGACAACACAATGCATTGCAACTACAATGCATTGCAGGTTTATATAATTTTTGACATATAAAATAAATAAATGCTAAATATCATATTTTAATTTCCGGATTGTAGCTAAAGACTTCTCTTGAGTGGGCTACATTAAAATCGAAAAAACGGTGTGAGCGACATATGGTTTCAATGCAATGAGAAAACATTTTCATACAGTATTGTAGTATGCTAATAATGGGAATTATTTCACACGCCACCGTTCTTGTATCATATATATATACATGATAAAAATGCCTATTTCTGGGAATGCATATGAGCTTCAAAAATGACTAAGTCAACATACACATTAAGCAAGAGCATATATAGTGAATTGAAAAGGGATCGATTAAACTCGAAATTCTTTTTTTGGCCTTCAAGTTAGAGATTTCTTATGCCTATGGTGTAACAAATATCAGATTTATATTATATAGATGTTGAGAAAAGCCTGCCTGCGGTGTATGCCATTAAAACTGATTAAATTCAGCTAGCAGAAGAGAGAAACAATCATAATTTCACAGTATGGGAAAATCTTTCATTGGAAAGCGCCATACGGCACTGAGCTTCTTAGTAAAATATCAATGACCCCACGGTCAGTATAACATCGCCATGCTACGGAAAGACAATGTTTTGAGGGTTTTTAAGTCTTTGGCCTGTTGATAACCGGTTTCAAGTTCCTTAACATTACATTGAAGTCTTCTGTTCCCTCAGAACTTTTTTTGCTGATGTTAGCATTTGGTTTACCTGGTTTCAATGCAATTTTTACTCCTACTTTGTTGCTTTTACCCACTTGCGAGGGCTTAGCAGTGGTGGGGCCTGCCAGTGATGCACCCGCTTTATCTTTAGATAGTTTGAGTTCAAGCTGCTCTTTCAAATCGTTGTTCTGTGCGGAGGATTCCTTTCTCTCAAACTCTGTATTATTTATGCCTTTCTTTTGCCCAACTCGCAATGGCTTATTTCCTGCCTGATTACTGTTGCTTCCTGGTAATTTAATCAGCGATGGTTTAGGTTTCAGAGGAATTGGTTTGGGCTTCCTCAATGGCACTGCATTTTTGAATACTGCATCGTTTTGAACTTGGTTAGACTTTATTACTGGCATCGGCAATGGCTCTTCATATCCGTCTGATTTTACACCAGCATTCTCAGTGCCTGCGTCTTGACTCGTACTCAGCATATGTATGTTAACATATGACGGAGCAACTACATTCTCGTAACGTTGCGTAACCGGTTCGTAGTCAGGAAACGTCTCGAAGGAGTCCTGATTCGAAGGCGTGGACACTTGCGATTCTCTATTAGCTTCGGCTGTATCTAATATGTCCTCATAATTGTGAAACGATAACCTGTTTCCGCTTCTCATTTCAGAATCACTAGGTCTTTGATTATTATCCTTTTGTTTCGTAATGGGCCAACCTATCCATTTACCTTTAACCTCAATCAAGAGCAAGTAATGTTTTATGGAAAGCGGTACAAGAAGCAGTAAAGGTATGAAAAATCCGATAGCAAAACTGCCTCCGACAACACTGGGACAATTCACAGGAGATGTACTTTCATAATTACTAGTTGTAGTACTTGAAATACTAGTGGTCCTGGTGGTAGACAAAGTGGTACTCAATGTACTAGTCGGAATATGCGTGGTCACAGCCGTTGTTATTTGAGTTGTTGTCATTTTTCGGGGAGTGGTTGAAAGAGGAGTCGTGCTACATGAAGAAATGTTACACAATTGCATTTCAGTGGCCTGGCCATCACAAATCCCTTCTCGCGTTTTATTGCATGAAATGCATTGCCTTGTTCTGTTCTGGTCTGCGTTACAGGAAGAGGAACAATTACTCCAAGAAGACCAATCTGTCCAGGAAGCGTTACAGAATCGTTGACAAATATAGCTAGCATTGAAACTACACAAAACTTCCAATCTCACAGTGACATTTTTTCCCCAGGAAATGAAACATGAGATGTTTTTATAATTTTGACTCGGTTCTATACTCGTCCAGTACAATTCATCCTTAGTTATATTGCTGATGAAGAGGCTGATGCTGGTGTTATTTACTTCAGCTAATCCTCCAAAATCTGAGCAGTTATTTTTAGCTTCAGTCCAGTTAACTCTATGATCCGATACAAAGTATTCATAGTCACCGTGCACTTCCCAATTCCGGCACTGTACTGAGGACATGCCAAGAACAAGATAAAAACATGTCGTGACGAGAACCTGCATCCCAGGATGTAATAACTAATGCCTGCTTATGCTTCAAGATAGAGTTTCGAGATACATATGCTTGTTCTAAAAATCAGTGAATACATATATTAAACCACCCACGTTAGGTTTTACAGCAACTATGAATTATAAAGTTTACATGTCTTCTACTTCCCTGTGCAAGAGTACTCATGTAGACTTAAGATCAGAACAGGAAACAAAATAACCATACTCACTGTTTTCGTTTTTGAAACTTTGACGTCAGTGAAGCACAGTGCAACACTTTCTCTGTTGTATGTAAAATTGAATATCATATTATTTCTATATGATGATAAGTAACTCTCTATATAATACGAATTTTGAATGATTAATCGGTATCGTCTTTTTTGTTTAATCAATCGGTTTTGATAATTGTTTTTGCAATTTCTTGTTGTTAATCATTATTGATAGAGCAAGAAAACCGTGGGTGACAAGAGAAATTCGGAAAATATATTGGATTCACCATGTAGAAAAACCGGCATTTCATAAAAGTATTCCAATTAAAATATTAGAATAGAAAGGCAACACGCACTACCTTCGCCTACGAGGAAACGGTGGATCATCATCATCTTCGTCTTTGAGCATTTTGAGTTTCGGGGGAGGAGGGAGACTCGCTCTTCTAGATGCATCTTTATTTTCTTCGAGTTTTAACTATAAATAGCAGAATTAAACCATCAAACACAAAGTGGCTAGTATGTGAGCGGTTTTTGGGCCAAGACAGAAATATATTTCAAAGGGTTCACGGAGCGGCATTCATTACCTAAAATCTATTATTAATTCCAAGAGTAACACCGAGGTTATTAGCGCTACATTCTTTGTATTTCAAACATATTCTTCCGATTTGTTTAAATACTTGGAAAACATAATGATAGTTATACTGATTGTAAAACTACATTAGCATTGATTAGCTATGATGAAACAGTTGTAAGACATCTCCATCGATATAAATAGGGAATAGTAATATGGATAAAACTCATGCAAGTAAAATGGTTCAATCCAGTATTATGGCAATGTAGAGAGATTGTCTTTTTCACTTGTGCTGCACCCACATAGCTAAGATACACACATATACCCAAAGAAAACACCACACTTCAAAAATTTGTACCTCATGCTGAGAAGCTTGCTGGTCAGTTTTAATATTCTCCTCGAGTAAATCAACAGAAAATCTGACTGCCTTCTTAATTTTCCCATTATGGATGTTGGTTTTCGACCGGCCTGTAATTTCTTTTTTCATTCTCTTAATGTTACCACCTCTTCGCTTTGTCTGACGTATGGCAAGACCAGTTGTTTCCTAGGAAGTGGTAGGTATATACTTGAATAACATTCACTGGAAATAAAGTGTTCCTAACCAGCAGAAAACTACTTCTGCAAAATATTAGTTGAGGCATGAAAGTAATGCAAAACTACAAAGCAAATAATTACCAAAGTTGTCAAGTTATATTCATAACTAACAACACAAAAATCTAACTCCCCTGGTTTAAATACATGTACTAAGAAATACAACTGGTTCCTTATTTAAACAAAGATTTCACTGAGTAAACATTGAAATTCACAGCCCACTGTGTGATACAGTATTTGGATAAAACTTAGCTCTCAGCTCATATTCAGTGTTTGCACAATCCAAAAGTAAACATGGAATGGAACAAGCTTCAAAGGCTATGGATTATAGTTAACTTCTACAACACATATACTTTCTAATAGTTAGTATAGTCCTATGTTCAAAGTGTTCCCTTGGAAAATTCTGCAATGGTAGGTGAAACTGAAATTCCAAAGGATCAATTGGAAGGCGATAATTGCAGGATATACTAATTCTTGCATCTACACAACAAAGATACAAATGGTTGTAAGGAAATGATAGCAAGATACAGTCGTCCCTCGCTATATCGCGCTTCACTTTTCGCGGATTCACTAAATCGCGGATTTTATATAAGATTGTATTGTATGCATTTTAATGTAATATTGTATGTATTTTATTTCTTAATAAATGCCGTGCCGTAAGGTACTATTATGTTTAAGCGCTAAAAGTTTAAAAAAATTATTAAACCGGTCAAATGATTGTGGGAAAGGTTAGTAAGGTAAATAAGAGTGTGTGAATGATTTGTAATGGTTTAAAATACGTTTAAATATATTCAAATAAATGTGGTTTCTACTTCGCGGATTTTCACCTATCGCGGAAGGCTCTGGCACGTAATCCCCGCGATAGCTGAGGGATTACTGTACACCAATTTATGCATTTACATACCAAAAGTTCACATGATTTAATGTCAACGGTCAGTGGCAGAAGTTAATGTCGGCCTGGGATCTATACTTTTAAAATTGATGTTCGTAAGTTTAATTGCAGCAATATTATCTAACTTACAGAAGTTGCAGAAGCAATACCAACAGCAGAAAGCAAAGCACATGCATTATCGTCAGAAGCAAGCGGATGGCTTGGCAGATTAGTGCCATCTTGCAATGTAATAAATACCGATTCAGCAAGCTTATCTTGCTCATTAGTTTCTAGCAGCAAAGCAGAATTATCGTGTTCGCTTTGTTCGTTGGAATCAGCAAGCAGCAAATCTGGCAAACTAGCAGCACAGTCAGCCTTGCGGGAATTGGAACGGGCCCGCTTGTAGCTCTGAGTATTGCTTGCCTTCCGATTTTTAGCCTTGGTTTTTCCAGAGAACAATAACGAGGGAGGTATCGTTGGCAATTCCGAACTACTCAAAGCGTTGTGTATTTTTTTACGAGTCTTTTTCTCTTGACAGCAGAAGTAGAAAATGCTTCGGCCTTCAATGCAGAAAAAATGTTACTGGCAATGGCATACATTTTTGAGAATATGATGGAAAATACATCAAAAAAGGATTTAACACTGATTCAATTTAAAATTTATTAAAATCAATTCAAATGTGAGAAACAAATGTCTACAAATTATTCCTGTGAGTACACAAGACAACATAGCAACGTTACCTTTCAAATACTTATCATCTCGTAGAATAGGTCCATGAGAAGAAAATAGTAATTCGACAGTTCTTTTCTGTTCCAGAGCATCATCACGTGACATGGAGAGAAAATGCTGCAACAAGAACTCAATATAATAGTAGTATAATAGTTATAGTATGATGTGTTCTATTAAGTTTTAGGCTTACTTCACAACATAAATTTTCAATGTAGACGATCGACCTCAATTCAGAAATGCAAAATATCATTTCTTGAGAACCCACTTCACAGTAGTATTGTTTTTCAGGTGATGTTTGGGTAGTATTAGAATCGGCTGGAATTTTCTTGATCACACGTTGTACGAGCAGCCACTATTGGTTAATTATTTGGAAATAATATACAGACAGTAAATGCCATGATGAAAATGTAATCAATTTGACATTCAGGAATCATTACACAAACCATCAACAAAAAGACATTAGAAAATGAATTATGTTAATTTACATTCATTATTTATATAAGTGTTTAGTATGTTCGGAATTCGGCTGCTGACTCAAATCCAACACTACATACTTGACCTTAGGAAAATGAAGCTAATTTCAGACAAATAGTCTTACTTACATCTCTCTTTAGTCCATTTCTTTTGTTGCATTCAGCACAAGAGAGGTGACCTGAGAAGGAATCATAAATGAAAGCATGATGGTTAAGGTTATCCTACCAAACTGTAAAATCCACAAAGTTTTACATGAGAATTATTCACATTAAGTATTAACATTACCAAGAGTATTCACACACAATCCCTGAATAAGGAATGAATTAGACATACACAATGATTTTGATCTTGTTTTTTTCCGTGTCTGACAACAACTGAAGTTGGGCTGAAGATAAAAAACACAATGGGCCTTAATATGAACTGAAAATTATATAATTTCCGAATGAATATTATAATAAGCTACCAGTGATAATAGAGATGGTACACTCTGTGGCCGGGTTCGGAATAATCCTCTGCTATTTTCGATTTTAGTATTGCTCTCAATTCCCAGGTAAAATGTTCTGTTCTCCGTCCATAGATTGGAACAGTTGGGGATGGTCTCTGCAAGTAGGTTAGTTGGACAATTTTTGATGGTTGCAAGACTTGGTTCAACTAGGACCTAAAAAACAAAATTCATGAATACCGTGAATATGTGGGTATTAAAACCAGTGCCAAATTCAAGGCAAAAACTATTTTCGTCTTTTCTGTATAACTGACTTTAGTTAGAGTAGTTTGGGTGATGAACCTGAACTTATATGCAACATTCAATTCTAGATCATGTGAATGGATCAAACTACATATCATGTCATTTTCTTCACACTTTTAACAATGGATGATAGCGCTGTTTAGACCTCTTTTCATACTGACTCTGTAGCAATAGGAACCAGCTATCTTAATATCAGATATATTTAACTGCAGTTGGGTTTTAGCAATGAATTTACTTTTTATATTAAAGTACTGAATTCAAAATGAAGTCTAATCAGTTTCACACAGGTGGAGTTAGACCACGCATAAAGAGGAGAGAAAGAGCAAGCAATTATATCAAAACATATTGGTGATTTTTCATAAATACTGTTATAACTTTATGAGACACCAGCAAAATATACTTGTTTCTGCAACCTAAAATTAGGTTAATCAACCCTCAGATCAACTAACCTTCTTAAATATCGTCAATTCCCGTCGACTTCTCAAATTTAACCTAGACTCCTCTTCAGCCTTGCAAACAGAACAACGTCGATTATGCAGCAAAAGACGCTGAACTTTCTCTAAAATACAAGGAATAGGTCAGTCTTCCACCTAAATCTAGAAATTATTCCTTATAACTTTCAGATTATAACATATACCTTCACCAGAATCATGATTAGAAACAGGGCTAGATGGCCTTGCCGGCGTAGTCCATGGTTTGTAAGCATCGTGTCGCCAGCAAAAGTTATGAGTTACTTTTGCCTGCCTGTTTGACTTAGACGACTCAACTGCTATGGCATCGTCGTTGTCTTCCATACCTGCTGATTCATATGGAAAATCTGTCTGACAACAGACATCTCTTCGCAGAGAAATGATCTGCTTTCGTTCCTCCATTTTGATCGCATTTGGTAAGGAATATGCAGTGCATGCTCTAGTGCAAATCTGAATTGAGTTCAAGTTCATTTATCATCTTACTTATGTTTCGTCATGGTACTAGCTTTATAATGTTGTAAATAATTCCACGATCATGGTAATAATATGACTACAAAATTGTATACGTAGCAAATGTGCATATCAAGGAAAACTAAAATATGTGAAGAAGATCAGAGGACCTAAATTTTAACAAAACACTATCCTTGCTCATATGTGCAAGATACAAATTAATGTCGACTTTCATGCAGTTTGCAATTAGTGTTAGTAAATAATTAATTAATCTATTAAGCTAACGATAATATAAAGCGGTTCCTCCAAGATTTTGTTTGAAAATAGAGATGCGTACCGAATTGTCCATAAAAACATCATCATCAAGATCCTCATCTTTCCACTGAAGATGTTTGTAGTTGCGAACGACGTTCCCGTTCCCTACGCTCACGCTGATTGCTGCCATGTTGCGCATTCGTTTCTGCAGGATTCCTGGCAGAAGAAACTTTCAAAGATTTAATCTGAAACATGTGACCTCACGAACGAGTACCTTCATCTAAATGAGAACAGAGCTTTTAGAATTTTGAAGAGTTCAGTTGTCAACGCACTGAAGTGCACTCGAACGGAAAGAGCGACAAACTTGCCTACACAAATATTTTTACAGAGTACAAAAGTAATCTCGAACACAGTGGGTGACCTTATCCTTTTCTGAAGGGAGGGAAAACGTCAGCTTGATGACCGACAGCTTAATACACTACCCATTGTGTGTGTACACAGAAGTTCTACACCGGTATTTAATGCTAGATTTCGATGAAAGAGTAGCGTATGTAAAAGAATAGTCAATGAGGAAACTTAAAATTAAACAAGTTAATAAACAATTATAGTAGCGAGAAAAAATGATTAGTAGCCTGTGCTTTAATCAACTTCTCAGTCTTCAAACATGGACCTAAAGAAGCATATTTGCCACCACTTGACTCAAAATGACTTTTTGTTTGTTTAAAGATCAAATTTAGATAACTGACTTGGAAAGGCACTCAATCTCAAGTAGGAAACTGAAACTGAGATTTATATAGCTCTCAAGTTGGAGTATTTACATTACCTATGAAGTAAAAAAGGATTAATGGCATATATAAAAAGAAAAGAATACCACTTCTCAAAGTTTAGCAAACCATGGAAATATAAATCAGTCACCCCCCATATACCTTAGAAATAACAACCACCTCAATAGATCTCTGTGGTTCTGTGAAATGAATCCGAATTCTAGCAAGGCGAACTTAACAATTGAGCATCATCTAAAACAAAACTACAACATTTAAAAGTCTATAAGTTTTATTGAATTTTGTAAGAAATTTTTTATTGGAAATGAAGCCAATGAACATTCATGGCTTTAAAATATTTCATATATAATATTTTAATTTATGAAGGATTAAAATTGTATGTGTGTACTATCACATTATTGCCTGACTTCTATATTGTGCTATCGTTTTAATCTTGGCGTCTCTTCAATAATTTCTATTTAAGTATTTTTCTTAAATTTCTTCAAATATATTCTTTATCGAGAAGCATTAATGAAGTAAGAGGGGGAGGAAATATATGCTATAGATGAAGTCATAGTTTGAGTAAATTGAATCTACATTCTATATTCAAGATAGAATTACTGAAAAAATAGGTATCGCCATTGATTTCACTGTGTAACAGTTAGAATGTCATCTAGTTGTGCTCAGTATTGTGATATGTAAAATAGCCCCTATTTTTAATGTTCATGCAAACAAGTATTTAGCTAAACTGTCTTTTCACTGTTACTGTACTGAAACCTTACTTTCACCCTGGGTTTAAAAACAGTATAGCAGTCTTTTTGCTGCAATTCATTCGAAACCTGTTCGTCGTCATCTGCGAATGGATTTACGAAGAGTTCCTCGATGTGAGGGTTCCTCGAACCAGTGACATCCTTTTTTAATCTTGGCATGTACTTGAATTCGGTCGAAGTTCCTGGTTTCAGGCGAAAAAGCTGACAGGTCTGGTAAAGGTGTTCTGATAACTTGGCAGACACTAAAAGGTTAGATTTTTCTTGGTCCTCCAGAACATCTGTCAGAATGGTGAAAAACGTAAATATATCAGTTGAATAGACGGAAGTCAAGATCAGTCAATTACACGCAAACCTGGAATTAATATTTCTCTGAGGTGCAAATGCAGAGGCATGTCTCGACTTCTTGCCTGCCGAATATCGAATCTTCGCAACACATACTGTGGCAGCGATTGTGGTGCGAGATCGTCGTTTCTGGAGTATTTGTGATCGCCGAGAATCGGAGAATTGAGCCCGTCTGCCGTGTGGACACGAAGCTGGTGTTTGGCAGCTGAATGAAAATTAAATTGAAACTAAGAATCGGTAAAGGGCATGGAAACAATTGTTGAATGTATGCCTAAAGCAGCAGTACTTGAATAAGGTTGCAGTTCAACTAGAGCGAGGCCGCCGTTACTATCCAGTACTTGATAATGAGTAAGTGCTACGTTCATCTTTCTGGAACGTGTTCGAACCAAGTCACCAGAATTATAGTTTAGTCTGAAAAGATTAAAATGGTAATGAACCAGTCACGGTCGATGGATATAAACATTACTTCAAAGTTGTACACCATACTTCTGTTCTGGTGCAAGGACCATCCTCGTATGATCTCTTCCCTTGCGTCTAGCTTCAACATGACTTACTTTTAACGGGATGTCAACAATTCCTTGAAGTGGACTAGGCACACCAACAGTAACACACCTGAAGAAAAAAAGAGATTATTCCGTTGACTATTCATTTTCTGGACTCTGCTTTTCTGGGTTTTGTCAATTTCAGAGTGGAAAAATTTGATTTAATAATTATATACGCTACCTGTTATATCTACATAACAGACGGTGCAGTTTTTTCTATGTTTTAATGCCATAAATTTGGACTATTACATTTCCCAGTCTGGTATTCTCCCTTTTACTCTGGAAAATCATATTTAACCAATAAGCAAGAGCCAGTTAGCTCAAGTAAAAATAAGTAATATATTAAACTATGTCATGGTCAAGATAATTTAGTCACATCTATGCCACAGTTGGTGTCTAGTTTGCAGGATGAAGCAGTTAACTTTAAAGTTTGGTGAGTGAATTAAAATTAACTTCACCAGTATTTCCTACGAACTTTCTGCTCTCGGAACAGATCAGATATTCGATGACCGAGATCCTTGTCGACAGCGCAGACCGTGATACCAGTCGTTCCCTTGTCAAGTCTGTTGCAAAGATGCAAAGGTATCGCCGTGTTGATACCATATATCATTTTAGATAGAACTGGCAGACAGGATTTCAGGCTCATGTTGACAGAGTCCCCATCTAACCGAAAACATAAGGTTGAAATTTCAAATAGTTTAATACAAGGATAGTACTATTTAAATTCCTATGATTCAACTATTTAAAAATACAGAAAAAAATAGAAGCGCAAGGAAAATGGGTGGAACCTTTTTTCGCTATGGTCCCTAAGCGCTGATTTAGCCAGGATTTTTTTTGGATGGTCAAATTATACTACTTGCTGCTTAATATAACTACTTAATCTTAGTGTACTTAGTATTCGATATTGATCTAGCACGTGCTATTTCGTTTGTTTCAGTTTATCCAACAACTTTCATGAAATGCACCATTTTAATACAATTCACCATTTTTTTACGCAATATCGTAGTTATGTGGGAAACCCATACTAGCAAATGAATTACCATGTGCAGGAATTCCGTACGGTTTATTTAAGATGACGAGTTGTTTATCAGCATACAGAACTCTCTTCCTGAGATATTTAGCGGCCTCGACTGTATCCCACCTGCTGATATCTGTTGGTTTAAGCCCTACAGATTTTTTTTCCTTTTTCTCCGCAGTACCAGTTTCTTTTTCTTTCTTTTCTTTTCGCATTTCTTTGGCAATGTGAATTCCATATTTTTTAGGTTTTTCTTTCACTGTCTCTTCTATTTTCAATTCCGTTATTTCCAGATCTACATTTGCACTTTCAATGTCTCTTCCTTCTTCTGTATTGTTTACATTGTATTCTTTTCGAAATCGGTTTCCAGTCGAATGCTTTCTATCTGTATTAATGCTTTGGAGATTCAGGATGTCTTCATCTTCGATTTTATTCGAGGGTGATTCACTGCTGGTCACATTTTCGGGGAGTGTTGGCCTTCGAGTTCTTAAAAATCGGCAGAATAAACTGCACGTGTTTGAGCGAGAAATAGACGAGAAGTTCTTAATTCTAATCATGCTGTCCGCAATTATATCGAATATGTCAGCACTAAATCGGTTAATTTAAAACTAGTAAAGCAAGAATAAAACCGAATTATCCATTTGTTGTCGGTCTTTTTAACTAAAAATGACAACAACCTGATGCTATACTGCACGGTAAATTCTCGTTTACACACAATCACTGAACCCTGATATTTGACCTTAGAACAAAAATTCAAAAAAGTGTCAGTGGATTCATCCAAAGTCTAATTAATCATTTTTATATCAATATTTTATATTATTTTCACTGTAATGTATATACCTATACATACAGTATAGTATTATTTTACCGATGGCGCTAAAGAAGCCCTCGAGCCGTAGAAAAAGAACTCGGACTAACCATTTACCGAGTTCGAGCAAAACGAAGTTGAATAAATGTATTTTAATAGGGATTTTGTCAGTAGCATCATATCGGTTCAAGCTAACCGACGTCGAAGAAACGAGCTTTGACTGTATTTGGGGCTTTTGATTGTGTTACTTTTACCATAAATTATGTGTATTTGCTGTTAAAATTTATTGAAATGGGTTCAGATTAAGATCTAGGAATGAATTAATTAACTTTCCATTATTTCTAATGGGGAAAATTGATTCGGAATTCAAATAATTCGGAGTTCGAACAGCCTCCTGTAACGGATTAAGTACGAAGTAAGAGGCACCACTGTAGTTTCAAATATATTTTAATCAACTCATGCTGCAATAAAAAACTTATTATCTGGTAATCCGTTATGAATGACAATGAGGTAGTTCGCAAACAAATTAATTTTTGTCGCTTATATGTCGTTAAAAGATCACCTCGCTATTCTGGTTTGTTGGCGGTGTAATCTGTCTATAATAAACCATGTTGTTGGGGAAGAAAACCACATTCTTCCAGGTTATCTATTGATCTTTAAAGAACGACAATTAGCTGCGGGCGCGAGCGACATGAACAATAAGCTCAGTAAACATTTCAAGAGTCTAAACACAGCATCAATGAGGAATGTTGATCTTCATTGTGCTAATGGGTAAATAATATCACCCTAAGTTAAACACGATTAATCAGCTGTTCGTGTGAGCAACATGTATGCAATGAGATTCGCTATATCGACTATACCGTCTAATTCAATTCATCGCGATCAGGTCAAAAATCGGCCCGCGATCTGTTAAATCTTTTAATTTCCGAACCTCCTACAATACAAGGAAAACAGGAAATTTTCAACTCAGAAGAGTATTGCAGTATTGTGTGATATCTACTTGAAAAAGGTTAAGATATATAACACTTTATATACTGACTGCAATATATATTTTATTCAGTCTCCTGAGAGAAACAGTAAAAACTATAGAATATAGATATTTAGCATTGAAAACATAGTCACGCCTAAGAAATAGGTAAAATGCTGTACGTAGAAATGCTATAACACTCAAATACGATTCGTATGAATCCATTCATAATGGAACGTGAACAACTACTATCCACCTTAGATGCTGATGATATATAGTGTGAATAATAAATCGATTTCTGCTGACGCATAAGTGAAAGCTATATCGTTCTCTGTGGAGATATTCAAAATATCTAAATTACTCATCGTTAGCGACCAGGTTCCGTTCCAAAGACATAAATTTTCTTCTTGCGCTGGTTGCAAAACGTGCACACCTTAAAAGAGAACAGTGAGAAACGGTCGTAGTGTTGTAGTCGCGATAACAGTCGTAAGTGTGAGTGCACACCTTAAAAGAGAACAGTGAGAAACGGTCGTAGTGTTGTAGTCGCGATAACAGTCGTAAGTGTGAGCAGTCATTGCGCGAGAAGTATCTGTAAAGCAAAATTAATGGGAACTTCAAATATGGCAACATCACGGTACATATAATTATGATAGTTAAACTTCTCACCACCTTCTGAGTTTCTTCTGTTTTTAATACATCTGATATTCGTTGTTTACCCGTGGAAACGTCGACGCAGGGAGAGGTTTAAGTGCAGATTTTTCTAAGCTATGAACCATTTCACGAGACTCTGCCAACAGCCTCTGGAGCTTGCTAGTTGAAAGAGACTGATGAATGAAAAGGATAAAGCGTTAAAAATTATCATGAATTTATAGTAATACTCCAATAATAATTACAAAACCAATCTTCAAATCGTTTGCTTAACTATAATAATCAGTTACAATATCAGAAGATTTCGACTTCATGTTGAATACAGTACTTCACTTTTGTACACATTGTATAGGATGTATGACATTTATGTTCACATAATAAATATGCATTATCGACTGCCATGACTGCCTTGTAAATATCAATCTGTTTGCTGAGTGCCACCGCATCAATAAATGATTTATGTGTGAAAAGTAAATAAGGAAGGCTAGATTGGTTTAATAATTATTGAATTTTTTTAACAACACAAATATCACTTGTTATGCAGTTACCATGATACAAGAAACCTGCCTCGACTCTTGTCGAACGTGTCATACGAATTCCCAATAGATCACGGACAAAGAAAAAATATACAGCACTAGCACTGTATGCTAGCTTAGATCTGTAGATAATGTGAATGAGAGAATTTTTTATAAAGACATATGACGATGAACCTAAAAGCATTACACCCAAAGCGACGGAAGAATTGGACCCTGACTAATGAAATGCCAAGTTCAGGTAAAATAAATGACAGCTTTATAAAAACAAACGATGTAGAGCTGGCGGAGTGCTTCCCAGCTCCACGTGGTTTGACTCCAGGAGCTCCAACAACAAAAGCGATAGAGTCGTTCTCCAGGATGAAAAAATCACTTATTCAAGTAAAATACAATGAATATTTATACATAGGAAGTGCTAGTTACTTTCGAATACAGATAATTTTAAATCGCCTGTCCTATAAATATTCTAGTCTATAATGGATGGAGATGCCGCGGAGTTGATAAAATACTTGGACTATCTGAAAACAGTCATTGAAGATAACTCGCTGTGTAGGAAGAGAGTGGTCGCATTGAAAATTAATGCCGCTGACGAGTGGGGCCGAGCCGCGCTCCACCATGCAGCCAGAAAAGCTAAGACGTCATTTTGCAAATTGCTTCATGAAAATTCGAAGTACCTTAGCCATGACGGTAAGATAATAAAAAAATACAGTACTTGAGAAATTTAAAAGGATAAGATCAAGCTTAGGAATACTAGGAAAAGGCAATGCTCTATTGGATGTGGTTGCAAAAGATTGCGAGGGAGCAACAGCGCTGCATTATGCATGTCGCCGCAGTCGCCAAGACGTTGTTGAAGAAAATTGGAACTTGGAGGAAAATTTGCAAGTAAGAATATGTTTTTCCTATAAGGATAGAAAAGTTTAATATTTAACAACGAAATTTAATATTCTTTCCATTTTAGCAAATTACGAAATAACTACAGGTCATACAATTTCCATTGGTATAACAAAGCCGACCTGATATATTTACTTTATGTTGTGGGTGCATACCGAGTTCATGAGATCAAATTATAAGAACCCAATCTTTGGCAGGAATTTCAATTTCAGTTCAAATTAAACTATGATGAGAAAGAGTACCGAATAAACATTGCATAAAAACGACATTACCAACTTAGTTTAATCACCGCATCCCAAAGTTTAAGGAACACTTAACCCTGGGTGACCGCTAACGAAGCTGATTAGGCTGCTAGTAAGTGAATTATTTATAACTGTTTGTGTTCAAGGAGAGAAGTATTTTGGGGGATAAAGCAATAAGTGAACTCAATGATACAAGGGCTGACTGTGTTCAGTATTTGCTTGCGATTGGCGAGAAAGACAATATCACCGAGGTGAAATATTTTCAAATATATCACACATGAAGTTACTGGATATTAATTGAAAACTAAACTGTTTTTGCAAGATCAAAGACATTCACGGTCACACTGCATTACATTGGGCAGCCAAGACAAACTGTGTAATTGCAGCTTTCGAGTTGTTAGTATATGCTTCGAAGAACAAGGTAAAATCCAACCGTCAACTGAATCTTAATCAGTGCCACAAAATGCATTGAAACAATAACCTTACTTTACAGAAGCTACTTGACGAAAAAAAGCAGTTACTAAATTCACAGGGGAACCGAGGGGCTACACCTCTACATATATGTGGCTGGTATGGGTCAACAGAAACCGCTGTCATTCTGATTAAAATGGGGGCAAATGTGAACTTACTGGACAAAGAAGAAAAAACATCATTGTACTATGCTGCAAATGGAGGTAAGCAATAAAATAATCATATGTCGAGAATGACTGTCAGAGCACTTGACAAGTCCAGTATTAACAGGACGACATACTGCTTTTGCGATATTACGAGAATAGTAACTTGGTCGCAATTAGATTAATTTTATAATGACATTCGTTGCATAGGTCATATAGAGATGTGCAAGCTCCTACTTCAAACCAATAAACAAATGGGAAATCCAAAAATCCTGGAAAATGTTTATTCCCCCTTGCTCAAAGCAGCTGAAAAGAATCACCTTCAGATAGTGCAGCTTCTACTAAATGGTAAGAAATCTTCCACCATACACCAACAGCATAAACTTGATAGACTTTTCGTTAAAGACAGAAAAGAACGAATCTGTCAGAAAGACAGAAATGGAGACACTGCTTTACACAAAGCAGCAAAGGGAGGTTGTATTCGCATAGTACAGGTTCTGCTGGAACAGGGAGCTGCAGTAAACGAACCTAACAACTACGGTCGCACAGCGTTGCACAATGCAGTCAGAGGCAACCATGACACGATCGTTGAATTCCTTTTGAAAACGTACTGTTCACAAGTTGAGAATATTCATCTGAATATAGAAAACAAATATTCAATGTCCTCATTTCACAGAAATGCTGACCCAAACTGCAAGGACAACTGCAAGTGGACACCATTGCTTTTAGCTGCCAGCTATGGTCATGTATCTACAATAAAATTGTTGCTTGAACAAAAAGTAAACAAGAGTGACATTGATGAAAAAGGAAACACTTGTCTTCACCTAGCTGCACTGAATAATCACATACTTGCCATCAATGTAAACTTTCAAGTTCATTTTGTACGGCAAAGCCTTAGTATAGTCGAACCCAATACGCTGTCTTTTACTAACAGGCAATGATACCGAGGGTTACTCAACAGATATATGGCGTTCAGAACCGCAAAGGAAACACGGCATTACACATAGCCGCGGAGAAAGGATTCACGGAAATTGCGAAGGTGTTGCTGGCGGTGTATGATCTCGAGACTTTGCGGGCGAAAAATGATGACTCGGAACAAGCAGCAATTCATTTGGCTGCAGCTAACAATCACATCCAAGTAAAAACAAAAATATTCCATAGGATCAAAGACTGTTTGGCACAAAACACTCAACAATGGCTCTTTCTAGGTGGTTCAGCTTATTATTGAAAAGGACAAGACTGCAAAGAATGCACAGGATGATTATCACAATTCTCCAATATTAACAGCATCCTACCATGATGCTGCTGAAGTGGTGGAGTACTTGATTCATTGCGGTGTAAACATAGATAGCAGGTAGAAATTCTGCGATCTTACCGATTCACAACGGGTTATAATGTACATCTCCTCTTGTTAACAGAAATGAACTCAACCTGACACCATTATTGACATGTGCAGTCAATAATTCATGCATATCAGCAGAAGTGTTACTTCAAGCCGGAGCTAATCTCAATGCACAGGGTTGGAACAATCAGGTTAAATTTTCAGTAAATTTTAAAGACAATAAACTGATAAATATGCTTGCCTAACAGTCTGTGCTCTGCTATTACAGTCAACAGCACTCATGATAGCTGCCAAATTCGGGCACACAGCCATGATCAAATTGCTGCTTGATCACAATGCTGATCTCAGCATTACCAGCTCTTGTGACTACAACGCTCTTGAAGTTAGCATCTCAAATAACCATAAGGTAAACTTATATTGAACCCAAAATTGTATGTAGAATCATTGATAACTGCAGAATAATTTCAAGGCTTATTTAGGAATGTGCAATAGCAATTCTTCAAAGCAGCAGATGGAAGGCAGCAATGAGAAACGTACGAATGAAGAACAGCGAAGGAGAGATCACCACGCCGATGCGTGAAATGATTCTCCATATGCCGGAAGCAGCGCAATACGTGTTTGGGAAGTGCACAAAGATTCCATCAGATATTCCTCCAGATGAACAGAACTACGAGGTAACAGTGAGTGAAACAGTGGCAAAGTGAGAAATATGTGATGTAAGTTGAAATATCACAGGTGAAATTCGATTTCGAATTCTTGGATGACATGTACAGTACAGTTAGCTGGAAAGCTATAGAACACCACAAAACAATCGAGACTGCTCCTTGTTTCAGTGTAGATGGAAATATAAATGATAAGCAACTGATGCCGTATAGTTTGAACACAAGAATTTTGAACATGAATCATCCTATGGTGTTGGTGGTAAGTCCATGCTCGTCAGACTTGAAAACTTAATTAAAACAAATATGGTAGTAATCTAGCACACAAATCACATTTACCATAATTCTCCTTCACATAGGCTGATACCAAAGATCAAAGACTTCTTTGTCACCCTATTGTGGCAGCACTGCTACATCATAAGTGGAAGAGATATGGAAGAAACTTTCACTATTTCCTAATTTTAATGCATTTCATGTACCTGAGTGCACTTTTTCTGTATTTCATCTTCCAAATACCGCCATATGCTGTTGAGGTAACATAATTACTCCTTCACAAATATTTAACACCATTCTTATATAAAAACTGTACGTCACAGATCCAGAATTCTGGAAGGAATGCGTGTTATGTCCTGAAGGCCGGGACGAATGAAAACTGGAAGGAAAGTTGCACTTGTTGTCAAAGAAAGTCATGGCAGAAAACTAGGGACTATAGTCTGATGTGCATTATTTTTGCCATGTCTTTAGGGGGGATATTGAAAGAAGTAAGTGCATGATAACATGAATTATGAATGTAACAATTTGACAAATGAACCTGACATACTGATCAGAGTTTAATTGAAAATCTCATTAGGCTATTCAACTGAAAAGAGATAGAATGGAATACTTCAAAAAGGCAGAAAATTATCTGGATGTGGCTATTTACACTATATCCGTGCTGTCCACTTTAGAATATGATGCAGAAACCCAAGTGACCGGTATAAAGAAGGTATCCTAATACTAAATTTCTATTAAATATATCAATATTGCCTACTAATTCATACTGATATTTCATTTCCAGCCTTGGCAATGGAAGCTTGGTGCTATGTGTGTATCTCTGGCCTGCGGCTATTTCATGCTGCTTATTAGGAGGCTACCATCATTTGGCATTTATGTCATAATGTACCTCAGCATAGTCAACACATTTACAAGCTTCGCTCTTCCGTTTCTGCCGCTTGTCATGGGATTTGCTTTTTCGTTCTATATGTTACTTCAAAATCAAGTAAAAAACTTCGGATGATGATTGGTTTATAAAAAATCCGAATATAAACTACCACAAATGATATCGAAAATTTTCCTAGAGCTATTTCTCTTCCTGGTTTGAGGCAGCTATAAAATCTTCAATAATGATGCTCGGAGAAATAGATTACACAACAATATTTTATGGGTGTGATGAGACAACGAACGATTGCAAAGAGGTAAAGTTCTTGTTAATTACTGATAATATAATACGCTGGTGCTCGCTAGTATACCGCAGGTGGAGTGTACTATTACTGGGCAACAATGTTGATGTTTATGATGTTCATTCCACTGATATCAATACTGACAACAAATCTTCTGGTTGGTCTAGCGGTTGATGACATCAAAGCAATACAAGATCAGACATTGGTGGAAAAGACGGCAATGAAAGTAGGAATATATTGTGACAACAACTTCATTTTACTTAGAATACCGAATTTTCCGAAACAAAAGGATTAATGAGATGTTTATGAAACATGGCATTTGAAAATATGACACTAATCCAATTTCCTTTTAAAACATCTACCTCTGGACACACCTTTGGCACCAACATCCCGGAATACAATGAATGTTAATCCATTATAGATCAGATTGGCAATAGAAGTCGAAATGATGATGCCAGAACCATTACGTAAATACTACAGCATTGGATGCTGTACCATTTATCCAAACAAAAAGAAGAAAACCTGCATGCTGTTTTATGAAGACGATGTCGCGGCAGCAAAAGCATGCCATGAATCTGTCGGATTGCAGAAGGTGAGCGTGACTAAGATGGATTGCGTGATAATGAAATATTCACCACATATCATCTCTCCCACAATCTAGGACTTTCAGCAAATTCTCAAAGAGAGTGATGATAAAATGGAGAAAAGTTTCCGTGAATTAAAGAAGCAAATGTCTTCTTTACGTGAACAAAATGAAATTCTTTTGCAGCTTCACAAAGAAAGGACTAGATCTGAACTTTAATAGATGTTGATCATTTCTGAGATTTTACTGGATTATGTGTGTCTAATTTTGATTAATTGACGATCACAGGATAATGACCTTACATAACATATATACTTCTGTAACGTATAATTCTACTGTGCCCTGTTCATTCTATTGAAAAGTAATTGTTGGCTGTCTACGAATAAACACGATCTACTCACATTTTGAACTCTGAAATCTTCCATTTCTCCGACCAACACGGATGCCGGTGTTGCTACTTTTTCAGCTTCTTCCAGTAAATCGTTTGTAGTCTCACTTCCATAATCATCACAATTGTCGAGAATATCGTTCAGTTCAAGGCTGCTATGGCTGGAAAATTTTTATCGACTTATTACAATTTTCATAAACTTAATTACAGTATCATCAACACAAAAAGGCATTGAAAGTCGATATAAGAATTTACAGAGGACTTGGAGTTTTACAGATGGATGATATGTTGTTAAATGCTAACCATAAGCGGGATTCATGCGGGATTGGGCGTGGATTTAAGAGGCCTTAATCCAGGGCTGAGGCTCACCTAAGGTACCAATAATGTTTCATACTTATTTCTCAACGTCCATTGATATAAAAGGTTAGGGCGATAAATTCATCTCTCACCGTACTGACTCCATTATCCTTCCTATTTCGTTTCCTGTGGCTGCTATTGTTAAATCCTTTTGACCTTCCAGAGAATTTTTTGATTTGATTTCCCTACCACATCTTTTATCTTGCATTGTGTTTTCCTGGCTAGTTTCCCGACACCTGTTATTTGACTCGCTAACACAGTAACCTGAATTGCTGCTTTTGTTTCCTGACAAATTTTCTACTGATTCTACTTCTTTAATTACATCATTCTGATGTTGAATTTTGCAACTACATGAACTGCTGATGTCTCTGGATTCTATGAAGCTGACACTTTTGTTATCCGATTCTGAGTTGGAATCTTCAGTTCTACATGAATAAGCTGCACTACATGAGGGACTCATTGAATACATTGTAAAACTTCCAACACAATCAAATGCACAGTACCTTATTTCGTGCAGCTTTTCTTCTTGTTTCGCTAAAATGTCCTGAGAATTTTCAAGGTTAATTTGAAGGACGTTCAGATCTCTCTGCTGCCTTTCGTAAATCTACAAAAAATGGTAATTGCTGTATAAGTTTTTTGAGTGTATATATGCAAGAATGCATGATGGTATACTGTTCTAAGTGCGGTCAGCTCTTTGTCTGTACGATCTTGTTTCGATCTCTGCAGGTGGATTAGTTCATCTTTGCGGCGAATCTCTTCCTCTATTTGAAAAGTGAATATATAGCTCAGTTTTCATTTCTACATTTCAATAACTGGCATATACTTAAAATTATTATTAATGTTACCATATAACGTCATATCTCTTTGTAATCTTTGAATTTCATCTTTCAGTTTACCGACTTCTTTTCTACATAAGATCAACTCATTGGTTTTCTCTATAATTTCAACTGTAATAAAATAGATATTGTTATTATCCAATTACTTGGTATAGCTGTGAAATATTAATATTTATTAGACTGGCTAGGTGGGCAACTTAGGCAATGGGTTGACCCTTTGAAAAAGAATATTAATATTGTAAAGATACTTAAAAGTAGGGCCAGATTTGAGGCTTGGGACACTTCAGGCTCGGGGACCTTTCAACATAGAAATTAAATTACATGACAAATAAAAAAGTGATGAACCGTGTTTATTCGAAAATCGAGAACTATTTTTACTGCACCTTTTAAATTTTCAAGTTCTTGGCGACTTGTTTTGTACTTCACTCTTTCTTCCTGAAGTTCAATACTCAAACGACTTTCAGAACGCTGACTCTCGCTCAGCTCGGCATCCAAGCACCGTAGTTTAGATCCCAAGGAAGACACTTGGCTAGAGGCATCGAGCATTTCTTGTTCCTGCATGATAGCCACTGTGTTCATATCATAGTGTACAATCAATTCAAAAATACATTATACCTTGATCCTCAGTATTGACAACAATTCCTGTTCTTTAGATTCTAGGTGACTAATTCTTTCTGTCATGCCAGAGAGGGAGGTGTTAAGGTTAGAGTTTCTGTCCTAGATTAAAAAATAGAGATAGATTCATAATAAAGACTATATTCTTTCAAGGTACTGTCTTGAAGTTTTACCTCTGTAAATCATGCATCACATTACCTTTAAATCGTGAACTTCGTAGGAAGCAGATGACATGCCCTTCTCTAACATCCTCAACTGTGACTGCGTCGACTCCAAAGCTGTATCTTTGCTTTTATGTTGTGATTCTGATATCTTCAGTCTCTGTACCAGCAATTTTAATTGTTCATTTCTTCTTCGTATCTCACCTAAGAAAGATGTGATGAGACAGCTCAATAATCAAGAAGCCTAAAACACTTGAACTAACATCCCAAAATTAATTTATGAAAATATGAGGATGTAAACCTTCAAATTTGCCACATTTCTTTTCAAGAAGGGAAACTCTTTGTCTGTCTTTCTCCCATGCTGCAATTTGTTGTTGATGTGCAGCAACCATGTCATTTAGCTCCTTGTCACGATCTTTCAGTTCTCCAATCAGCAGCTGGAGTTCCTTTCGTTGCTTCTCTACAGTGCTTGATTCTAGATCACTCATTTTCAGCATTCCAATGCTATTACTTAAGCTCCCAGCTGTATTCTAAATTTCATTTAATTTTCATTGTAAATTTGCATTTGAACCAATGAAACGATAATGTCGATATCAAATTAGAGGAAAGCAAAGGCAATAAAGAAAAATCTTTAATTCAGTTAAGAATACTTACATTAGTGTCACCAATGCCAAAGTTTCCATTTTTTTTCACGGGAGTGGAATGCCGCGGCTGTTCATAATTCATGGTTTTGGGACTTCAGTACATTAGGCTTTATCTGAAACGCGGAGAGAAGTATTGACTATTCATTGCAACTAATTTCACGTAATTGAACTGATCTATAAATAATTCTTACATCGCCCGCAATCGATTTTACTCTGTGATCTTCTGAAAGAATCTACGATTTACGTAAATTTCGCACTATCAAGATCAAGGCACGCGTTTCTAACCAATGTTATGATCAAACTTACTCATCCGTAAAAATCGGAAAAAGGGAGACGGCTGAAATTGAACTTCACAACAGTGGCACGAAAAAGTAAAAATATGGAGGCACTGATCGTGCTGATTACAGTCAAAGATCGTTACCTCAATGTCGGGTAGCTCTTACTGATTTGCTTGGCCCCCGCAAAATCATTATCAAAGTAAATATATTTAGT
Organism: Halocynthia roretzi; assembly: GCA_013436055.1. Classification (NCBI taxonomy): domain Eukaryota; kingdom Metazoa; phylum Chordata; class Ascidiacea; order Stolidobranchia; family Pyuridae; genus Halocynthia; species Halocynthia roretzi. Next base: position 294,851 of record QRAM01000024.1, on the reverse strand, counting down.
CGCTAAGTCCCCGTAGATAAAAAAAGCAGTCGTATCAGCTAATCTGGAAAAACCTAATTTCTCTATTATTCATACAAAGTCCTAGCTAGATACGTTTACCAAGGTATAAAAAAATCGAATCACTTGAAAATTCGAAAATCTACGATTCTCGATGACACCACTTGGTCTCAGTTAACGATAGCGATAGTGCCACAATAAACTTATTGGGTTTACTCCATGGAATCAACAGATCATTTGATCTTCACGTATCGTGTTTAGTTGTCAACAGCCGCCTATTGATAGCGTCCATCCTTAACAACACTCGACAATACTTCGTCTTTTATTTCACATGACAACCGACGCAATTAAGTATACACTACAATGTAATTATGTGTTTTGTTTATGTGAAAGAATATGTCAATACGACAACGAAGGAATGTAGCACTGGGATTCGGGGATGGTTTCTGGCTTCCCTTTTTCTACTGAAGTCGAGTGGTCAATTCGTACACGTCCCGTAAGTCATTTCAAGGTTGTTCACCCAAGATGTGAAGTACACTGCTGAGTTATGAATTAGGCTGACAGAAAAGTTGCAACAATTGATGGGCTGGTATTCCAACTGCAATATGTGATTGGGAAACAATCTCCGTCCAGTTTGGTTAATATCAACATTTGCAGGTAGACCAGTGAAGGTAGCTGCAAAATTCACAAGGATCTATCTTCGTACTATAACAAGCAGTTCATAAGCATTGCAATTTTCAAGATCACTCTGTAATGCTATTCGAAGATTTCTCTAATTAATTTCTATATGTTCTAATCTTACCATTAGCCAATAAAATTGCGGTATTCTAATCACGTGATCTAAGTAAGAAAGGGTGAATTGTTCAATATACAGGGGCTGCTCTACCGAGAGAGTGTAACAACTTGAATTTCGCGCCAGTTCTGACTAGTCTGCGCCCAGCAAGTACAGCGGAGAGAACCATCTTTACTCACGAGAGTTTGGAGCTAAATTTCACCACTGTGTATTTAGGAATGCCTACAGTAGCATTTCAAGTTTTCTTATTTGAATAATTCATGAGCTGTCATTAACAGGAACCAGAAAAACCTGACGAAAATGTGCTAATGTGTTACATAACGGATTTATTACAAAAGCATTCCTCCAAAACTACACCAAAAATATATATAAGTTGGCATATCACAAACAATGAAAAATTATTGCACAATTACATAATTGAGATGTTAATAGTCTTTCTATAAATTAGTTTGAGGTATTGATAAATTATGGTAGTATCGTTAGTTTCTGAGAAAATTCACATAATAATAGTTTATCGTTAGTAAAAATAGTACGTATCCACATTCTTGCAAATGATTAGGTAGATGTTATGTAATGCAACGAAATCATAAAAAAGATTTCATTTTTCAGTGCTCAACTATCATACTGTGTGTGTCCTTCAAGGCATTTTACAACTCTATGTTTTAATATACCAATTTACAAACAGAAGTTGATTGCCAATCATTCAGGAAAAACCTATTGTGCACAATGCATAGGCTCAGTTCAAAGCGTAATTAAAATTATTACCAAATTTTTGAAAGTTTCTTTTTGTCTCTATTTTTTCTACAGTATCAGCAATCCTTTTCAAACTCTTCGGATCAAACACTTTATTCTGCAATCTAGAACGACTTGTATTTTTCAAAGCCTTTACGTCTGTTAGATTTTCATACTTTTTCTTTGGAGTTTTTCTTTTCCTCCCTTTTTCAGGCATTTTCAAATCAATTCCAGTACTGGCTTTGAGTTCTTTCAGCAAAGCTGGATCTTGCCAATCCGGTGTCTTGCTCGTTGAAGGCAGCGCCAGGACACACTTTCCGGGCTCAGAAGGGTTACCGTTCAAATCTCGCGCAATGATAGGTCCATGAAGCGGGCATTTATGACGATCTTGCCTGGGGCAAAGTCTTCCGGTGGGCAAAGGGGCCCTACACCGCCATTTCACAGGTTCAAATTCTCCAGGAAATGCAATGCTTCTTGTGGTTAGTGCGATTAATGCTGCTTCAGAAACACCTTCATCACCTTTCGAATTTGTGTCTCTTGACCAGAATCTAGTAAAAAAGAAAGAAAGTTGAATGCTTCATTCATTTATTGTTCTATCGAACCTACAGACAAAATACTGATTGCTATAAATAGTAATGGAGATTTGAATTCGTCTCGTATTGAATTTTGAATTCGAAACCCTATTCCGGGCTTAGGATTACCTGAAAGGGCTCTAAATAATGTAAATTTGCAAATAGACCTGTGACCAATGTCCAGTTCTTTAGCCGAGCCCATACTCAATGTCTCCTTCAGTTCTTGTTTCATTGTAGGATCCCACTCAAGTAGGTCTGGTCCAAAGGAAACAACTGGAGCATTAGGAAATTCTATTTTCTCTATTCCATCAGAAGATTTGCTCGACTTTTTTGGATGTAATTTTTTAAGTTTTGCCGCTTTAGGCTTGTCATCTTTAATCTTTGATTTTAAGATTTCTTTCTGCACTTTTAGCGCTCTCATATAAGATGCTGGGTCTGCTACATTATCGTCATTTCGAATAGGCTTCCATATATTAGTGTCCTTAGATGCTGCAGCGTCATTGTTATTAGGATTCAGAAAATGTTGCTTATTTTTCGAGCTTCCACTGGTAGAAGCACCGTTATTTTCACGAAAAACTACAACAGGTTTTGATAGAACCTCAATAAAGTCATCGTCACTCGAATTATCTGAATCTGAATCCTCATCTTCGTCCGATGAATGTTTTGCGTCAATGTTATCTTGTTCATCAGTGGTAGTTGAGCTAACCACAAGGAGCTCCTGGGACTTCTCTAAGGTTTTACTAACCAATCGCTTGAGGTCGATGATGCGTTTGAGGGTGTCACTGGGAGCTCCACAGGCACCAAGAGAAGCCATCCATCTTTTTATTTTCGGGAGATATAAATTCTTTAACATTTTTTCTCTGTCTTTCAAATTATCAATAAGATCTGTGGTATTCATACTTTTTTTGACTGTTATGGTATTTAATACATCTTGCGATAAATCCAATTGGATGCTATAGTCAAGAGATATCAAACCGGAACCATGCATTACATTGGACGTTCCCAGTCCAGAATCGACATCATCAGGTACATCATCCTCATCTATACCTTCATTTTCATCATCCAATTTAGGAACAAGCATCATGAAGCAAGATTCCATCTCAGCAACGCAGTTTTCAATATCTGGAGAGTATATATCTATGTCTTTCATAGCTTTATCAAGCCTTTTTGTATTCACCAAATCTCTCCTTCGCCTCCTTTCCTCCTGAGCGTTCCTCTGAATCTCTGTCTGCACCTCATCGGCATGCACCAACTGAACTTTCTTTGTCCCTTTCAAATATTCGTATCCCAGAGACAATTTCCTATAGGCAGGCCCAAATTTTTTGTTCCAAGCTTCTACACACTGGACAGCTTTTCTGATTAGCTTCTTTGCCGCGGATCTAGGGTCCGGTAACGGCATGTCGAAATTGGTTTCTGCAGTCAGTTCTATAAAGTCATTGAAATTGTCTAGTAAAAGCTCACGAAATATGTGAGACCTCTGAAACAGTTCGTCGATGAGAGCAAGCACGGCCAGTCTGATCTCTGAATGATCTCTTTCTAGCTGAGTTATTAGAAGGTGATAGACGTGATGTACATGCTCATCAGATTTTTTGCAGATTGATTTCAGTTTCTTAAGATTAGCTTTGTCTAGTTCTTGACTGCCACTTGTTGTCAAATTCTCAATGAGGTACGCCAGCTGCTGGGAATCAATCAACTCCATGATTAGGCCGAGCAGTATAATTGTTCTAGATTTTATTTACTGTACATTTACATCATTTATCCTGTCAGAAAACATTCGATTTATTATAACTTTTTCAATTAAAGCACAATACACTTATTATTGAAATGACATGAATAACTAATAAGCGAACAAGTTCTATATACTGTGGAACAGAATCTTTTCGATTTGAAGTCAAAAAAATTAAACTGATGAATTATTAATCTAATCAATCCTCAAGATTAATCGATACGTTAATGACCGACATGGAATACTACTGGCAATCAAACAGAAAAGATTCTGCTGAGACATATGTATTCTCAGTTTAAAGATCACAAAACGTATCAAAACATAATCTCTCATTATACTAGAATACATTGTTGAGATTGAACATAAGGTAAGGAACATGAATTCTATGGTGATGGTTGGTGACCACTGGTGGTTCCCAATGCTATGCCATGAAATAAATTTTACAATAAATATACTAAGATGAAAAACAAACCCTTTGACTTGAATATCACGGTTTAATATACACAAGTATGAAACAGTTTGATACAGATAACCGAAAAGACGTAATGATTTTAACTTGTAAATTCCAGGTTTGCGTTATTCTGTTATGTTCTTATGAGCAGATAAATAAGCAATGGCCACTGGTTGTCAGCAAGTTAATGATGTAATAAATACAGAACACGTCGAGGTGGTTGCCAAAAAAAGAAGGTATCAGCTACACTGAAACTGACAACAGTGATAAGTGTTCCCCTGCTCCGTTGAAGCGATAATTGATTTTAAAAATCCAACAGCTGTTGGCAGTGACAACGACTATGTTATTAACGGCTTCGATTGTAAATTTTCCAAATGAGACTAAAGAGAACAAGCATGAAAATGAATGCACGCATTTCTGACGCTTTCTCTGCTACGGAAAATAGCAGTGATCCGATATATGATACAAGTACTGTAACTTTTGAACAATTTCTTTTCTAAAACGCAGTACATACAAAGATCAAAGCACGGCACTGTTTTAACGTACAGGTAGTGATAATGGTGACACATGTAAATATCTAAATACCACATTGTTCTCATAAACCCCAAAACAATACATAACATCAATTACGGTGATATGGTGGGCTTAGACATGTTCGAGCTTACATCTGACCGTGCCTGTATTCAATAAATTATAATATCTACTCGGCATCTTAGTTTTCAAAAACATAGATGAAAAATATGATAACTCTGCAGAATGAAGATATATACGGTCCTATTTAATCAAGGTTATTTGTAGCAGATAAGCTATGCTCTGTTGATTGACTTTTACTTTGCATTGCTACAGAACTTTTAACTGAATTTGAAGACAAATAGATTGAATAATAAAAGGCAATGTCACAATACTTACTATTTCTATCCTTGTTAGTACAAAAATAATGACAGAATAGCTAGAGCTGAAATTTATGCTATTAACCCTGCGATTGTGAATTTTGAACATTATAATTAACATTCAAAAACTCCAGTTATGTTCTAACAGGCTTTGAATGTTGTTGTCACAAAATATGTCCTAGCTATTCAGAAGAAAGGCTCATGTAAGTGATTTTATCACCAAAAGAATACCAAAATGACATGGTACTGCAATGGAAATGTAAAAAAATATTCGTCAATTTACGATTGAGCTGATTTATTAAGATAAAATTCATCATCGCAACCGTATTATCAGGTTTTACTTTACTAATAGCACACAAAAACAGTGGGTAATTAATTATTCACATTGATTCGACTCCAATGCACTAATTATATTCAGGAGGTGCACATTCACAGGGTTAACAGGGGCAGTAAAGAACAACAGAAAAGAAACGTATACTTTAACCTAATATACTCTTTAGAATTTCAAAATGAACGGAGTTTGATAAAAAAAAAACTTTACCGATGAACAGACTGCAAGTGCTCGTAATTTCTTCCAAACAATTTGCACAAAATGTAATCTCATAGAGCAAGTTACACACACTAGAAAGGAAAAGGATCTTACTGGGAGATGTACTGATCATTTTAAAAACATCTCATTGTTAACATGACAACCCTGTTGAAAGTTGGCTAAAAAAAATATTAACTATTAACTGGTTATAATAATATCAGACAGTCTTGGGTATGACATCAACATACATGCTTACATACTTCATGTATGAACCAATGTATGTAAGAATGTAGAAGTATGGAAGCAAAATTTAGTACGAAACGTTCACACGTCCACAACCATTTTCTTATGGACGTCAAGAGTGTCTACCATGGCGCAAAACTCCTGGAAAGAAATTTTTCCGTCTCCGTCGAGATCAGCATAAATAATTGTTTTATCTACGATCTGCTGCAACTGAGCGTCCTTCAAGTTAACCCCGACCATCATCTTGAGCACCTGGAAGAGCTCGCCGTTCGAAATGAAACCATCGTTATCCATATCATAGATTCTGAAAGCAAACTTTAGCTTTGACAACTTGTCACCTTTGACGCTGAACTGTGAGACGCCTTCAATGAACTCTCGAAAGTCCACCTCTCCATTGCCGTCCTGATCAAAAATATCAATGACACGCTGGACTAGGGGATTCTGCTGGAGCTCGGGCAGTGACATAAATTCATCGATGCTTAGCGACCCAGAATTGTCTAGATCAAGTTTACGAAAACGTTTACCCAATCTAGCTATTTCCTCCGGGTCGAAATGGGTACACATTTCCATTGGGAGTGACAATTCGTTACCCATTTTGCAATGATTCTCTTGGTCTATCTCTAAAACTGCAAATAGATAACAACCACTATTTAGCATTGAAACTTTTTGTGTGGAGCATCGTTAAAATCTCGTTTTGCATCTTTAAAAAAAATTCCTGAACGAATGCCTGATACTGAAGTAACCTCGAGTTACATTATGTCACAATAGCTACGAAAGTTAGATAGAATGAGTGAGCTTGACTCCGTATATGTCGAAGAATACATGATATAATATAGTGAAATTCTAATACCAATGAAATTCCACTCGACTAGTAATAATGAAAAATAGAAATACTCTTGATGTATTCAGAAAACAGAGTTAAGATACAGTGGTTCAGGCATAATAAAAGATCATACTAAAGGGAACTGTAACCGCAACAATACCACTACTACATCAGTAACTCGCCCTCGCACTTCGTCATTGAATCGCAACATTATTGATTTATTTAGTTAATTCAGAAAGAGCCGTCACGCAAGAGTAACAGGACCTTCTTCTCTTTGTTACAAACAAATACGGAGGCGATTGGCTCCTGGTTATACACCGGAACAAGTTTTACTCCATTCTTTTCTAAACAAATATCAAATTCTACTTTTCTCGTAAAGCATAATGTATATATAAGCAAGTGAATCGTAATAACACAGCCATAAAAAAAAACTAGGATGTCTTTCCACGCTGTATTTACGATTCAGGGAAGGGTCTACAATATGAAAATAATACACCTAGTCTAGAGGAGAATAGCGTGTTGCAGCCATTGCATTACAGATATTTCATGGGTCGACGTATATCCCCATGCAATGCAGAATAATTGAATATATATACTGTATACATAGGGCTGTTTACATCCTCGTACTTGGGCCCTTCCCATACCATTGCATACTGGTATAAAATATATTCTTACCGGATCTATCGGTATAATGTACGAAGTCCTCGTACATGCTGAATAACTATAGAAAAAATTGAACCAGGAGATTATTATATTTTCGGGTCGAAAATCTTGGAGAGAAAAAGGGCGAAAAACAAACAAATCCTCTCTGTCGCCTCACGGGACGATAGTATGTGTTTACCATAAATAAGCAATAGCGGAATGCGAGCGTTTGCCGCTTTAGCATTGATTTGGTTCTGTTTGAATTTGCTCCTGCTGCGCACAATGGCGTGGCGATCCCATGGCCGTAATAACCTCGAACTTGTCAACAATCTGAGGAAAAACAACATCATCAAGTCCGACAGCGTCTACGAGGCGATGAAAGCCACCGATCGCAAATATTACTGCGAAAGTCAATCCTATGTTGATTCTCCCCAGGGTATCGGATATCAAGCGACTATCAGCGCCCCACATATGCACGCGTACGCTTTAGAAGTTCTTCACGAGCAGTTGTCAGAAAGGGATAACGCTAGAGCACTAGACGTGGGTTCTGGTACGGGATATCTTACTGCCTGTATGGCGAGGATGATGGGTGAACACGGTGTGGCAGTGGGTATTGAGCATATCCCTGAACTATTAAACAAGTCGATAGATAATGTTAAGAGGGACAACGCCACCCTGCTAACCTCGAACAGAGTCAAACTTCTACTTGGTGACGGTAGGCATGGTTATGACCCGGAGAGCAAACGGTATGAACTGTACGACGCCATCCATGTCGGCGCTGCGGCAGACCAAGTGCCACAAGCGCTCATTGAACAACTGAAACCGGGAGGACGTTTGATTCTTCCAGTCGGACCAGCTGGGGAAACCCAGGTGTTTCAGCAGTGGGACAAGTTACTCGATAAGACGGTGACAAAGAAAAACTTAATGAATGTTGTTTATATTCCTTTGACCGATAAGAAAAAGCAATGGCCTGGTCGTTGGTGATTTTACTTTGGTGGTTTTTGTGCGATTGTATATTTATTGGTTCGTGTTCGTTCGTTTAAATTTACTGTTTTATCGGTATGATCGATTGGAATGTTTTGAAACTTGTAGAAGGGAATTTGTTGTATACGATTTTATTTTTGTTCTAGCTTGTTAGTGCATTTGCGTTATTACGAGTGAGTCACATAAACTTTTAATGTCAATATAATTTATTCGATTATTTGTTGAGTATTAAATATAAACTGTAAATATTGATTTGTATAGTATAAGTATAGAACTAGGAATCAGATGAATGAAAGACTGAGGATTCACAAAATATACAGATCAATGTATGCTGTTGAACAGTATCAGCAACATGTAGTATCTTGACAGAATATAGGTGGACTTGAACAGATTTGATTGATGTAAACTATTGTGTACAATGAGAACATATGCTACTTTGCTCTGTGTATTGAATATCACAAGTCGAGGTGAAATAAAAGGTTATTAAAATAGAGATTATCATTGCAGAGATAGCTTGCAAATGCTGATGAGACATAACATCATTTCTTCTCAAAACTCTGTACATAGGGTGAACTTGCTTGATAACAGATGGCTGAAGGACTTCGATCTTGATTGCCACTTTTTCATGAAGGTTATTGCTGGAGCAGCACCCTATTGTCCTGTGGAGAAGCACTGTCCTGTGGCAAGGGTATATATCGTCTGGTGGGATAAAGCTGGTTCACATCGGTTACTAAAATTACCTAAGTTCACAGAGCCAGTTCCTGATTTGTTTTAAAATTAAAGTTATCCCTAATCCAACGGATTCTTTCATGCAGTGAGGGTGGATACTTGTAAATTTCCAATCAATTGGGAATCTCCGGAACCAGCTCCTAAATAATTTGAATCCAATCATATCCAATATATCTGCCAGGATATATTGTTGAGCATGTGTACTGATACTCAACAGGGTCTTCCTCAAGCTAACAATAATACGATAAATTTATATCATTGAGGCAATAATTTAAGCATAACCCTAAACTGCATGTGATTGGTTGTAAATTTAAATCATCTTGAATCAAGTCCTCCCCAAGTATGAAATGTCCATTATATAAAATACATAACCATGTAAAATATTAAATAAACTCACATCAGCATTGTATTTTACCCAAGATTATTCAAATCACACCTACAAATATAACGAGTTTACCGAAAGCCAAGTTCTGGTATTATGTATTCCAGTTTCATATTTATTTAGACTTGGGGCCGATCAAAAGTATTTAGAAAACTGTTGTCAGCTCTCTCTCCAAATAAATCCACATCCCATATTTACACTACTAACATTTATTCATCTGACATGAACACAGCTGCTGGTAAAAAGAATAGCTGACACTGACATTATCTATTTTGAAATGAGGAGCTGAAAGTACGTAGCCATATTTGAACGACACATGATTTAGTTTACATATTCATGGCGTATTCAGACACTTCATAAAAAATTTACAATGACTGTACTGTACAATACACAGTTTTAGAAATTAAAACTATCTGAAGAAACTTCTCGATAATTCTTCATTGATCGGACGACCTCAAAGTTGTGGCCAGTTTCTGACTGCTTCCCTTAAAACTTCTCTCCAGAATAGAGTTTGACACTGTGGTAATTGAAGTGGGTTGCAATCAGATAAGAAAGAATTGAGGGAAGGATACGGGAAAAAATTGGAAAGTCGTCGTTCGTCGTTAATGCAATATTTTTTTGTGAGAGACAGAGGTTTGTTGTCTTAGTGGAATGAACAACAAAATCACTAGTCTTCCAAAAAATAATTTGCTAGCATAGGATAATGAAACAAACTGTTGCTTATGTAAATATATACAGCTATGTGCCGATGAATATATTTTATCTTTGGAGTATATAAAAGTATGAGTAGATATCAACCTTCTCTGAAGTAAAAACTGTGCATTTTGGATCTCTTCGTGCGTTCCGGAAATTGTAATTATTCTATCGTTGGAACCACCCGCAGGCTCATCAATTTTGATTTGTGCCCCGCAATCCTGGAATCGAAAAGCAGCAAGCACATTATGTATAAGATTCATGAGAACCCAAAAAAATACAGGATTCCAGTGAAATATTTTACAGCAAATCATTCTGAAGTTCGAATTGCTTTCTACCAGCTGACAAAAGTCACTACCACATTGTTTGAATCAGTTTTTTTCTATTTCTCATTTATTATTCATGGACGTAACATTCGAATTATTGGCTGAGAAGCTGTAGCATTATCACTTCCAAAATGGAGACATCTCAGAGCTGTTTCAATTGTGTTACTCAATTCGAAACAAAGTGAAAACTGTACCATTACTCTATCAGAAGACAACATTTAATACCTGGCGAATTTGCCGAATTCTTTGTCCCCCTTTGCCAATGATCGATCCTGCTAATGAAGTTGGTATTGTGACCTGCAAAAAATATATGATGAACCTTCAGAATATACTACAAAGTATTAAAATATACGAAGCATAAAATATAAAGTTCCAACCTTAGTTGATGATATGTCTCCACTGCCATCTTGCCGTTTTGAGCCCGAAAAACCCTGTTGATAGGCGGAAGCATAATAATACTGTACACACTATAGTGGTATTAAAATTAATTATAAGATATAGAATAATAATAAATAATCAGCCAGGTGCTGACAAAAAATATATCATGTGGTTAAAATTTAGTTTATATTTATTTTACTGATTGCTTACATCTCCATCTCCTCCGTAGCCATCGTACCCAAAGTCATCCTGGCCAGAAAAGTCGTTATTGTAAAAATTGCCACCGGATCTGCCACCCCTTCTTGGAAAGTCTCTGTTACAGACAAAACAGAAATATTACCAGTACAACAACAAGATGTGATTAAAATCTCAAGTACAAGAAACTTGAATTAGAAATAGTATTATTGCAGAACGAAAAGTCTAGTTACTTTTTCGTTTGAACTCATAAAATTAATATTGCAATATTCTTCTGGCAGAATTTCTTCTATATACTACACTATAATCATATCCACCTAACTTGAGCAATAGAAATATTCATCTCACACTTCATCCAATTACGGTTTACCTATTTAATAATGATCGAATAGATATTTGACTTGAATGCGATCATATTCCTGATGGTATATAACCAACTGAAAATTCCAATACAACAGATGCCTAATATTTATAGCAGGTTGAAATATTATTCAGTTAGGAATACACACCTGTAATATATCCCTTACTCAATTATAACTATTCCACATTCACAGACCATACTATAGAAACCACCATTATCATCCTTCACCCTTCCTGGCAAACAGAGAGACGCCACAAGACAGTACCAGCAAGCGACTGCTAACACTGAATAAAGATTGGGGATATCAACAATGCTGATATATCCAGGTATGCCCGCCATCTGTTTTCAGCACCTTGAATTATTAAACAGACCGAGAACCGAAGAAAAAAGTGATATGGTCTTTCGGAAACCTTAAAATTATTGGTAAAGGCTAATAAGAAGACAATTCTTTCTCGGTTTTACTGGTGCAACGTGGAACCTGACTCAGGTGAACTTATGAATATTGTATGACAGCACACAAAACTAATTCCATATAAGTATTGAAGATATTGAATTATTTACACTGAAAGCTCTCAGGATAATCAGTCTATTGATAAGAAAATAAAACACAAAGAACTAATGTCATGGCAATACAAAAGGAAAAAGACTCCAAGCTATTATTGCCGTTGTTATGAAACGAGGCCTAGTTGCCTATGTTCAAATTATTGGAATTTGGAGTTGAGATGGTAATAAGAATCCAAATACATACCTTCCTGGAGGACCAAATCCTCCTCTTCCACCTCTACCTCTCATTCTTCCACCACCCATAAAACCTAAAGTTAAAATTAATAGAAGTAAAATGAATGTATGTTGAAGATATTACCACAATTTTATACCAGGTCCGCCACCAGAGAACATCCCCGGTCCTCCCCGGTTCATGCCACCTCCGTAGCCACCTCCACCCATGCCATATCCACCATCCTCGCCGTAGCCGCCATACTCATACGACTCATCGTAATTGTTTGGATCGTAGCGCTGAATCATGCCTTTCGGGGGAGCCTGAGGATATTTAATTCATGTAAAATATAGCGTCAATACATAATGCTTTTTAATACTATTACAACAACAAGTACCACGTCTATTAAAGGCAATTGCAATGTTGGTAACAAACCCAACATGGTATATACCTATTTTACATGTTAAAAATTATAGCTTACTACAGATGTCTTACTTCAGACTTTTGAAAAGCATTTTAATATTACTTAATAGTGGCTGGTTAAAATAGGCTAGTGACATCAATAATTCACATGAAAATTACAAAAAGTTAATCAAACCTACCGATTCCATGAGATCGACAATCATTTTAACGCACTCCATAATCGTGTCATTATTTCCTCTAATCTGACAAATACGATCTGTGGAATGGGGGCAGCAGTCCTGATATACTTTGATAGCTGTGTTAGTAACCTGAATATGAAGTATAAAAGTAATGTTTAACAGGCTTTTAAATGTAAAAAATGATATGTGGATACTCGAGTAGAAGTCTATATTTTTTACCTGAAAGGTAAACTTCGATTTTACCAAGTCGGTTAAAAAGGAAAGACAATGTCTGCGGGAACGATATTAAAAAACTATAACGTATGAATAACAGGAAGTGTGTCAGAGACTGAAAAATATGTCATGTCAGCAAGAAACTACCAAAAAACATAGTAAAACGTAACACTCATTTTAGGCCTCTATTTGAGTGATCTCATTTGTTTAGGTTTAGCGTAGCAAATAATAATAAACTTGTGAATAATATTGTAACAAAAGGATTTAATTTAAAAATTCTTGTAACTGACCTCTCTCAGTTCTTTAATTTTAAAGCCCTTGACGCCAATTATCGTTCCGGCTTGCGATTTGTGCACCAGGAGACGAACTTCTTGATTTCTCGAATTTGAATTCTAAATACAAAGAGAGAATTACACTAAGCGCCTGCAGTACAGCGTATAATATCGAAACCCACAGCAAACAGGAGTGAACCGAATTGCAATATAGAAGATTTACATTTTAAATATTAATCAGTTTGAAAAATATAGCGAAAAAATACATGGTTGAACGTTCTGGCTTGTTGCCCTCGCTAAGAAAAGTACCATATATTATTGATAGTCGCGGTATGTTTACTTTCATCATAATTAAATGCCATGTGATTAATATAGTATGAAAAATGCAGAAAGTGAAGTTAATAAAATGCCCATGATACTCTAACAACATCAAAGGGATTAAATCAGTGGTTCCTAAATCAACCATGAACTAATCAGCTAGAATTCGAAGAAAAGCGAGAAAATTACTATCTGCATTAACTTTAATGAAGATTTTGCCGGGGCCTACATAATACAAGCTTACAATGTATATTGTTCAATGGAAATTATGTGAGCTAAGTGGTAGAGTCAAAACTGCTACACTGGCCAAGCAAAGGAACTAAGGGTGTCAAAATATCAGTGGTGTACTTGTACATGTAATGTTTTATTCCTTGTAAAGTATATTTTCAGAATGAAATCCTAGCAAAAAATGTGAATTTTGAATTAGAATTGAATGAATTGAATTTTGTGAAGCACAAAAGAAATCCAAATTATCAAAGAAACACTTGCCTCATGTACACATAACATTATGTCTCCACAGACTCTGCTCAAGTCGTCAGAATTGAACGCAGAAGTATTCACTACACTGCATTGCGGAATAGAAGAAGAGAAGAATTAAAAATCAATGTAAAAAATTCATTAGTTGGGGAAAATTGAACCCAAAATAAAAGCTTGGCAGTTGTTTAGGGTTTACATACCGCTCTACCCCTTGGCTGTCAGGAATTTGGATGCTCGCGTTATACTGGGACAGGGTGGTTGGTCAATCCGCATGGACAGTGACAGGGGTCATTCCAGATGGTCAGGCAATGTGGCAACGTGTGGGTGGCAGTCATCACGAATGGAATTCGGTAATGAGAATTTTTTTCAGGAAAGTCGTTGGGGGATAGGTACAAAAGAAATACGGTAATAGGCACATAGGTGGAAGGATAGAGTCCGATGGATTAGGATTGTCACGGGTCAGTGGAATTGGAAAATAGAATAAGTTTTGTGAGACACAAATAGTAATATCATATAAGCATTCTATTAATTATTAATATAAACTGAAAGTGAAATCAACAATTATCATCGTCAATACAAAATATAGTAAACCTACTAATGACAGTACAAGTATCAAATCTAACAGCATTGTAAACGTTCTATGGTATGTATGTTATTATATAAGCTAGTACCTTTTCACGCATTTCCCGGATGTTAGATCCGCCTTTCCCTATAATTGCACCGGCAGCCTGTTGAAATAATATGGACATATTGAATGAATGGATGACAAAAAGCAGAATTAACTCAAGCTACGTTTGACACAGCACACCACTTCTCCAATTATGAGTTTTCTCCAAAACCTTATCAAGTGAATCCTAGTAAACGGAGAAGTGGTGTGCATCTGAACATAATTTTTTGAACACTTTTGCCCGAAGCTTTATTTGGTATAGGCATTTTACATAGATTGTTGTTGGTTGTTTCGCATGGAAAAGTTACAATGCTGAAAAAGAAGACTATAGATTTAATTTCCCCCAAAATTAATAATTTCTTCCTTTTCATGCACTTAAACATTACTGCCAGTGGAAAGGGTTGGTATACTCACTCATTATATTGCCAAAGTACTTTGTTTTGCGATAGACCAGGATGGGAGAAAAAACATCAGATTTAATTTTGCATTGGAGTATACATGTACAAACACTGAATTTTATGCCACAAATGGGTGACCTAAAAGTGCTTTTTTACAGTAACATAACACAACTTTACATAATGACTTGGAAATTCCTATGTGTAAATTAAAATTAATAACACAAGCAATTTACAGTATTTAAAGCCTAAGCATATTGCAGGGTAGGTTCAACAGGTTAGAAAAAAGATAAAGGGGAACTGTAAATTAATCTACATTTAGAGGGTTAGGATTTGGGTTCTTCTGCTTTCTAGTCATTCCTGTATCTTAATGAGTTACCAGCTTGTGTCAAATTTTTAAATGCCACCTGATAAACTGTGCGTATCATCAGAATAATAGTTCAATAAAACTTCTTTCAGGAACTTACAGAAATAGGAATAAGAATTCGCAGTTCGATTCTATGGGATCCTCCAGATGAGTTCCTGTATCCTCTTGAATCTCTCGACTCCCTGTGTCTCTTGGGATTGCCAGAGTCGTTGTCTTCTTCGAGTGACCTCTTTCCTGTAAAAAAATCAACATTGTGCTGTGGTATTGTGAGAAATTATAAACACATCATAATAGAACCAAGTCCGTTGAATAGCATGACCAACCGGAGTAACTTTCATTGCCATCTCCATTTTCTTCCTTGATCATTTTTGCAACTGATAGTCACGAAAGTGCTAGAGTTTTTGTAATAAACTAAAACCTAAAAAGATCACTTTGTATATCAACAGAGATATGGGAATAAAAATTGTGGTAATTCCTGTGTATGTGTATACGCTACAGAGACGACTTGCACACGCAGAATGGAAAATATGTGAGCATCGATTTATGTTATGACGTCACTAACTTTTGGACAGTTTCCGTTTACTAAAAGCGTTGAATCGCAGATTGCCGCATAAGCGTCATGATTCAATAATTTTAGTGCAGTATTTGTCACGGTTAACCGACTCTATAGCCCTATCGTTTCGTTAGTCATAATTTCACCCATCCTCGCAAATAAGTTTGATACAATTCCCGAAATTTAGTATAGTCCGATTCCTTTACTTATTCAACTAATAAGGATACCGATCAACCCGATATTTAGATCAAATACTTTATCTCGGCGCAGTGGCTTGCTTGAATTAAGAATTGCGAAGTAGTTACAACAACAAAAATTGAATGCCAATAACGAACAATACACTGCAAGTGCTCCAACAAATTACTCAGCAGTACTTCGGTGTGTTGGCGTATCATCTCCAATATTATACCAGATATTCGTTTTTCCTTCCTTGGAAGTAACGTTCCTGGTAGCAATCAACATCACTATCAAACTACTCCATTAGAATGAATAATTAAATTCGCGCACAAACACGTTGAAGTGCTGTCCTGTCTGTGCAGTGTCCATATGTGTGCACTACCTGTTGCTAACCAGACGACCAGAACAATTAACAGTTCTTGCTCGGAAAGCTTTAAATCTTGAAAGCTAAAATACTTATCAAAAGCGAATTAGAGCTAGTGATTATTTTCTTATTCAAAACACAGTTCAGTTAAATTCAAACAACATGTACTTAACCAATAAGCGTGCAAAGTGCAACATTCGGTAGGATAATAACTACTCTTTGAAATTAAGATCTGTTAAAAACGTAGCGGATTCATGATCGTTAAATTTGTTTCAATTTTGAATATAAGAAAAAATGGGGATTTAAATGTTGACACTTGGTGTACTAATTATAAAATAGATAAAGATAATAAAAAGTTTAATTTTATACACTACCATATAAGCAGCACCGCTAAAAATTACAGAATATCCGAGAAACAGAACAGTGAATAGATACCAGGATTCGTTTTTGACTTGGCAACATAAAATTAGGTGCTGTACTGAGAACATAACCTGGATTGAAGAATATTTTTGTTTACAGGTAAAACCATATACTGTACTAATGTGATTCTCAAAGATCTAGTATGCATGTGATATGGGAATGCCAGTGCTGTAATGCAAAGCATATTGTCCCATGAAAAAAACCTCTCTCAATGCCTACGTCCACACAAAAGGTGTAAACGCCTCTTGGGGGTGATAGCACCCCTGCAGAAAACCGGGCACCTATTAGACACATATTAGGTCATGGAGAGTTAATTAAAATACATAACAGTGCAAATTAATAAAATCATCAAACAAAAAGTGTAAGATTGCTACAAATGGTATATATGAATGAAAATATACATTATATAAGTAGAAACGAAATTGTCAAAGCAACCTTGATCATAGCTGAAAAAATTATTTAGAGTTATATTGGAAGCTAATGTTAACACTTAGTAAGTAATCATTCAGTAGCACATATCTTTCAAACTAATTTTGTGATGATTAATTCTTTCTGTGATGGCTGAGTTTATTCAGATATGCTTGAAATATTAATATAATCTGTTCAGTTGGACATAGCCGTGCTAAGACAGCACAAAAATCATTTATTTTGGTAACACATGACCGATTTCCTCTTCAATAAAACTATGAACTTGTTTTTTTTCAGTCAATATAATGTGTTTGGATGGATGGGGATACACTTGGATTGAAATTCTATCAGTTTCAACCTGTTAAGCTGTTATTCTTATGACAGCTCAATAGTTCAACTCTCTTTCCCTCCTCTTGATTGATCGTAACAGAACACTCCTGACAATCCTCACATGATTGAGATGGAAGAAATTTCATTATAAATCGTCGTAATATTGCAATCGCTGTTGTGGAGTTGTTTCCTGCGACTGAAAATATAATTCGATTCATATATATCTAAATTGATCACACAGAGATTTGCAACCAGCATTTTGCTTAGCTCAATATCTTGACTCAAATGATACCAACCTTATTTAAAGTTGAATATTTTGAACCTCCCTTCAAAGAGTTCTCGGTATGGAAGTGATCGAATGGAGTCATTTTTTCATCGACTTTCAAATCTTCAATTTCAAATTTGAGAGCTGCCAGCTGCTGTTCTATGTGACGACTCTTCGCTTGATACTCAACCCTGCTACGGCAAATTATTCGGTGTAAAAACCTGGACAAAACTACTAATAATTCTATATGGAAAACGGACCTTTCTTTTTCAATTTCTTGCGTAAGTTGCTGCATGTACGCGTTACTTCCTTGAGATGAAGAGGATGAAGTCGTCATGGCAGTGGCATGTTCCGGAGAAGACATTACAAACAATCCTGCGGAATTGCCGCCTGGATGCAACGGAGGTGACCCATTGTTGTTGCTGTTCATGGGCGGCACAGCAACATTTTGCAAATGAAAACTATTCACCTGACCTCCGCTCAAGTTTGGAGACGACCCATTATGACTGAGGAGATGTGCTGCAGGCGGAAGATTAGTAGACGGAGTCGAAGACAACAGGGGTCCTCCAATGCCGTTCCCCGCACTGCTACGCATATAGGCGGCATTGCTCATATCAAGTGAATTGGAAGGCTGTGGTGATTCAAAATTCAATGAGTATCTTTTGATTCATATGTGAGTATCGATTTAATTGTACATAGCACCGAATCTCTTACTAGAGATTATTGTCAACCATTGATAGGATTCAAATATTTTAGGTACCGAATCCCAATTGATGAGATAATTTACAAATTACAAACTGTTGTATTGTGAATTTGATGCAAACTGACAAGGCATACTACAGTTTTTACTTTCGGATAATTGAAAACTCAAATCCAAATTTGAGTAATACTATTTGGAAATGGACTCAGATGAATAAATTTTACAGCTAGTTCTCAACCCAAACGATCTCTTCGAATACATATGCGTTCAAAAATCATAGACAACATAGCCCTACAAGACTTACTGATGTATAGGTTATCTGAGATAATTTCTCTTTAGATTCAGCTTGGGCTTGTTCTGCTCTTCTTAAGTCTTCTCTCAAATTGTCCGCTTCCACAGATCTAAATAAATCAATTTGATGACAGATTGGATTCGATTTAATAAGGGACGACACATTCACACTGCAAATCAACATGTTACAGCGAGCTGTAATAATTCTTACTTTGCCTGAGAATCTTGCAGCAGCTGATGTGTAACCTGATCACAGTTTTGCAGTTTTTGTTGCAATTGTATATTTGCTTCTTGAGTCTGGATAAGACAAGAATATGTAGAAAAGCTAAGGAGAGATACCATTTCCCAATAGTCCAATAAAATTGATATTCACCTTTGCAAATTCCATCTTGACCCTTTGCATTTCTTGCTCTGCATGGATCGTCTTTCGTTTTAAAAGCATTGCTTCTTCCTCTGCTACTTTTGCTTTTTCTGCCAGCAACTCTGCTGTTTCCTCCGACCGCCTCTGTCATATACAACATTTATTCAGTGTATTTAAGTCAAGCCACAGACACCCTTTACTATATAAATGATAATATTGTAGTTAAATAAATGTAATGTGGTTCCAACCAGTGCTTCCATGGTTCCCCCTTTCTCATCTTGAAGTTCTTTCAGTCTGAAGAATTTAAATAAAATATGAAATATCGCAATAAAAGAATACGAACAATCACAAAAGACAACAATCATCCAACCTGCGCTCCAACTCTTCTTTTTCCATCAAGATCTTTTCTTTTTCACTTTTTTCTCTTAAAGATCTTTCCCTTTCCATCTATGAAAGGACAACAGTGGAAGATTAGACATATACCATCTTTCAAAGTTAAACAGAAATTAATAATTTATCTCCTTATAGCAGAGGTTCACAACCCTTTTATCTATTCAAAAGATAATTTAGATATATAGATCAACAGCTGGTAAAAAATAAAATAAACTACTGTAATAAATAAAGCTGGTTGGTTGGTGTGGTTCTAACATACCTGTTTCCTTGCTCTTTCTTCTCGTGCTTGGCTTTTCATTTGTTGAATTTCCATGCTGTCCACTCTCCTACGTTTCATAAACAAGTCATGGTTTCCTCTACAAAGATCCAATATCTGAAGCGAAAATACGGAACACAAATATGAGCATGACGGAAATATGTTCAGACCGAATGCCAACAGTTTTACAGTACAGAAATTATTGATTTATCAGTATGAAAACGAACAGCACCAGTTTATTGATTCCCGGTTCTTCAGTGAAAAATATGAAATCATTTTTGTTCATATCGATCATGTCGGCCGCTGCCGACTCATCTTGCGTGCCTGCAGACGTCTGACGTCTTAGCGTAGCCGTACGAGAAGGGTTCTGCTTGATAATAAATTTGCTATCATGAAACGACATGTCTGTGAGCTCGCTCCACTGAAAAGACACAATAGGATGGAGTCTGTTTTCCATTTCATAAACCGACACTGACACGGCATTGATACCCAGCCATAAACTTGTTCCTTTTCGATTCTGTAAATAAAACATCGATTACCTCGTTGAGAGCAACATAAAATATGTTGCATGTTTCAATCTCATGTGTTTTTCCGACAGCTTATACCCTGGATAACATTTTATGTTAACATGCTGGCATTCACATTAGGATCGAGATAGTCTTCAGCATAAAAGGGATTTGGGTGGAGAGACAAGAGATATTTCTTGTTGATAACTAGACTGTGGCCTAGTGTAAAGAAATGAATGATTTAGGACAGGCAGTCAGTGTGTTAACTGGAGATTGCGATAACACTTATACTCTGGGGAGAGACTATACTCAACATTAAATGCAATAACTGCGAAACGGTGATCAACAACTACATGAAACAAGTACGAATTACACAGCAATGTGATCATACTACAAAAATATGTTGTATGTTCACAGGTTTCAATGAATGCTTTAGATTAAAGTGAACCAAATTAAAAGAAGATATCATGTGAGCTGTAAGGGATTACATTAGAAGCATGTGACTGCAGCTATATTTCACACAATACCTTTATCTTGAAGTAGTTGACGCCACACATTTCTAAATCTTGGGTTATCTTTAGATATTCCAGCTCAGCCTCATCACGTAACAAACCACGATGTCCGGTGTACCTTTAAATGCAATTAAAATAACTTTTAGAAAAGGACAAAACCGACTATTTCAGGGGAACTAAGATTTCTCCCTAAAATGAAGAGATTTACTGGTTCTGTTTATAGTGACATTTCTTAGAATATGGTACTTGATATAGCCTGTGACTTATCTCCTAACTACTGGAGATAATACTTTCTACTATGTGGCAAATATAATGAAGGTTGTCCGCTATAAAATTGCATAAAATAATAACAGTCAAAATGAGTTCTATCAGGTGTTGAGCTATTTTCAAAAACTGGAATGGAAAACTGCTTAGTAAATAGTTTTCAGTTGATTGAGACTTTCACATCTTCATTTTTAAATACTGAGATTGGGATAAACTAGACTAAGTTTCTTAATGTTTATTTCATGATATTTCAGGAGGATTTCAGGTACCTTCCAAGAACAAACAATAAGAAATGTGATTGACACATTTGATAAAACTGTGACTTACAAGACGGAGCTGAACTTATCTACTGTTGATATTTCCAATAATAAACATCTATGCATAACAAATGGTTTTCCACTCACCAGGATGTTATCTTCTCTTCCCACATACTTTCCGTTAATTGAAATTGATCAATCACCCTTTTGGGTAAGAGCTCTTGGATCGCGATGAAGCCCGGTTGGTGAAGCTCTGGATCATAATCACCATACTGCCCAACAAATACACTTTGATATTATTAACTCACAGCGATTTCCAGTTGCTACAAAATTAAGAGATTTCACCTTTGCCTGTACAGCATAAGATGCAAGAAGAACGGATGCTTCAGGAGGACAGTAGAGGTCTTCCGACAGAATGAGATGCTGAATCTGGACATCAAATTCATTAATTTGTTATAAAGATATATAGAGCACTGTACAGTTTTATACCAGTAGTTGCAATCCTATGAAAATGGAACTTGCAAAAAGTTAGAATATTCATATATGCAAGAGTCATTCGCAGCTGAAACAAGCTGAAAAATTAATTTTTATTAATTTTACTGTCTTTCTAAACATTCCCCAATTACAGCAGGTTAACTAGTATTGTACATAGAAATTACCTCATTCTAGTGTACGAACTAGTACCTGTAGGAAAAATAGATGCCTTGTGACTTCTTGAATCAGTTCATCTTCCATAGACTCCGGATAAAATTTAGCAAGGAACCGCAACTCGACTTGGTCGATTAAACTGGGCTTGGTAATAGCATGATTGAGGAGCTATTGAACAACAATGATTTCCCATGAGTTTACAATAATATAGTAAACTGCAATATGACACTGGGAAGTCTTTGGCATCAAAAGCGGAATTATTTTGCACGAACTATGCGTACAACTTCAATTAGGTTAGTGACATCTTATGTATAATTAATTATATTAATTTAAGTATATATTATATTCAATAATTAGTATCCAATATATATCTGTAAAAATACTGGTTTAGTATTACGGTCCCTCTGAAAACCTAGGTATGTTACGGTTAAGGTAAGTTAGGTGAGCTGTTAAACTTAATATGATAACACGGAACCTCGGACATTGATCAAGTGATTTAGATATTCTTGACACTAATTTCTAAGTGATAAAAATCACAACTATTTAATTAATTAAGCCCACTGTAATGTCATAATCTTGACAACCTAGAGCAACGGGTTTCCATGAATTTTTATATTATAATTATGTTAGAATTTATATGTATATATTCGATGCAACACATCTGCTTTCATAAGCGATGTGATTAATAGAAAGCCTAACCTTGATTGCAGAAATTGAACAAAATACACTTTATGACGTCAAAATCATACCCGTGAATGAAATCAGTGGATTGGGAATTTTTTTCTGAGGCAATAGGAGGTCAAAGGCATTGCAATCAAAGTTATATCAAAACATATTGTCAAGCGTTCAATAGTATAAAAAATTAGCACTCAAAGTGCCAAAGTTAAGATTCAAATTTCTCTGCTAATAAAGTATAAATAAATTTACTCGTTTCTCTGGTTTGATCCATGTGAAGCGTTGCTTTATATCAGTGAACGCAAGGCCGAAGTACCACGTCTCACGGAGACCGATTGTCTTACAGACCAAGTCAAATATTACTCCTCCTTTCACATGATATGGGACACTGCAAATAATATATTATATGTATGACAAACTATTCTCACCAATATCAAACTGACACAAAAAATAAATACAGTATAATTCTTGACAGTATAAAATGTCTTACGTAAATTCCAAGTCTGCATCCAAAGTCGAAACTCGAACACCGATGCTTTTCTTCTTCTTAAAAAACTGAAAAGGCATGATGACTACGAAGTTACAACGCAGCGTGGGCCAAAGTATTGCTCGCTCCTCCTAATTTCATTCTGGCCTTGTATTTGAGATCTATATAATAATCTTACGCGGATCTGCAAGAGCAACAATGGAACCACGCGGGCATCAGAGAAAATCGATATTCATATACACGCTGCCCATTAATTTGTAATTAAAAGCAACCTAATCCACCCTGGTATGTCCTCCAATCTTGCAATATACTCTCGGGTAAACGGGAAGAAATTGAACGTTTTAACACCCTGTTTAATTCCAAAGACATTTTGTATTCTGAAAAACTACGAGGAAAACAAATAATCTTCAAGTTGGGAAAATGAGAGACGTAGCGGGGGCGGAATAAAACAAGTGATGTGAGTCTATAACGTCTCAAAATACAGCAGTAAAATATGCATGTGACCATCCACAGCAGATTCATAGAATTCAATTAACAGTTTATGAGCGTCCATTCAACTAAAATAAATGATGGTCTTCTCAAACGTTTGTCAGCGAAAGGGCGTTGAGGTTAATTGTCATGCATGACTAAATGAAGAAGTTGGCACGCCCACTGGCAACGCCTTACCTCTACAAAGGTGAACTCAGGTTGCAAGAGGAAGCTGTAGGATTATTATGAGACCACAAAACATGGTTGGTATATTATTAAGAACATTTCTTGCTCATTGAAATAATTTAAGTATTCATTCAAAGTAGGAATAGTCAAATTTTATGTATATCTGCAAGAACTGTTCTCGTGGCCCATCTTGCATGTTTCACTTCTATTTAATAAGTTTGTAATTACGGTTGCTAAGGAAATCTGGGTAAAGAGGCTGTGGAGGTAAACTATTCAGCTTCTAAGCACACAACTCTGCAGTAATGCAGTAATGCAGTAAGGCTGGATTATCACATGTAAAATTTCTATTCTTTTCATTTAAGCCCACACCAAAATGAACATTGTCAAGTGCCATTTTCTACTTCCCTCGGCTCTCAGAGGTTTAGACCACCTCCAATTACACAATTCTTCCTTGATGTCAAGTGTACTACTACACTGCAAATATAAAAGAACCAATCTAATACTCTTAAGTTAAACAAGAATTTGTATTTCACAAATAATACTAAAGCTAGTAAACCAATTAATTTAGCTGTTTTATCAATATGAAAGATGTTTTACATCCCTAAAAATCACTAATAGTAAATTCTCCTTTTTTCCAGCAGAGTCTTTACCTTGGAATTGCAATTGCCGGAGCATCAATCGCCTTGGTTGCCTTGTACATAGCTTGGTCAAAAAAAAAGAAGGGGCCACCGATAACTCTGGTTGACCCAGACGTCAAGTATTCACTGCGACTAGTTGACAAAGAAATAGTCAGTCATGATACTAGGTACGTCCTGCATTGTTGATGTAAATATTACCATTATATTAATGCCATTTTACTACGATAGGCGTTTCGTATTTGCACTCCCAACGAGACAACATATTCTTGGTCTGCCTGTCGGCCAGCATATTTACCTCTCGGCTCGAATGGATGGCCAGCTGGTAATCCGTCCATACACGCCTGTCACATCCGACACGGACAAAGGTCACATGGATTTGGTAATTAAGGTGAGAGGCGGTAATTAAATTCTTTCGCTTCTTTATTATATTTCCATCGATACTTGTGTCAATATATTATGTGTACTGCAGGTGTATTTCAGAAACGTGCATCCCAAATTTCCAGATGGAGGAAAAATGTCGCAGCACCTAGAAAGCTTACACATCGGTGACACCATTGATGTTCGTGGTCCGAGCGGCCTGATCGTTTACAAGGACCGTGGGAAATTTGCTATTCGGGCCAATAAGAAGTCCAGTCCAGAAATCAAAAGAGTGAAAAAGGTTAAATTATTAATGATCTTCAGGCTGCCAGGTGATTGGCAAAACATCATTGTGATCACTCATCTTCATCACATTGAGTCAAATTTTTTAATCTTTGATTCTGGTTATAACCTGTTTATTGTTAATTTCTTCCCTGTAGATGTAATTTTACTATCTTGCACAAAGGTGATTGACCAGTCTGAATACACTACAGATCCTCTACTCCAGCTATCTATTATATGTTTTTACCCTTGGCAGTTTCTACCTTCTTTTGCAGATTGGAATGATTGCTGGTGGGACTGGAATCACTCCGATGCTGCAGCTGATCCATCAGTGCCTTAATGATCCTGATGACAACACCAGGTTGTCACTACTCTTTGCCAACCAGGTACTCACCAACAGTGACTCTAGTATCTCTTTGTATCAAACTAACTTCAATTTGCGCTATTATCTAGACTGAAAAAGATATTCTGGTTAGAGATGAGTTAGAGGACTTCGCTGCTACTTTTCCACATCGATTCAAGCTCTGGTATACACTTGATAATCCTGATGAAGGTAAAAGGAAATCATTGCATCTCATTCTGTACAACTATAGAATGCAAATACGAATGCTGTTGACCCTCAACTAATAGCGGGATTACTTTACCAGGAAAATAATGAAGAGTCTCAAATGTGAAATATAGCTTTAAATTCTATCAAAACGTTAAGCTGTAGTAACCTTTTGATGATAAAAATCGAAATATGTCAACAGGAATTTTTGTGAAATTAGTAATATAAAAAATTAATTGGTAGTACTTGTGGTACATTGGTAATTAAAAACTGGCTACATTACTTTCTTGATATACTTGTGAGTTCTTCCTTAAATTCACCCGTAAATCCAAGCGCATTGGTAATGAGTATATATATTATTCCAGTTTGATGACAAATAAACAAATTATCGCTTACAGTACAAGTGTTACACACCAACTAATTATTTTGGTTAATTATTCATTATTCTATACAAATTAGTTCATTCTTGGTCATATACAGTATCGAATCACTTTTCTGGGCTTGGGTAATGGCCCATGATATACAGTTATATACAGTTTCTGTATTATTCAATGCTATAAACTTCAAGGAAGTGGTGTATATACATTCCCATAGAACTTAAATAAGTGAGCAGTAAGTATTTTTTACCTTGATTACAGGCTGGACCTATTCTTCTGGATTTGTGACCGAGGACATGATCACTCAACATTTGCCTCCGCCAGCGAGCGACACAATCATATTCATGTGTGGACCGCCGCCGATGATCAAATATGCCTGCATTCCCAATCTCGACAAAATCGGATATGCACCGGATCAACGATATTCATTCTAGATTCTCAACACATGTGATTGATTGCATTGAAATGCAATTTATTTGTTAATTCTACATAAGCAGAACAAATCTGAAAGAAATTGTTTAATTTAGAACGAAATGAAGAATTGAATGCGATTCAAAACAGTGTGTTTCAACAAGCCATGCAAGAAATTGCATGAAATAATAATAAAAGGCAGCACGAAGGTTAAAACATCAAATTTGAAGTAAGCAAAGCAGTTTTTGAAGAAAAAAAAGTAGGAAATAGATAGTAGTAGAGTCTTCTACCAAGCCCATATGGAATACAAGTTTTATCATTGTAATGTATAATATACAGTGGAAGTGGTACAGTCAATGATTCAAAACCAGTTAGTTATTCCCACATTCTTGTATGATGAAGATAATTTTCTAATCAATTAAGTGGTTCAAAAAAAAAATTGAATGCCACAGTGGTACAGAGGTTTCAATCCTGCATCTCTTGCAAGAATAACGTTATAATATGTTCAATTCTTGTAACTTCATATTAAAAAAGTGCTCAAAAGAGTTCTTATGCAGAGATAACATTAGACAGCAGTAAGCAGATAGATTGGGGCAAGAACTGTTAATAATATACAGTATACTTCTTAAAAATATTACAGTACCTATGAACATAATTCCAGACCGAGATATACAGTTTTGATTGGAACAATGCACAAAGATGCTGATATAGAGCATTAAGCAATTGCACCTGCATAGGGCAAGTATAGTTTCATTAATAAAAAAATAAACTGAAATATAGCAAGTAGCATCAAACTAGCTAATATGCATAATATAACAATATTCAAAACCTTATCAAACCCCATATCATGGTATAATCTACAAAATATCAGGCTCAGTGACAGGATAAATTTTCAACTGTGGTCATCAAGGTCAGAAAAGAACGATTAAGCTACAGTAGATGAACCGGTCCCGGGGAGTTGGTAAATTATAATCTGAGCAAAAATCAAACTATGCTTATCACACAATGCATAGATATTTCTAGTTCAGCATAAATGATTTCAGTATATAAATACAGTAGGGTCTAATTCATGAAATCGTAAATATATATATCCAAAAGTAAATAATATAAAACACCGAGTCTACCACATAACTATCTCTGAAAAAATAAATATATGAAATAAATCTTAACAGAACGATTATATTGACCATAGTGCACAACTGCTCAACAATGAATTAGGAATAGTTACTGCCTAATTACGAAAAGATTCATTATCTTTGTGCGATCAGTACTGCTAAGTGGCGTATATATTTGTAGTGAAAGGCTTATTACATTACTTTCCTTTTCTCCAAAATCAAAGCAATAATTCATTCAGATACTAATTAATACATCGTGCATCTCTTCACTTGGTGAAGGCTCGTTTGTCTCATAGCTCACATCAATTATATGCAGGACATCCGAAGATATTCCCAACAAAATTCCTATCCACAGACTCCATGAGTAAGGTTTGGGATATATTTTCATTGACAAAAGCAGCGTAATAACTTTAGCAAGAGTCTGGGTCAAAAGCGTCTTTGATTCAGAGACTCCCTGGTAACATATCCTCGTCCAGATTTTGTTGACTGCCCAGCTGAATACCCCACTGCAGAAGCACCCAAAGAAAAATTGGTTTGTTTTGAGGTGCTCGAATGTCATGACTTCTTCATGATGGCCCAATAAGAACATTAATGGCAGGAGGATGGCAAGAGCGAAGACATAGTTAAGATACTGGCGCTGACTGATGCTCAGATTTGCATTTGGCCAGTGTGGCGTCGCATACCAGAAGCATATGGAACGGTATATGCCAGAAAAGAGGCAGTGAAAAATAAGCCAAACGAGTGCCATGTACCGAGTCTTATCCAGCACTGACCACGACGCTACGATTGCAGCTGCAAGTTTTAATGGAAAACTGAAATGAACTATCAGGCTCGGCATCATTTGATTGCACAGCAATAATACAACATCGCTGCAACTTTGTCCCAGGATAAAAACAGGTATCGGGAGTTGACTCAATGCTATTGATCCTGAATAAATCGTCCCGACGTATAGGAACATAGCCGGGATCCAGGGGATTATTTCTCGCAGGATGACGTTTTTCAGTTGATAACCAGCCACAAAGTGCATTAAAATCAGGCCGACACAAGTCTGCCACGTTTGAAATACTGTTGGATAGTGAAATCCAAGAGACGTTAAAACGTATTTGTTGCAGAGGATAGTCGCTGTATACATTGCACTATAAGTTACATATTCTATGGCTAAGACTTCTCTGTGGCCTCCCATCTTTTCCTTATCTATCCCGGATTATAGCGGCTTCCCTCTCTATTTTTACCACGTTACGTATTTCCGTGTTTTTGATTTTCCGGGTCACTGCTTTTACGCTTCCATGACGTCTATTAAAATTCGGACTAGATGATCGAATTCCTATAAATAGCATCGGGAAATTTACCGGATCCGACAGGTTTTGTTAAAGCAGTCAACCGTTGTACACAAAACATTCTTTCAGCAATATCCACAATTGCGTTACTGTTTCGTTCCGAATCCGATCCAAATACGACTTGATATTATACATCAACTGGGAATGACCTCATGACGTGATATCAAATGCCATCCAATTGCATAAATCTAATTTAGTTATTTTGTAAGCAAATATATTTACACATGGTATGAGATAGGTATCTACAAACATTAAAAATATTATATAGAGCCATAGAGAAATGGTAAAACTAATAGAAATTACTTTAGGCGATTCAAGAGTAAAACTATGCTGTACTCGTTTTGGAAATGACTTTAGAGGGAACAAAAATATAGACATTAGACAATTTCTGGTAATAATGAAAGCAGTCCACTTATGTGTATTAAGAGCATAACAAGTAATCATCATAGAAATGTATCATGGAAACCAAGAAAGTGTACTGCTCAAAGCAATCATTCTTATGAATATCATGTACTACCACAATAGATGAAAATAGTATTTAGGCTGTTAAGAGACTTCTGTGAATTTGGCTTGTAAATGTGCTGAATCTTGGAGTGATATGATTCCACTTAACATATATAACCTTCATCTAATGTTAGCAGAATTCACAGTCTATCATTTGCTGAATCAATAACAAGTTTTTGTTATCAGTGGGTCGAAGGGTCTCTCGACCTTTTTTACTGTTCAAAATATGTCCTAAACTGAAAGATTCCTTGGTTGAAAAAACAGCTGTACAGTTCCAGAGGATAGCTCAATAACGTGTCATCATTACTCCATGATTCTTGATCATAATCAAGTAGAAATAAAATAAAATAATGCAATGCATATTATATGTACCAATAAAAGTAAGATCTATTTATCTAGATCTATAAAATTTATCAAAGTTTGAAATCTGCATCAGAACCGATGCACAATTTTTGTACAAAAAGGGCACTATAAAAAAACCCAATAGCTAGTATTCATTCCATGAGTTGACTAGGCAAGAAGATGTATAAAGAATGAGATCAATTACACTAACAAATAGCATGACATGATCATGTAAGTGTCTTTCACGTAAACCCCCAAAGTGTCAAGGAAAAAAGGAAATGAATATCCGCGGATAAAATGACTCGCTCGATTTCACACGCAATTTACTTCTTAATTCCGTTTATAATCTTGTTCCAGAACCATTCATCCTTCATTGATTTGGTGAGGTCACAGCATCCGAGATAATCAAAAATGTTCGCCACGCTCAGCTTTTTATATTTTACCACGATGATACGAGCGCTCCTTGAGGCTGATAGAATTAGGCAAAGTTTTAACACACGTTCTAGCTTCTGCAGGATGTTGTAATTGTAAAAATAGTAATTGGTCCAAATTTGGGTAACTGAAAATCCACACGACTGAATGAAGGAAAATTCATTCAATCATTCTCAGCTTTGTCATATATCCCCATTCTTCCCTGGTGTGAAAGACTGATGAGAAGGAATGGGAGATGGAGAGGAAAATTACTGAGGAATGGACAGGGGCATCAAGTTGTCAGATAATTACTGAAAAATCTTGACCAGTTTCGAGATAATTTTTTATGGTCCCACTGTATTGTGAATTGGAATCGAATTCAATTGTACAGTATTGAGAAATTAGGCACACCTTTGTTGTCGAAGAGAATGTTTTATGGCTGGTGGCTAAATTGGGAAAGTGAAATTGGATCTGATGGAAATTCCCTATGTACAAATGCATGATAGAACAATGCCGTAGCCCGAAAGCAAACACAAATATCCCTAACAGAAATTCATCTGATATTCTCATCAGTTTCACAATGACATAATGGTACAAATTGGAAGCAGATTCTACCAACAGTTATAAAAACCAACCTGGATCTTGACTTATTGCTAAATTCGACTGCCAGGAATGCTCTCTGCTTTGAAAAAACTCATCCGATAGGATGACAACAAGCTTCCTGGATCTGTATTACGAAACACAAAAATTGAGTATCATTATATATCAATTTTACGAATCACAAAATGAAATACGTATACAACACATTGAAATTCTGTTCATTGTTCCCAACTATCAAGTCGAAAGTCGATTCTAATTTCGAACCATGCGAATTATTAGCGCAAAATTTGAACACTTATCTACTCTCTTCATTTTTGCTAGTTCTACCACATGTGTATGATCTTCCTTCTCAAGCGCTTGCTTACATAATGCCATTTTAGTATCATGTGCAGGATTGTAAAACAGTTCCCCAAAAACTTCGGCAAACTTACCGAGGGCATGGAGTAGACTAATAATGTTTGATCAACAAACCTGTTGCACATGTAGTTCAATTGTTGATCAAATGAAAGATTTCCAGCAGGCATATCACGTTCGGCAAAACACAACTTCAATCGGGCCTTTTCTTCAACGTTTGGCAAAAATTGATCGACGACAAACTTTTTGTCGGCAATGTTGCATAAAATAAACGCATCGTATTCTGCAATGGTGTGATAAAACCATTGAACTAATTCCAAATTATAAGATATTCCAAAATCAATTTGAAGCGCAATACACTGAATGAAATAAATTACCCGGCATTCCGGATCCTACTCTCGGATCCTGGACAGGAGAAGATTCGTTATCCCACGCCACTTTTTCCGTTCTTTCGAAACTCTCTTCGCGAACGGTGCTGTATTGGGCAATGGAAGCTTGATGAGATATGGGTGAAAGCTGTAAACCACCATAATTGGGTATTTGACCCTGGCTTGGGTATGATTGAAGGCTTTGTTGGTGAATCGGCGTTGGACTGGCATAATTTGCCATCCGGTTCTGCGCGCGTCTAGCATCGGCCACTGGTAAAAACAATATGTTGGAACTCATGAAAATTATTTATCATTACTATTTTATGGGTTTTCAAACACCACTACTATTTCATGTATACAGCACTTTGGGATGAGTTTTAAAACAACATCTTCGTCTGCAGGTACTTACAGAAGTACTTTGAGATTTCAGTAACAACATCAATTCGTTCAATGACAAATCGTAAAATATTGATCAGATCCCCAACAGTTGGCATTTTTCCACGGTAAATCTTTCTTCCCCATGCATCTATGACTGATTTGGTTTTGTTATTCCGTTCTTCAAATTTTCTTATCTAAACAAAAATGAATTTTTTTCAATTGGATCAATTGGATCAATTGGAAATGTACATCATCATAGGTCCAGCCAACTGCATTTATAAGCATTTGGCCAGCAAGATTTACCGGTTGAGTGTCAGCGATCTGGTTGATGTTTCAAGTGATGTCCAAAATGATAGATTATTGTACTATTTCAGTTTTACCTGGTAGTTATCGAAATCCATCTCTTCAGCCATGTGCTTCCAATTTTTTGAAGGTGAAATATCAGGATCCAATAATACTGACAAACGGTCAAGG
The DNA here is from genome assembly GCA_013436055.1 of Halocynthia roretzi. Lineage (NCBI taxonomy): Eukaryota > Metazoa > Chordata > Ascidiacea > Stolidobranchia > Pyuridae > Halocynthia > Halocynthia roretzi. The sequence continues at coordinate 262,363 of QRAM01000024.1, read as the reverse complement.
GTCGTCGGTCCAAGTATTGTGACAGGTAAATGAGAAATCAAAGCAATAGAATTTACAGCCATCTGGAGCAAATCATCCGCTGGTAGTTGAGCCCCAGCCGAATGGTAATGCACGTTGTGGTTTTCAGACAAGGGCGAATATTGTTGGGTCGTGTAAGCTGGCGGTGATTCAGGCGAAACTACGCTTGCATTAAAAGTGGAATCCGGCCCCTTCACGTTATCAGGCTCGCTGTTGGACCGATTACACAATTCTAGGAAAACCGAGTCACTTGTCTTTTCGCTGGATATCTCCGAGTGTTCTACAGGAGAAGAGGAAAAACCGTACGGAGAGGTGCGGCTTACCGGGAAATCCGATGTTGTGCTGTCGCAAGCCGATTCGGTAGGGACGCGACTTCCGTAAGACATGGTGATGATGCAGAAAAAATACCAAAAAATGTACAATAAAGTAGCTCTAATAAGATAGAATAAAACAATCATTAATAACAGTTGAAATAACAGAATAACAGAATATTGTGCTAATAGCGCTAAATACTATACTAAATACAAAGAGCTGAGTACTGAAGGCTGGGGCTGTATTGGTAGAAAGGGAGATGAGTATAGGAATAGGAATGATACAGCGATGTGCAATGAACGACTCATAACATTACTTCCTGAATGTAATATTCAGCGCAAAGTGCTGTCGATATAGAGAAGAGGTCACAAGGGATTTTCACAATATAACAGTAGTTTCATAACTCCTTTTAGCTCTCTGTCATACTTGATAATGTATTACATAATATCCATCCGATTTCTGCTCGAAAATATTCAACTGCTTACTGCCATCTACCATAGAACTTTTAAACTTTATATGTCATTACAATAAAATATAGTCAAGAATCGACTCAGATAATACTGGTATTGTTCTCTAGCAAGGAAAGAGGGAAAAATTGAATATCAACAACCATTACCAATAATTGATACTGAATATCATTCCTAAATTCTCTGAAATTAACCTTATACACAACAAACGTATTAGGCACTCGTACGACCTCTGGAATTTCCCCGACACGTACGTCAAGTCATCCAGACGCACAGATTTTATCAAATTGGTAAAAGAGGATGATTTTGACGAACATAGCGCACATTTATTAATCTGTTCTGAGATTCACACATATCAATCTACATATTTTTGAACAGTGTTCGATACAGACCCACTATATATTACGTGTACATCTATATATTGCTCAACACTATCCACCCTAAGACGTTAAACATAACACACGAAAGGACGAGTCAGTCTGCCAGCAATGGAGGAAGTCCCGAGTAATAGAAAGCAACCCGATCCTTTTTTCTCTGATACTAAGAAAAAAAAAGAGAAATAAGGAAATCCCCTACTTCTTACGTCAGAAATCGCTGACACGGTGACGCTCTATCGCCAACTAACGGAAGTTATTATGCAAGTAATTAACGACCTGTTCCATGTTTCACCTACGACTTCGGCCCTTTAGTCCACAAAATGCAGTGGCGCCAAGGGGTTGGATAGAGGTATAACTTCCACCGATACTTATAGCTACGTTTTTCAATGACCCAAATAGTCCCTACCCTTAGGAAGTTCAAGAAATCTCTGGAACATGAATTATAGTCTCTTCACGGTCTATACAGGCACCTTTACCAGTAATACAATACTAAAGCATCAACTTTATACGAAAATTCAACCAATGCAGTTAATAGCAATGGCAACTCCGCCACATTTATTATGTGTTACGCATTGGATATCACTCAACAAAATGAACGAATTTGACGTAAACTACACTTAAATATGAACGAAATGGTGAATACTGCAAAGGTCAAAAAAAGGATATGTACCAATCGAGAAAAAAATGGAAAAGAAAAAATGAAAACACGACAAGATATTCTGAGGTACCATTATTATGTTAGGCAGCTACTGTGAACAACGAACTGAAAAAAAAACGAGAAAATGACGAGTTGAAAGAAAAAAATGCTTCACACGTTCTTGTATCTTTGTAAGCTAGCGCATACAACACGACTTGAACCCGACGAAAACAAATACACATAGAAAAAATAGACGAGACGGCCCCCGGCTATGTGATGTGCATATTTCTAGCGACATTAAGTCTTCACAGAGGAATATAATGACCAGATTACTCAATGGTATCAGTAAATAGATTTCAAGTAAATCATATTCTACAAAAAACATAATCACATGTAAATAAACCAGTCTTGACTACAGGACAGGCAGTAGGCCACATAGGTTAGAATTTCATAGGCATTTTACATGCCTGTCTGAAATATCACAAAATACAATTATTATATCACCCATACAGGTGATAAAATTCATCAAAAAATCTGTGTATTAGCATCTTTCTCTTTAGACAATTATTTCGCTGTTCCACATTGTAAATATCAGGTACAGGTATTACAATATAGAATACAATTGGCCCATCCCATCAAAAAAATTGAGTTGTTTAACCTTGGTTTAATGTGATTTTTAATATAACAAGAATTACAATGGATTTTTGGTCGGCAGAAAAAAGGTTTGGTGTAACGATAAGCATCTCCCACACAAATGCAAAATATTTTGGAGATCATCCCTTCAATGAAGACCCACAGCAATACGCAACGATACACAATAGGAGGATGGATTCTACAAATAATCTTATGCGAATCACAGAGATGAGGATAGCAGCAGTAGTAACTGAAAATTCAACACAGGACATTTGCATTCTTCTACAATTAAAGCTTCTTCCTTTAAAACATTTTTACAGAAAATACTAATTTCAAACCTCGATAATTATCACTGTATGGCTAATAAAAGTTTTTTTATACAATAAATTACTTCAATAACTAAAAATAGTTATCAATTTTCCATAGTTGAATAAGCCTTAGTGCAATGTACATATCCTAATTTTCATTTTTACTGCATTTTCAAACTACATATATATTTATTACAAATGTTATTATTAGAAAAAAACTTGGTCAAGACTATGTGTGTGATGTCTATGTTCTCGACTACCGCTCATGTCATGCATAGGTCCGAGCTTTTCAAACGAAGTTATCGGGAGTTGGGGATGATAGAAAGCGACGGTACAAAATAAAAAACAGTGAAATACAGGATTACCTAATTCGCTAAAAACAAAATAACAAAACATTGATTGAATCAGTTTAAAATGCACCTTGGAATTCCAACAGAACTACTTTTTATCTGGCACGAAAAATGTCGCACAACTACGATCTTTTGCAGACAGAAGTTATATTGACCACAAAAAGGCTTCAGAACAGTTTACTTGAAACATATCTATGCCAAACTGCAAGAAATCGAAGTTGTACGACGTATGAATTATTTTAGCTGTCGGAGTACGACTACCCGATGAATCAGTGGTTTCCAAAAGCTGAATGGCAAGAGATATAACATACGATTGTTACTTGAGATTCAATAAATATTACAGTTTTATCCTAACTTACAGGCTTTGAATTATATGTACTCTCATGTGATGAAGACCAAAGATTTCTGGACATTGAGCCATATTAATTATTGGTATATCACAATATATTCTAATTTGTGATAATTCAGATTATTCCTCAAATACAGAATGTATATGTGAATAGCTTGTATTATTTTTTTTCTAAATAGAATATTTCAGTTTCTACCCGGAGAATCTATTTGGTTTCGGGCAAATGCTGGTACATTGCTGTTCAGGTATCTATAGCCAGATAAATCCTTGATAAAATTCTATCAGAATGAATGCAATCCCATCAAATATAGCTGCAATTTCTTTAGGGTGATTTTTTACTTTCAGCTTAAGGTTTTGAGAACCACTGATACAAACTAATGAAGTAAAAATGGAAAATGCTGAGCTACTAATTGCAACTGGCCAGTGGCACCAATAATAGAAATGTATGAAGACCGCTACTGCTTTCTACATGATGATATAAGACATGACACGATGATGAAATAGTTCAATCAAGTGATGCGAGTCATGATGTTGTGCTGATCACGGATGTAACGAATCGTCAATATTGTATGATTGCCGTGGCTATATAGCAGCCGTCTTACTGCGCGCTCGGGGGTCCCGGCGTTCTGTCTCGGTCAACACGAATACGTTCGAATTTCTGAATCGCCGGTCAAAAGTTTTTCGCATCCGGTCGACTGTAACATTGTGTGTGTGTTGTTTGCTGAAAATGAACCGATGCTTTATTCATCTTCAAAAGTTGGTGATTACTTACGATTAAAAATCATCCATTCACAGCTCGTCTAGTTGAAACTTACAAATTATTATAAACTTCACCATACATGCTAGTGAGGAATCATGCAATAATTTACAAACATGAATAATTATTAAAAGTGTTAAATACAAGGAATTCAAAGGAACATTGGCAGAATGCAATATGGAAAAATAAGGTATCCATACAACTGTATCCATAGACATTTTCACCGCTAATACTAGGTAGAAGCAGAAGTAATTAGTTTCACAGAGCAAGCAACAGAAACCAGCTCTAAAACAGCCTAAAACAAGCTCAACACTAGGTTAGAACATTACCGTCAAAATTTAATCACTAAAAAATTTAGCTATCACCACCAACAATAGGTTTTGTTCTACTATAATAATACGTAGTATTTTCCCTTCTGGATTTGAATTACTCATATTCCAGCAAAAATATCACTAATGCCAAATTAAAACTAATTAATCTGCTGGTTGGTTACTTGGTTATTCTTGCATGAAGCATTTCATTTAAACCATTATCAAATTAAGTGTACCGTACATAAAATATCCTACTAATCAAGGGTTGTATGTGAGACAATGTACATCAAAATGTACCACAGTCATGGAAAGTTAATTCAGAATGTGTCAACACCTTCTTTCTCCAGACAAGTAATCTACTATAATAATGAGCAGATGCAGTTTGATCACCAATTTCCAAACGTAATTAGCAAGGCTAAGATAAGATAGTGCTAACTGAGAGGTTAATTTTTTCTGTTGAAAAATCAGAACTACGAATTTTGGGTTAGTGTGGGAGAGGTGATCATACCACTTAAACGAATTCTCTCCTCCGACTTAGAAAATTTGGCTCGCTACGTCATCTTTTTTTCTTTGTCTTCTGGTTCGATTGCTTTGGCGAGATAACTACACACGACGACGATTGCAAGACAAAACATAATTGGGAACGTAAATTTGCATGCAACATTAAAACATCAAAAGTTAGAACTGTCCGTTAAAAGCTTATTTAAAAATTTGGCTCTACATTAAAGGCACAGACACTGATCAAAATGCAATGACAAACCTTCTGTTTTCTTGTGAATTTCATGAGGTCTGAACGGACTTTCAGATCGTGTTGTGGGTGGGAAAGATGACTGCTTTGTGGTGGGGGTACCAGTGATTCCAGGCGGACGGAATTTCTTCCGCCATGAAGGGGTCCTTCTGAAGTTTTTACCATCCTGCACATTGAATATTGGCGAATATTAGTGGTGATAAAATAGGTCCTCAATATTACAATCCTCTAGAATACATATAGTAAGTTGCCAGGTCTCTTGAACTTCGAGATAACAAGCTTGTACCGTATATATACTGAGACTAAAAACATTAAAATGAAGAGCTTGCCTCATCATCTTGAAGTTGACGATCAGTACCGAGCGCAAGCAGATTACTGAATTCTCTTTCCAGGACTTGACGAGCCTGAAAATTAAAGTAGGATAAAAACTACACAGTATAGATATTGTAAGATAACATTTTTTAGGACTTTTTATTGGGATTAGTACAGATACGGGTTTGGGTTCAGAATTGTGATTTATTTTTTGACAAAATTCCTACCACAATTATTTTATACAATAATTTCGCCTAACAACCATTCACATTGGTACACACCTGTGTATTTTGTGTTGGTATCTGCAAAGCTAGGGCAAGAGTATCAGAATCGAACGTTTCATCGAGGCTGATGACAGCCCCGTGAATACCACTGTCGTGAATTTTCGAGGCGAATTCTCGAAGCCCTATCGTCTGTAGCCATCTTATAACTCGTTGATTGCTCCAGACCAATACATCTAAGAAAATAGCCATAAGTTATAGTTTCAAGCCTAGAGTGAAAAAGGATTTTAAATCTGGATACCTTTAACTTCGTCTGACGAAGCATCTCTGCTGCGTTCAAGCTCCTTGCGGTCATAATTCAGTCTCTTCAGGCAAAGAATTCCAAATTGCAAGCTAGCTCTGATGATACAGGAAATAAGCTATATAAACAACGAGCATCTAAGAAAATATCTATATGAATAAAAATGGTTTCCTACCTGTGAAAACTGTCAACCATTTTGAGATGTTGTCTGAGGTCTTTCTTTGTGAGATGGTCCAGCATCCGGGCGTCTACAAGACACTCCATGAAGTAGGAACGGTATTGCGCCAAGCCAAGACTCGGGAGCCATTCGTTTCCAATCCATTCATGGTTCATATCGCCATATGCCAGCGTCTGTCAATTGAATATTAATATTACCCTAAGTATTACTTTTAACCAAAGAATTCTCTAAATAAGATCAGATTCTAATGAATGGCTTTGCAAACAGTTCAAGATCAATCCAGGCAGGAATATATGAAGGGATGACAATCTTACCTCAGCCCAACCACCTTCTTCCTCCTTCATGTAAGACATTTTCAAAGAAAACATTTAGTTAGGTTAGGTAGGTAGGTAGAAAAAAAAATTGAACAATCCAAGCATCTACCAATTCAGTCCAAGAATAAAGACTTTAAAGATATGCAAACTTCATAGCAATTCTTTACATAAGAAACCAATAACACAGACAAAGATGGAAAACCATACGGAAGGGAGAAATATCTTTTAATCCTCACTGGAGGGCATACTAGGCAAAGTGACCTAACACATATATTTCACTACAATATCAATTTTGAAATTTTAAGATACTACACACACTGACATTCAACATCATTCATTATATACACAAAAACTACACGGAAAGAAATCGATAGTTTCAAGAGCATTTATTCTTATAATTAACAATAAACTACTCTTCCATCTGATGCTGTTAACGTTGGATGAAATGTGAATGTTGATTTCGAATTTTCAAAAAAATTCAGATGATTTACTCAGGAATACTCTTGAACAAGAAAACCTATTCCTAGAATCTTCAACATACAAACATGCAATGAAGTTATTGTCACTACAAAAGAGGACATGCTGCAAACCACAAAGACAATTTCGCTACCGTACCGTTAACGGCATCTGACTCGATAAGCTGTTGACCTCCTCGTGTGTCATCCAAACATTTCCTGTGGTCTGGTAATTTATTATAAAGGCAACATAGTGTACAAAGCATAGAAAAAACTCTAAACTTTAAACAACCCTAACTTCGTACGTTCCAGTACGTTTACTGATGACCTCGAGCTAATTGCCGCTAAATGGGCTAAACAAAAGAACTGAGGCTAACCGCTAACCAAGTTCGAGCAAAACGAAGTGTATTTTATTAGGGATTTTGCCAGGACCATCAAATCAGTTCAAGCTAACCGAAGTCAAAGTATCTTAGACTGTATTTAGGGCATTGTATTATTTTCATAAATTATGTGTATGTTCTGTTTAAGTTTATTGAAATAGGTTCAGATTATGGTCTGAAAAAGAAATAATTCGAATATCCACTTACTGTTCTAGAAGTAGGAGGAGCCGAAGGGCTTGTGAGACTTATCATTTCTTGGATGGCCAATCGCAGTTTTAACCGATGCAAGGGATTGCTGATGCCGATCTCACGTTGAATTTCTGTGTCCGAGAGGGCTGACATGATGGCACCGGATTTAACGTTCGCACGGCACGCTGCGACATACCAGGCTGGCATCCCCACCCATAACTGAAATTTAAAATACAATATGATTGTTGTTTAAATTGTACAAAACAATAATGAGGCATACAGAAATCAGGCACACCATGCAGAATATCTAAAATATAAAATATAGAAGCACCAAAAATTTGAAACCTATATTTCCGAAAGCTTTACCATACCGAATATACAAATCCAGTTGAGACACTGCATGAAAATTACAGATGAACCATTTTTGATACAAATTGATCTATTCAGCACCTAGGGCATGAGCCATTCCTGCCATAGCCTAGATATGCCACTGGGACCATGAACAATACAAAGCTACATTTATCTACCTCTAGCCATGCAACAACCGTTGGTCCTTTCCATTGAGCAAATGGTGTTCCAGTTTTCCTTACTTCTTCTAATATTTCATGTCTGTAAGAAAGAAAAATCCAGCACTGTATTCTTTTAATCTTCAGTAGCAAAAAATTTATAATTTACAACGAAAAACACACTTTTTCTTTAATCTTCTTTCCTGTTCTCTCTGACGAGATGTTCCCAGCACATCAATTGAATCTGACGAAGCAGTTCTGTCTTCCAGAGCGGAAATCATAGATCCAGATCCGGACAACTGTTCGGGTCCACCGCTCGAGTTAAGAGTGATGTGTTGTCTGTGTCTTGATAAACGTAACTAGGCAAAAAAAAAATCATCACTTTAAAAAAACCATTAATGAATGCAGCATATTCAGTGCTGGTAACTAATAAGATAAATAAATTTTGGAAATAAGATTTTGTTAAAAAAAGACAAACTTTATCTTTCTTCCCGAATAACCGTCCGAACGAAGATTTGATTACGCTCTTTTTTTTGGCCATCAGCGCTCCGGTCGGAGTATGATTTGCACCTTTGTGAACGGAATCTTGACTTCCGTAACTGCTGCTGGTAGGAGTACCACTTGAATCATCGAGAGAACTTGGCAAAAAAATGCAAAAAATTAAACATAATCAAGTGAACACAGGAATATACAGTGAAACCGTGATTTTCGTCATTAATAGGTTCCCGGGAGTAGGGAAAAAACCGAAGAAATTAATTGAGATCCATGGTCACAAATTATTACAAATACAGCTCAAATAACTTAAATATAGTAAATGTCTTCAGAGACTTTGTAAGACACAAACGCACTGTGCACAAGACTGTGGCCAACCGATAGGAACATGGGAGCATACGCAGAGACGAACACCAGGAATTTCGAATGAAAACCAAGGCAAATTGAATTCAAATGTCTCTAATAAACATAGGAAGTATACAATGCTTAGAAAAATAAAAACATACAGTAAGCACTGTCATGGCTTTTGACAAGGTCAATATTGGCCACTTGTGTGCGTTTCAAGAGACCATCTGGTTATTTTATTGCACTTATCTTTGCAATAAAAGACAACTATCCTTCTCGAGACCATTTGCTCAATAGTTCAAGCCTCGAACGAAAGATATTCTCAGGGTGGTTACGACAGAGAAGACAATAATTAAAATCAAGCTCATCATCCAGGCAGAGTATATGACAAGACACTTTGAATAGTAACAACTAATAACCTGATGAATATATCCAATTTTTGCGGAAGGTAATGGAAAAATGAAAGTCAGGATAGATGGAGAATGGGAAACGATACAATACAATAACGGAGCTATTCGTGCAGTATGTCTCCATTTCTTGGCATAATAAGTTAATAATTATTAACTCACCTTTTCGACTCGTCCAGATCTAGTGGGAAAGAGCCTATTCTGTCAAAAGCTGGCTTTGACGAAGTTATTTGCTCTGATTGGTCTGCACTTGAGGTAGCCTGCAAAAGAAATATTTACAATTATAGACTTGCAAGCAATTGATAAAAGGTATATGAACATTCCGGAAACACAAATGACAGAAAACATGAGAGAACTGCAGACGAAAAATGTGACCATCACAGTGATTGATCTTTATATTTGTGAATACAAAACATTTATAATACAGCAGATGAGGGCACTCAAGATATATTCCCTTTATATATTAATTGGCTTGAAAACTTTCAGAAGACCACTCGTCTTATTGTTTCGTCAATCATGAATATATTAAATTAAGCAGTCTTCAGCTCTGTGTAAAATATCAACTGATATTTGTGGAATTTCAGCCAACTTCTACTATTTTCCTTCAATTTTGAGCGACTGTGAATGTGTCATAACAGTGCGATTGTCTTCAATAGTGGAGTGATGGTACATATATATGTAAAGCATTAGGATACTGTGATAAAAAAGTGACCAGGAATCAATTTGTTGCTTCTTTTAACTGTGCATAGGCTAATGCTTCCCGGAGGTAAAGGGAATGTTGGTTTATATCAGTTATCAAGAAACATATGGAATTTCTTTGTACTACTTTTTCATTGTAAGATACCAGAGAAGAGTCAGGTTTCATATTAGATGACATAACAATAGGGAGATTTGTAAATAATACACTGCAACCTCCACATAATGAACAGAACACTTAATACAATAATTTTATGATTAACTTGATTAATATGATCTGTGAATAATGGGGCAAAAGAAATGAGATGTGATATTCTTAGTGCATTCTATGAAAAAGTTTGGTGAGAATATGTAATGGAAAGCCTCAGGATTTGCCTTGGTCTTTATGAGAGCGTGGTGACACAATGATGACCTCTCATTCACACAATATAAAATATGGAAAGAAAGATGCGAAGAAAATTTAATTTAGGGCTTTGTTTGAGACTCAGGCCGACAGAATTGTTAATAACAATAAGTCGATGTGTTCTTAATTACAAGAAAAGTAAGAAAAAAAGAATAATTGAGAAGTTGTAGGCTCTGTTGTGAAAGGGTGTCAATAATAGAAAGTTGGACATGACTTGCCGGTAGGTAGGAAGCAGACAATAGATGTATATGCCATGTATAAAGTTTGACCCTTATGAGAGAAAGATAAGTGAAGTCAGTATTGTAAAGGAGAATGACAATAACGTTACAGTCAAAAATAGTAAGGTGTCCATCCATAAATAATGTGATAACATTTACACAGGTTTATATGTAACAAGTATTTTTGAAACAATATACCGGCACCATAGAAGGTTGCCTAAGTTCAGTAAAAAGAATTCAGTTAGTACATTAATGAAGAGGCTAAGATGAGTTGCATAGGTAGGTTCTAATTACTATTAAATAACCAGATTTAAATTATCTATAAATAGTACAGGCTTCCTACCTGAAAAGTACTACAAAATACTTCTACAGATCACTACTATGGCAGCGTGTGATGTAGTTGATGTTATATATACATATCTGAAGCTTTATTACAATATACGGATAATATTATTACATTTAATACATTACATACAGAAGAAAGTTCAATACATATCAGTGGATCTTTTCATTCATCCTCTTTTCTAATGAAATAGATCTCTAGTTGTTAAAATAAATAGTATCTGTCTACAATCTATGTATCTAATGTATTTGCTTTCAAAATGGATGTCATAACAAAGTATGCAACTCTATCCCATCAAAAAGAATCGCCTCTCATGTACTCGGCCGCAATTGGATCGGTACGGGATATGTTTGGGGCAACAGAGAGCACAATACCATCTGTCCTGGTCACAAAAGAAAATCTAATCACCCCAAAACAGAGACACAAACAACACAAGGATGTTTCGTACGATTGGACGAACGAAGAAAAAAACAGAAATACATTCATGATACTGGAAAAAAGCAGATCGCGACAAAGTAGAAATAACGATGAAGAAGCAACGAGAAGAATAGCGACACAGGGGTCGTCGTTAGCCTTCCTACCAGACATAGTTACGGCACTGCCGAGAACAGCAGGTAGTTGAATTGATGAATATATTATGAGAACATTTATGGGAATATTAGGAAAGTGATTATTGAAGGCTAGGTTAAAATTAAATTAAATGCTTTTTAACTAAAATAAAGGTCATTTTTCACCCCAAGAAATGTTCTTTCAACCAATTCGTGTTTCATTATTCTTTAACTGCATTAAGAGTCAAGTTAAAAGCAAGTTGAATGCGAATTTTAAATAAAATCTTGTGTGTTTATATCCAGAAGACAAAAATAATCTTTTCTGCACATTTTCATTGCACAATTTTGTACGCAATTCTAGGTGTCATTTTCAACAGACCACCACCAAGTCAAGACCAGAACAGAGTTAATAATTCAGAGCTGTCAAAGTATAAAAAGGATTGTAAAAACAGTAATATTCAACTGCCGAAATTCAGAAAGGGGTATTGATATTTTAATACCTGTGTATTAACTTATAGTTTTGTATACGCTTTGGGCAAAAGTAACTCTCGAACTTTCGAATTTTCCCCCTTTCATTTAGACTAGCACTTCGCACACCTTTTCCTGAACAAGACCCAATTATAAGAAACATTAAATTTTGGAGAGGAACAACACCTATAAGCAGAGCTGGAAATTACCAGGAGGCTGCAAAAACAAAAGAAGAGCAAGCACCACAACTTATAACCGCAACGGAGAATAATGAAAGTAGTAACATGCTAGCTCAGGAAGAAGTTACAATCACGTAAGTGAAAATGATGCAATGGTTTGGCCTTAAAGTTTTAAGACTATTTCTCATGTGATACCATAGAATAAAGTCTAACATTTGCATTCCTATACAGTGAATTAATGTGCCATAGTTTTTACAAGAAGTTATTCCACTTTGTTGACTTAATGTGATAAACCTGAAATGGAAAAGATTAATGTGACATATGTACATTTATTTACCAGCACGCCGCAACAACCACGGTGGTCCAGTAAATTCCCAATAAAAGACGAGACGCGAGAAGCACAGAACAAGTTTTATGCAAGGCACATGGCTCTCCGAGATCGACTGATCGAATTCGAGACAATGCATTATAGGGAAGCGATAACACGAATTAACAGATACAGGTGACCAATCATAAAATATATTGAACTGATTCCAGACTAGAATAGTTCAGAACGGGGAAGGATGGTCGATAATTTTAATCTTTGTGGAATGGAACAAATAAGTGATTTATTTAGAATACACTTAGTATAAGTGTATTGTTATCAGTTGCCTAATTTATTATTTACCATATTTTCAATAAAGCCGTGTCCCAGAGACTCTAAATCCATAATTCTAAAAGTTAAATAACTAAAAATGGATTTTCAATACTACTGTGCCTTAGAACACAATAAAACTAAAAGCAGAAACCCTTTTAAGAAGATTACTGCTTCGATTTCAGGGAGAAACTCCGTCGCCCTCTTGCTACGAGAGCAGGAATTGGAAAGACGCGACAAGGTCGTGTAAGGGTCAACGATACCAGGCAGCAGCAACAACAAAAACAACCAAAGCAGTCATTGGCGGGGCAATCACAAAAACATGAAAAACTGGTTGGATATTAAACATGGAACATAAACCAAATGATACATATAAAATTGTAATTATAATTAAAAACTATGATGATCACAGAATTTATGTACGATCATTTTAGCCAGCTACAGCAAAGAAAGATGACAATGAAGTCACAAATCCATCACCGCCAGGAGTGAGGATGTCACCAAGTAAAGAATGGAAACCATATATACTGAAGAGTCAGAAATCAGGTATATTCAAGCACATATAAAAAAAATTACCCTGGTCATCAGCACAATCTTATAAATGACACATACAATCAGGACAATCGACAAGACCGTCATTCTTTGACAAATCTGTTGAAAAAAGCGACAGGCCACCGGTAAAAACGTTCCAACAGATGAAAAAACGCATCAGTCCGAGATCTCAACAGACCACCGCTGCAAAACAACTCAGGAGTACGAATCCGAGCCCAGAAAGAGGAGTGAATTATCCCATTCATGGTGAAAAATTCTTGAGAGGTAATACACCTCAAAAGAAACAAGTTGCTAGCGAAGAGTCGCAACAAGTAAATAAAATCAGGAATGAAAACCCGAAGGATCATAGCCTGCCCACGATCGAAGGGGTGAAAGAATTCCGGAAACAAGGGGGCATGACAGTGGACACCCAACAGATTCTTGTTGATATCAGAAAACAACTGAACGCTGCAAACAAAGAGAATTCGATAAACGCCACAAAAGAAAGAATGTCTGAAAATCAACAGATAGAGAGCGACACAGAAAGATTATCAAGCACTCATAATCTTGCACGGACGAGCATGGGATCTAAATTGCGGTTACTACTGCAGAAAAGCTCCCAGTCAGAGAGAAACAAAGAGAACGGGCAAACTAAATCTGATGAACCACCGGTAAAGACAACTGGACAAAAGTATGTGCAGAGGTAGAGAAGAATCTTTACAAGTTATAAATAATGTCCATAAACTACAACAGAAGGCAGGCTATCAAAAAATAGGCAGCTAATGATATGCTGGATGAGAGAAAACTTTTGTTTTAAAATAATTCATGGAATGGAATAATTCTTCAAACTTTTGTAATTTTCATGTGCAAACCGGTTGAATTCCACCACTTAATATAATTTATATTTTTAGGAGTTCCAGATTTTACCCACCAGGAGAAGCAAGGTTTCCAAACGTGACAAAAATCGGCACCATAGCAACGACTTATGAAGAAGACAAATTCCCTAGAACTGGAACGCAACGAAATGCTAGAGTCGACAACGAAGCAAGCGGTAAAGAAATAAAAGATCTGGGCAATGTAAAGCCAGACACTGACCAGGAAGCTTCCGATCCTTCACAGGATGTAACGGCGAGTTTAAACATCAGGAACGTGTACAAGCCAAACCCCGCCCCGAAAGTGAGTTTTGGTGAACATCAGCAATTGCTGGGAAGCAAGATGATGCTAACGAATACCGAGAAAAATGCGCAAGATCTTCTGACAGAAGAAGATGTCAGAACTCATGCCTACAGAACCTACTGGAGGAAGAAAATAGCAGCTAGAAAACTGAATACGGCTGGGAGCATTTTACAGAATAAATCTGGACTTTCAGGGTAGGATGTTTTAGTCTTTAAGATTCTAGTGTTAGAAAAAAATGGTAGGAAATTGGTGATGAATTGGTGATGTTCTGAACATTTTTCAGAAACGCTGCTAGAGACATGGATCAATCTGAATTAAAACTGATAACCAATCAAATGCAGTTCCACAGAGGCAAACCTAGTGACCATGACTATATTGGTATGGAAGGAAGAAAGAAACAAGGTAAAAGATAGGAACGAAAGTCCAAACAGGAATTTAATGTGGGCTAGATCCATAATTACCATTATTTAGTAGAATTGTTTTTGTTATCAACTGTACTAGCAGTATGTAAATTAGGGTTTAATACAAACTTACAATATTCAAAGACCTTCTAAATGAAAATATCTATTCAAACAGGTGGAAAACAGAGAGTGTTGAGAATTGCTGTCGTGGAACCACCCAGCACAGCATATGAAGCCACAAAGAGAAATAAATTCCTTCAGCAACAGAGAGATCAGTTAAATCAAAGCAGACATATGCTTTTCGATCCAAGTAATCTTGCCATTACAAGTTTGACAGCAGCTATATTACACAGGTAATTTATATATCCCATATTCTACAATGCACCTAATATACATTGCTGTATATCTAACTTAATATTTAAATCTCTAATACCCTTTCCATCTTCAAGAGCAAATTAACACACTAAATATATCAACATATACTAGAGATAATTCTGCAACATGCCTGATCACAACAGTTCCGGATAGATCATTTATCTGTACTATCAATTATTCCAATATAATATAAATTACAGTGAGCTTGCACTGAGAGCACCATCAAGCAGTCCTGTTGACTTCTTGAGAAGCTATCAACAAAAAATAGGAACTAAACTGGGGAAGCAAGAGAGCAATTTTCCATTCTACATTAATAGTAAGTATTTGTCATAAATTCAATAACCAGTTAATACATTTCCTCTATCCACATTTCTCTAATCTCAACTACTCTCACTACTACCAATCCATCTTATTAGATAGCGCACAAGACAGCTCACCGGATGGTACAAGAATCAAAACCCAAACTCCTGTGCATGAAAGATTTGGCATGCCCCTGAATATTAAAGATGGACTCTCACCACCAGTGGCAGGATTTACAGAAGGTCATAGCGACCACAAACCAGGTCTTGCTCCGCCGAAAGTGTCAGATCTCATCGACCTGCAAAGACTCTACGATGTCATGAGGAAGCAGGGAGGGTACTTGCCGTTTCAGATACCCTCTACATTTGGCAGTGTTCAACAGCTGAATAAACAGCATACAGACAAAACTCAACTAAAAAAACAACCTTTCTACCATTATCCTTATTCTAATCAAGAAAACTGGCATGAAAAACATGGACTGGCCGTGCCTCTCTATGTCGTGACCGGGGTGAAACCGATGCCCGAGAGAACTGTCAAGGTAACAGGACAAAAACACGGACACGTAAACCAGACCGTGTTGCAGCTTAACGCGAAGAGGTCGAAACAGAATTATCAGCATTATCAGCGGACGACTATGAAAGAGGAACAGAATGAGAGAGAATCTCGAGGTAACGTTGTATATCATACACCATTCTACGGACAAGAGAATCACGGTCACCAACACACAGAATACAAACTAAATCCTTCACAATATCAAGGGTATAACGGCATCAGAGGGGTGACTGTTTCGACAGCGAGACCTCCACTAACTTCAGCTCATTTGGAACAGATCAAGGAGCAAGCGTTTGATTGATCAACTAGTAAATCAAATAAATACACAGTGAAGCAAATGACACACCTTACTGGCACTGGCAATGGAAGATTTATGGTTAGCTGTCAGATGTCTAATGGGGTCTGGATCTCAATGTATGTGGTCTCACCCGCAAAATTGTTCTAACATGCACAACACAATTGAACTCTAATGCAAAACTGCCATGAACAATACTGATTTGATTTGAAGTATCATAGTAATACTTTTTGGCTTACTAAGGGATTACTACTATATTTGTTAGAACAAATTAGTTATTAAAAATTGAATATGAGATTCTGAAGTAAATCTTAATAACTGAACCTTTCTACTTAGATCAGATCATTTCTATTTTTATATGTACTTTTTATATCTTGCCAATAAAATACTGAGCCATAAAAAATGCTGTCTAGTCTTGAGTATGAGAATATTAGCAGGTTTTATAACAATTGCAACTGCATCACATAATACATAAATAAAGTAAAAGTTAAGTTTACTTACATTATATAGATGGTGTTGATGAGGGAGAGTTTGGGATCTGACTTCTTTTCCACCAGGATAAACTATCGTCCCTCCATCCAGTTGGAATACGGGTCGTCTCGCATGAGGAAGAGTGCTGGATGCGTGAGGGTGAACTTCCGTGGACGTAACAACTCTGCTCTCAATTTCTTCTGCACGGCGTTCTGTTGTAAATTTCTCTTTCTGGAGAACGCTGAAGATTACATTACATCATTAGCACAGACGAACAATTTGATATCTGAAATTCCAACTGTGAAAGGAGACCAAATCTAACAGTTTAATTGAAATATATGTAAGATTTTAACTTAAAACTGGACAAAACCAAGCAATTATTATTTAGCAGTGCAATAACAAACCTTATTTCCTGGTTAATTAAATCTAGTTGGTCCTGCAACATGCAAGCTAGAGACTGTGCATCAGTCTGGGCAGCTGGCGATAACATGTCGGCGGCAGAATATATATTGTCCTCTAACTCTAAAGTTGAGACGACATTTGCAGTGTGCGACGGTGTCTCAAATGCCTGCTGAACTTTAGTTAGTATGGTGTGTTGACTACGTTCCCAGTCTTGTTCTCCTTGGACCTATGCAATGAAAAAAACGAAAACTGAATATAATCTTAAGGCAAGGAGTCTCAAGCATTAGGAGATTACGATCTAATTATCTTTCTATGTCAGGTGAATCATAAGACTTGACATCAAATTACCTATTCCAGTTTAATTGGAGATAATTTTAATAAAGTATCAACTCATACAAAGCTCCTACTATGTCAATATATGATGCAGTATATCCATGGTGGGGAATTATCCTAGTGAAAAACAGATCTTAGGTTTGCTAGAAGGGTGATGGACAATGATATCAAAGTAAGAGCGAAATACAGTATTTTAAAATCCAATCGAAAGATTCTTACTTTATCAATGTCCTCACGTAAAACCTGTGTCCGTGACGGAATAGGACGAATGAAGGAACCAGAACTCATGTCGTTTGAACTGTAGAAGACGTGAGAAATAGGTGAGGAAACGACTTTACTTATTACTAAATTATTAACAGGATAGCAATATACATTATTAACATAGATAGCAAATAAAATAAATTACCGTAGAGTGGCGTAGTGTCCAACAGATGATGAAGTGGTATTGGAAGGCTGAGTGGTCAAGTGATTTAAAGAAGTGTAGGGCCGTAATCTCCTTTGGGAAAGGTCTGGGGTAGTGCTGCCTTTAGTGCACGTTGGCTTCATGGTACCTTTCCAAGATGATGAAGAAAGAGAAGCTGAAGAGGAAGAGGATGATGTGGTGGTGGACAAGTGAATACCGGATGAGGAGCGCTCGAATGATAACATCTGATTTGAAAAGTTGGTATATAAATTATAAACAATTAAAAAACAGTTTTTGGAAATACAGAAACACCAGGAGTGCAGATTAATATTACCCAACCCAAATGACATTTTTTTTTGAAGACAAAACCTGCTTATTATCAAGAATAAAAGCGGACAGAGATCAGCCTGCCTCCATGTCTATACGAAATAAAATGTAAGGGTATCGTTCTACCTTAGTTTTATACATAGTCAGCTCAGCTTCCATTTTCTCAAGATTCCGAGACAGCCTTTCCTGTTTGTGAAACAATAATCTAGATTTAGCAACTCGGATATGCAATCAGTACATCATCAGAACATCGTTAATCAATTCGGTAAGAGTTGTCACGCACATGATCGAAGGAGACTGATTTGATTTTACCTTTTGAATTTGAACTTCTCCAACTTCTTTTGTTAGATTATCGACTTCGTTGCTAATAGCATTCTGGAAATGCATGCAATTTGTGAACATTAGTAATGACAGAGGAAAGAATTAATCGGCACGGTTCATTAGTTCAAAGCAAGGCAACTAATGAGTTTTTGCATTGATCTTATGAGATTACAAATGTTAAATTTCACACTTCAATTTGTAATTATTGCCGGTGATAGAACTTTTAATGAAGTACACTTTCATCTGTTGATAGTAAAGTGAGTCGTAACTAGCAACCAGGTTACAAGAGGGTGATAGCTAAAGAATTACTACATTTGAAAGGTATCGAACTATGCGAGAACCTTTTCCTCTAATGCTGCCATTCTCTCTTTCAAATGGAGCTGTAATCTTTCGTTCGATTCGGCGAGTAAACGATCAACTGTATTTGATAATCTCTGGTTGTGTTCCTCGTTCATTTTCTCCTTTTGGCGAGCCTGGTAAATAACATAAGGATGAAAAAGTTGTCAGAAAATGAACCGTTCTTCTCAAGATTTTCTTTTCCTTGTTTCTAATGAGAATTTCAAATTGGTTGAAATACAACACTGATATATCAGCTTATATAACAATAGTCCGGTTTGTCCGACCTAAGCCAAACAACGGATTGCCTGTTTGAAAAAATAGTGCTTTAAGGATTGTAAAACAGTTCCCCAAAATTCGTCACTGAATCTACGAGTTTTTATTTAATTTCCTTGGAATACAGATGCTACTCCATCAGCGATGGGAAAAATAAATCGATTTAGAAGCACTTGGCTCCAGGGAAGGTGTAAATACATGCTACACTATCTTTAGAACAATCATGATACATTGGAAGATAATTTTCACATAACGAGAATAAAATAATATTACTATATTACATATACATACTACATAATATAATTAGTCGATTACCCGCATAATTTCTTGTGATTTTTCATCCAATTGAGACTCGAGACTTCTTAGTTTTTCTTCTACGTTTCCATGTCTCTCTTCAGCCTTGGTCAGAGCGGCAACTCGCTGGGCTAGTTCGGCTTCAACCTGACCGAATAAATTACCTTCCGTTAATAACCTTGAAAATTTCCAATGATATATAATTTCACACATGTTTCCATTCTTGAGATATCGCAATTCATTTCTAGTACGCATGGTTTACCTCTGGAAGAGCTTCAGCTCTTCGCAATGATTGTTGTAATTTTGAATCAGCTGCTTTAATTCTCTCTTGTAGCAATTCATTTCTTTCTTCCGCCTGATGTACATTGAAAACGAGTACATCAATGTAGTAGCAAAATTAGTACTTATACCTATATAATGAAACCAACATCTTGACTTTAATTGAGTCATTGACTACAGCAATTACCTGTCTAAGAACAGCATCTCTGTTTGCGAGCTCAGTTTCCAATCGATCGTTCAGTTCGTGTACTGATGCTGCTTCACGCTGCACACTGAGATAACGGCGTTCCAAAGTTGTTACGCGTTCTTCAAGTTCTTGACGACTGCGTTGGGCCTGTTGAAATGAATTTAAAATGAAAGATGGAAATAACTAGTGACACAGAGGGTCAAATTCAAGTCCTCATTTTCGATTATATATTATTGATATCATAAACTCACATCTTTAATGTCCTTTTGGAAACGACTATTGAGTTCTTCCGACTTTACTAGGTCTTTCCGTGCGGTGTCTAAACCGTGTTCAAGTTCTGAAACTCTGCAAGGAAAAAATGAAATAGTATCAACTCATCAACTAAAATTTTCCAGGGATCACATGAGCTGCGAACCACCAGTTCAAGTCAATATATGAAATAAATATGGGAAGATTACCAATTATATTTCATTCAAAACTTTTACACATTTATACATGTCAACATCAAGATCACATGGATCAATAAAATCATACTAAAATACCATCATTACTGAGCAGCGAGAGCTTACTGTTATATGATGAAACTTTTGACTAAACTCCCGTCAAAATTCGAAAATCGAAATTTTATGTCGGTTGTTAAATAAACTAAATGCCATGTCACAAGTTAACGATGACTTTTTTTTTTTCGAATTTGTTTGGCCACAACATACTTCGTTAATAATGTATTAGTGCGATGCCGCATGTGGTCCAGTTCGTTTTTCTGTTTTTCAATCGTTTCTTTCAGCTCCACAATGCGATTGGCTTCTTCCACTGCTTCCTTCGTACCGTTCGTCACCTGGTTCTGAAAAAACGAGAGGTTTTACAAAATGAGATGACAATCTGTACGGATTAATTTATGAGGGTTAACTGCTAGCTTATTAAGCTTAGTTTAAATTTCAATGTCGCAAATACGAATTTGCTACTTTCATAGCAGTTGCCTGCCCAATACGATTGACAGTTTCTACCTGCCAGTACTATGCGAAGCAATATGACATGATATTGATTTACTGTTGTTGATTATTTTAGGATTATTGTAACAATATAATGGAGATTCACTGTCATCATACATGTTTTATATATCAGTACTACCGGTATGAAGCAGTAACATCAATATTTCATACCACAGAGCATATCTGACGCTAACCTCAAGGATTGTTTATATAACCCAATAAACGACATATGACCTGGCATAACATGATCTGTTGGAAAGATCCAAGATTATAATCATCTTATATAAGCATCTCTGAATAGAATCTAACAATAACGGTAAGAAAGCCCTTACTGGATACAAATTTATGAAATAACCACTCTTATACTATGAATAATGCAGAACGAACGGAAATTCAATATTGTCATGATAATTCTGTGTCTCACTTCTGAAATAGTAATTATCTTCCCAGCACTGATATTTGACTCGCAGTTTGGCTTCGACTTGACACCGGCTTCTCCATTTTTCTGCGTTGCATTCAGTTTCAGTTGACATATCTGTTCCCGGAACAGTTTGTTCTGCAAAGGGAAAATTCTGTTCAATATTTTATCATACTAGTAAGCTTGCTTTAATGGCAGCATAATAGTAATAGTAGTAAAACAGAATTTCATCATTCAGAAATTCCATACAATGCATTTAAAAAATATACTGATTATTACTAGTGAAGATATACTAAGCAGCCTATTATCTATATTTACAGACAACAAGCACACGAGCCAAATATAAAAAAAATTGATTGTGGTTGTATTGGAAAAAAGGATACGAGAAAAATGCATTAGCGGCAATTTATGTGTTGGGAATAGGCATCTAGTGTATGAACCTGTAACTAAACAATGTCTGGAAAAATTCTAATGAGTGAAACTAAGCTTAAATAGAGAAAACAAACCGATAATAACGCCGAGAGTGTAATACGACGTCATTTGAATTTATCTATAAATAAATAACTGAAAAGCTCAGGATTTTAAAATCTCACAAAGTTTGGATTCGCTGATGTTAATGGCACGTCCCGGCTCCCTCGAGAGCCATCAAAGTCTAACCGTAATCAAAAATATGTATTATGTTCAAAGAAAGGAAGTGAATGCTCTAAGCGGGAACCCGTCGATTTGTCAGACAGTAGTGCCCATGACTATGTGGTGTCTCTCTTAAATTCTTAATGGCTTTAAAATTATAGACAAATGATTTCAAGCCAGTGCACAAATGTTTATTCGTGAGCACCGCTAGTAATTGATAAAAAAATTTACAAGCACTGCCTTCAAAATTCTTTTTTACGACATTAAAGCAAATTCTCAGAACCTTAAGCTTATTTCTAGAGTTTAAAATTGAAAGTCATGTAAATGAATGTACACAATTTGATAAGCTACCTATGTGTTTTATCGTAGAAAAATTGCAGGGCACAGTGGGTGTTTTTTATTTGCTTTACAACTTTCAAATTAATCCACTACATACAAAGAGCTCTCAACAATACAAATCACCAGAAAGCGCTAAGCACATATTCTAGGGCTGTCATCAAAAACATACTAATGCAAATCATAGGTGGCGTAAAAATTCAACACAGTATCCGGCAACCTGACACCCAGCCACCATAACTAACCTATAACCCATTTTTCTCATGAATATATTTTGTCATTCATAAGCAATTGTCGTACCAGAAGGAACCGATCATTAATATTTCGATCGCCCATGCACCGTACTAATATTGATTTGGAGATTCAAAATTTTGATATTTAATGGTATTTATCCCGACTGGACCCTCGTCCGGTAACTCAGCATTCAGTTCATCAATAACAACTTATTAATGCGACTCCGATGTGGTTTTAGCGCAATCACAGCAAGAATTAGTCATTTAAATTCCCAAAATACCAATAATACATTGCGAGAAGCTTCTTAATTATTTATGAACTTATAGATTTTAATGGAATCAGGTCAGACAGTAGCGATGCCGAAGCAACGGATAAAAGCATTTTTGATGATTCCATATAAAGACAGACGGTACATTGCTACCAAAAGTAGAATCACTGCATAAATAGGTAGCCAAATGAACTCCAATGGTAGTCTCAAATAGCTGGTCAGTATATGGGATAACTCAGATCTATTTAGGTGATTTTCCACTGAACTTATTTCCCTTTCCCGATCATTTGAATCTTTTAATGAGCCTACTGAGTAGAATTAGTACTAACCTCTCGGTTGGAATTCTCAAGCATTTCTTCCAGTTGCATTCCTCTCTCCAGAGCTGATTTCAGTTTCTCACGAACCTAAAAACATCACATTTGCAAACTGTAATGACAGCATATACAAAAACAAGATAATCCTAAACGAACATAGATTGTTATAAACAGGTAAAAAATAAAAAAATAAAATGCACATCACATTGACAAATTTCATTCCTACTTTTTCATCAAGAGCCTTGTGATGTTCAAAAAGCGACTTCAAAGCTTTTAAGACTTCGACCTCGCTTGACACACCAGCATTCTGTTGTTGCTGACGTTTTACTACCGTCATACGCAGTGATCGCTCGTGTCTCGATACCAGGGTTTCAAGATGTTCCAAAAGCAACTGGAAAATAAAGAAAGTGGTTATTGGAAGGTATGGTAAATTAATAATTGGAAAGCAATGCTTTGCTCCAAGCATGGATGACACAGATTTAGACCGGGAAGAAAGTGATTGGTATTAGAACGCTATCATGACAGAAAAGATCTGAGTGACTGGATTTATTTCATACTAGACCAGTGGCAGATTCACACTGAGGCTAAGAAGGCTGCAGCCTTAGACCCCGGGGCATTCAGAGGCCCCCAGATGATTGAAAAAAAGTCATTTACAAAAATATACTGAATAAAAATATAGTGGAAATAGTTACAAGAATAAAAACATGTTTAAGAATACATATATAATTTAGGAAGGATAATTTGGTGACTTTATACATCAGCCATATTATATGTGTAGCTAGTCAATTAACATTTTTTGAACGATTTGTATAAACCTTTTTATGAATACAGTATGACTAACAAATCAATCCTTTCAGTTTAGCACAG
Organism: Halocynthia roretzi; assembly: GCA_013436055.1. Lineage (NCBI taxonomy): Eukaryota > Metazoa > Chordata > Ascidiacea > Stolidobranchia > Pyuridae > Halocynthia > Halocynthia roretzi. Next base: position 238,192 of record QRAM01000024.1, on the reverse strand, counting down.
GACCTGCTTGTATATGATGTTAATTACTATTGTTCACATAGAAACATGTATCAAAATAAAAACTGATAATTATATATGTACTTCCACTACCACCTGTGCATGACATGGTGTGTCATAATAGGCAGTCTTTCATAAGACATTTTTTCTAAGTACCGTAATGTAGAGCAGGAATGACCAAAGTGTCAATCACAGGCAATTCATCGGAAACTTGCATTGTAATATTGTAATACAATGGAAACCTCTTATTGTAATCGCTTTGAGACAGACTCTTTTTGATGATAACAATAAAAGGTGATAACATTTAGCATTTTTGATTGATTTTAAATCAAGTGCTTTAAGACCAATTGATTTTGATGACAATACCTTATTGATAACATTATCCACGTTCATAATAAGTGGCATCCACTGTATATTACAAATCTATATAGCAATAATTTAATCGCAGACATGTTTCCACCTTTGAAGGTCTACCATGGACTTAAAAAATTTGACCAACCCTACTGTAGGGTTTATTGATAAGTCCAATGAATGTCAGAATTATATTCGTTCACATTTCAAAACTTCTAGGAGAAACACCTTATTAGTTGTAAGTGCGTTGTTTGAAAACTGCAAGTACTTATGTTTTTTTGTGTATATTGGAACATAGGAGTAAGTTCTTAGTATTGCTAGTCATAAAATCTAGTTAAACAGCACTAGTTTCCAGTAACACTGATAAACCATACAATAAACTGAACTATAAAGGGAGGCAAGTAAGAATTATTGGAAAGTGAAATATTTAAGAGATAAAGATAAAGGTTTACTGTTTAATAAATCCATTACCTCAAAAAGCCTTCAGCAAACAAATCTAGCAATATCAGTCAAACATACAAAGCAAAATGGATCAATTTAAATATGATGAAGTGTATCAGGTGAGGGTTACTGGATTCAAACCAAGTGTTTTTTATTCCCAGCTATACAAAAGCCAGAATTTGCCAATCTATAGACAGGCACGGCTGTCTATCAGTGATACAATCCAGATGCCAAGCAAACTAGGTACCAATAACAGCTAACTGCTATGAATTCAAATAAGCATATATATATATGGAAGTACAGTAGTTGTGGCCCATATGTATCTTGATAGTCACTGCTATCATTAAATAATCAGTAACCAATCATACAAAAATCAGCATACTTTCCCAAAATAAAATTTAATACAATAATACAATCGAAAAATGTAAAGAGATTGGTTCACTTTCTTAGGAAAGACACCACATACAAAGCATAATATTTTAATGGTGCACTGCACTATTTTTCAGACTATTTTCAGGAACCAATATGTCATAAACTTGAGTAACATGGTGAGGTGAATGGACTCTATCTATGGAATTTTAGTCTGACTTTGGGCTAGTTTGAGGATGCTAATTTTTTCATGCTTCCATATCTTTCTTACTATCAGAGAAATAGCAAGAAACAACTGAGTGAAAACACTAAACGTTACGGTTCGTGGATCGGGAAATACTGATACTACTGAAATAAAACAAGACAGTTACGCAGTAGACAACAGAGACAGCCAATCTTTAAATAGTAACATGGTATGTTCCATAACGGAAAGGGAGCCAGGAACAAGGCCTTGACTGTACGTGGGAAAAAACAAGCAAAACATACCAGCCAACTAAAAAACAATCTGATGGTCTTATCTTCATCATCAAACCAGTTATCAAACACCAATTTAATTAAATTCTAAAAGTGGAACTTCACTCGAAAAATTCATTGGAAAAAATTTTTTTTCATACTTACTCTTGTATTATTTCTTTCAGCTTTAAGTTCATTAATTTCTTCTTCGTGTTCTAGAATTCTGTCCCGTGCTTGATTTAATTCTTTGGAAAGAGCAGCATAATCCTGAGAGAGATCAATGCAATGCATTAGTGTAGGGACAAACTGAAGCAACACTTTTCTATAGAGTCATTATAGGAGATGGGATTTGTAGATTAGTAAGGAGAATAACAAACTTGGGCAATTCACTTCTATAAATAATCAACTATTTTAACATGGTCCGAGAGGAAAATAAATATGCTGCTAGTAAAGAGAATCTCACTAATCATACACAAAAATCATTCAAATAGCAAACTATCCTAATATGGAATATCATACCAATGGAAATTAAAACTATAACCTGAACCCACTTTATAAAAGGCACTGTAAATACCTCATTGAGACGAATTCGAACTAGTTGATAATAATTTATATAATTTATTATTCATTATTTGTCCCTCAACCTAACAAATCAATAGCTATACCAGATTCCTACCTCTAAATCCTCGCCACTATATTTCCAACAATACACTACACAGTACCTCCCATCTTACACATTTGAACCATGGCATATTTTCCCCCTCTATAAACTTGAGTTTTAAATGAATATAAAAATTCTCGGGTAATGGTTGAACAGATGACCTCTTACTCCCTTCATCCATAACTGTGTCCTTTATGCTATATACATCATAATTATGTATTTACAATACTCTGGATTTATTTATTTATCCTTTCCATTCATGTACACTATCTATCCGTCTAACTTCGGCAAACTTACCGAGGGCATGGAGTTAGCAAGTTGTCTGCCTAAAAAATCACGTTCATTCGTCACTTCCTCAAATTTTGCTTTGTTGTTGTCCAGGTCCTCTTTTGTTTTCTGAGACAAGATAAATCAAATCAGTTCATTTGTAAGTATGACTGAAAAAAGTCGAGACAAACACAAAAACATTCAAGAGAATTCAATAATACATTGGACTATAATGTTTTTTAAAAGTTTTTTATTATTCACAGTAACATTAACCATTTATTTTATTTGCAAATAAAAGCTGAAGTGATTTTTGCAGTTACATACTATAATTTATTTAATAAGGGTCACTGTAAAACCAATATACACAGAGAATAACTGTATATAGTACACCACCGATTTTACAGCATACTCTGATGCATCCTTTGCGTTGACTAAATTTATAGTCTATTAAATGCACATAAAATGACAATAAAAAGTTTTTATATAGTGCGCTCTCATACTTATACTATTACATTCATTTATTACCTTCGTAATAACTAAGAAATGAATGTCAATGTTGCTTAAATGACGGAGAAGAAAAATTTGTAGTTTATTCCTATATTGTTGAATGAACATAAGGTGACTTTAGTTAATCTGGCAAAACTGATAATCGCAAGGCTGTGGAACAAAGGGTTACATTTGAGTGAAGGTATGCCTGTCTGTATTATTGATTAGTAATTCCTTTCACTCTTCAGGTATCTAGTGTCTGTTTTAAATATTTTATAATGAAATAAAACTGATGAGATATGAAATAAATATATTAACGAACCTGCAGTTCCTCCAAAAGTTTATCTCTTTCATCCAAGACGGTGACCATCATGTTTTCAAGATTAGCCTGAAAAGAAAAGTAATACAAAAATATACATCTAGCTTGTTTTACTGATAGGAATCTGTTATCAAGTCGTATTCTGAGTCAATAACTCATTATTTTCAATTCACAGATTTCCAACGAACCTGGTCTTCTTCCCCATCGCTGCCATACGCTTCTGATCTGCTTACTTTATCTTCGTTAATGGTTGGCATCACGTCACACATCATCATGATATCTCTCCGGTATTATCAAACCAATTGAGAATATTTGTGAATAGTTTCAAGTTCTTTGCGTTCTCTATATGTAATCATTTGTATATTCTGACTCGGTCAGCCAGCACAGCGATTACAAAGACACTGAATCATTCTGGTAATCCCAATCCAGTAGAAAGATTTTTTATCCAGAATAATTCGTAAATTAATGCGTCTTCTTTTAGGTCGAGTCGTCTGAGGTAAACTATGCCGAGTATCAAAATTTACAGCAATATATAATCTCACTAATAACAATTCTGCAAAGGAGAAATCCATCATAAATTATATATCTTTCGTGACAGTACTTCCTGAACTAAGTATGGGAGGAAGCAATAAAGGAAATATATTGAGTGTAACATCAGCTTGTCGGTAATTCAAATGGGAACTATGAGTATGCTATTCAATCATTTCTATGTACAACAGTTACGTAAGTGACATAACGATGAGAGATGTTTTGGGAAGAAAGTTCGAGTTAAGGAGAATATAATAATTACTGTTTGAATGAAGGGTTCAGATGGGGCGGTTTGTTTCATTATTCAAACACAGAATGAAAGAAAAACTAAATTATATTTACTATGCACAGTCCCAGTAGCTATGTGTATGCAGTTGGTTTTTTTTTTTAAACGATACTAATGAGGATAACATCACGATATTAGTGTCAGATTTTAAATCAAAAGCAGTCAATCGGGATCCCAACCAAACTTGTATGTACAGATTAACAATCTCATACCACCATATCAAACAAAGGGCCACACCAAATCGTGGAAAAGTGAGAAGGCAGTAAACTGATTTGAAATGTGTAAAACTAATTCATGACGTTGAGGGATAGGGTTAGGATTGCCTATTTCCTGCCATCCCCTATTTCCAGCATTTTCAGGATACCCCAAACAAATACAAAACATTGAAGCATAACTTAAAAATTACATGAAAAATACACAAAGCTAACATAAACCAATAAAAACCTAGACCTAGGACAAGTAAAAGATAGCAAATAATCCACAAAAATTATTTACATGAAAAATACACAAAGCTAACATAAACCAATAAAAACCTAGACCTAGGACAAGTAAAAGAGAGCAAATAATCCACAAAAATTATAACAGGTATAGTACAGCTGTCTTCAAAAAAATGTCCCTAATTTTCTCACTTCAATTCCACTACAGTACTTCGAAGTTACTATCTAATTGAATGTTTGTTCGTCGTAGAATAACAAAGCTTCAATAATTACGTGCCCTGATTGCCAGATCGTTTGTTGATCTTAACCTTTTTCGATTTATTTATCTTCCATTTACGGTAATTTCAATTTAGCGAGTTCACTTAGCGGCTCTGCCCAAAGCGATAGATTATTTTATTATGGAGGAGAGCGACACCTACTGGCAGCATAGAAAGCGACATTACTTCATGCATTTTTTCTTCTCAAGTCCAAAGTCTGCATAACAAAAGACTCTTTGCTCAGGTTGTAGTATTATATAGTATTAAAACGACATTAATAACCTTTACCGCACTGTAAATCACTACACTCGTAATATCTTCTCATATCAATTACACCAGGAGCATATAACAAAATACCATAAAATACTTAACATTCTGAAATATTCTATGCAAATATGTCACAAGACTCGATGAAAATCTCATATGGCATATCTATGTCGTTTGTTTATCATATAAAAAGCCTCACTAGATTTGAGCAAACAGGACCAAGCTATTCTCCAGTAGTTCTTACCAATGCTGTCGTTCCTTACTCACACCAATAACTTGTGTAGTTTCTGGAGTAACAATTCAAATCAAACTTCATTCTTCTGGCTAATTTTTGATCAGCAATGTAATGTCATTGGGTATTGGGAAATCTAGACCCAGACAAGCACCAACTATTACTTATAGAACAGATTAGTGCATGGTAAACTGGAGACCACTGCATTATACAAAGTAACCATACTACCATACCCTACTACTTTCACATTCCATCCATACTTGAGAAACGTTCATCAAATAACACCATCAATATTCTTACTTATTTTCTTATATTTAACTCATGTAATATTCAGGTTAGATGCAGCCAGTCGACTCAATCATTTAACATTTGTAAAAATAACAGTATTATGTACATTACGATTTATGACATAAATCTTCAATGATATCACAATATAGTCGACATTACTTGCTAGCAGTAACAAATTAAAACACAAAATTTATAAATTAGGAACAAGAAATACAATAACGTAGTAATTTCTATTCAAAAACAATAATACGTAGATCGTCAACTATTTATTACGACACCTAATATTCATGTTTCGATCTCGTATCTGTTAGTTTTGCCCTCATTGCTTGACTATTATTCAAAGGCATAGATTGGATGAATAGAGTTGGCATTTGAAAAAGCAAGAAAACTTACCTCAAGACATATGAAATCCGGAAATATCAGAAATAACAATGAAATGAAAAAAATTTCTTAAAGATTATTGTCATGGTTGCTGGCCAACAATATAAAGGATTCTTATGGAGACCAGATCTCGGAAGGAAAAGCATTGTTGAATATATACTTCAATGTCAGTTACGATCCGGCCATCCCTATCAGTCATCACTCAAAAAAAGTAAAGCATTTGCACATAGCTCCAATTTCCCATCACAGTGGTCTCTGATAGTATTTTATTCACCATTAAAAATAGTGTAATCTAAAGATATCACATAGTGACCTCAAATTTTTTTAGTTAAACTGATGAGTGTTCCACAAAATCTGATAAATAGAGAAAATATGAAGCTGTGTTTATCACAGAAAATGTGGAACACATAACCGGAGCATTGTCTTCACTATAAAAGTCATAAAACAAGAAAGCGCGAGCAGGAATGAAGATAAAATTCGATCTTGCCTAAAACCAAGACTGACCATATAAATTGCAGATATACATATATATCAGTAATCAGTAAAATCACAAGTATATGGCGTATCGAATAAAACACGTCGGAGATAAAAAATGAATTGTTGGGACATGAACATTCCCGAATTCTGCATCTGCTTGAAATGGATGATGACAAATGACAATTCCAAGTTTTCCAAGTATTTTTAAGAATTTATAAAGAAACCTGTCAGAGAGAATTACAGACAGAAATCTGGGAAATTCCTTCATATCACAATTAACTTATAGTCTGGGAGTATTGTACTTAACCAATGAAATTTTCAACTAATAAAGAAAAGGCTGGCTGGACTGAAATAACAGGATATCAATAAAGCTTCATAAGTTAATAGCACGATAAAGACATTACCTCTGGTCAATTGGAACCTAGTAACAGAACCTCAGCATTAAGGTTAACTACTGAAAAGCTATGAAGAGTTGTTACTTGGATATATGATGATTGTAATCTAAGGTAAGAATATCAGTCCACAATTAAACTTTTTGATGATGAAAAGTTTTCTATAATGGATCGTCTCTAAAAATTTGGGAGGATTTTTCAAATGCGCTTACGAGTATCTCCATAAGTTGAAAAATTTTCTAATCTTCCACTAGAGCAGCGAAATTCGAAAGTGCAATTTTAATATGGTAATAATATAATAATATTAAAGAAGGGAATCATCACTTGTCTTTAACTTGCATCAAAGCAGTAGATCTCCAACAGACAGATAGATAGCCCACCGATAACTATGTGCGTGCTGCAGTGACATAGCATGCACTGCCGCAACCTTCAATGAATCCCAGAGATACGGTACGGCACATTGGATGACATCAGACACCTTATGACATAAATTTACCAGGATTATAACTTCACTTTAATGAAATGAGGATGAGAAGGAAGTCCCGCTAACTCTTGAAGACATGTTCTGCGGCGAGCCCCCTCCGTTATTTTGACTCGACAGAATACGATTGTACTCGACTTCTGAAATCCCGAGACGTGGACTCGATCCTCTGTGTTGCTGCAGCCGACTATGTTGAGTGCGATCGGCAAAACTTTGGGCGCGGACTGGGGACGGACTGCTTCGAACGTTCAGGTAAGCCTGTCCTGTCCGCGATGTAGTTGGGTCAGAACCGTCCCAGCTTCTTCCCGATCTACTGTGATGAATGTTACCGTAACTGGTGGTGGCCGGCAGGGAAGTCATTGAACCATGATGAGTAAGTCCATGATTGAATGACTTGCTATGACTCGCACTCTAAAAGAAATTGAAAACTTATACAAAAAACCGACTACCAAGACTACGAACTGCAGCCAGATCTATGGATTATAAATTTATAGCTAAATATGTACATATTACTCACACCGGATGCATTCGTCTGATAGGATGGTCCTCTACTGTTTGGACGATTTCTGTTTTCCACAGCTCTCTGCAGCATGGAGGACGAATTCTCATCCAACTGGACGATGTTACGTGGATGTCGGTTGCCTTCGCTACCGCTGAAGGCAGGACTATTTCTACCTGCGCTGCGACGTCCACTTTCTTCTGGGTCTAGAACTTTTCTCTGGAGGCCCGGGCTTCCCTGGACAATCCTTGCACTGTTATTTCGGTTCAGGTTTGCCGAACCAGATCTCAAGTAACTAGGATGTCCTTGTGCAGAGTTCGTGACTCCTCTTGTAGGTGCGTCCGAACCCGCTCTTCCTGTACGATGCGAGTAAGGCACACCAACGGGACTGTGTTGCTGTGCGGGAGCGACATTTCCAGATCTAATATTACTGCCACTGCTGCTTCGAGGTAAATTGCCACTCTGGTGGGCAACAGAGTTGCCAGTCACTATTGCAGAAGTAGAGGCAGAAGGATGAATGGCGCCTGGAGGACCCCGTGGTCCTTTCGCCCCACTGCCCCCTTGTACCTGAGGATCAACGAAAACTTGGTCGCCATAATTCGTTATAACAACTGTTGAAAAACCCATTCTCAGGCTTTCAGCATCAAAATTTTCTATTTCTCTTCCTTGTTGTTCCAGTAAGTTACGGATTCTCTCTCGGCGTTCGTTCTGCAACTTCACACTGTCTTCTTCCATCTGGAAAAATTAGAAAGGAATAGCATTAGGACTGAAGCTGACTCGACAGAAACATTCCACTGTAGCATTGTTTTACAGCATGCCAAAGATTCCAATCTACATCTTAAAAAGAGTATATATCTTACCTTCTGTTCAAGCATTGCCCTGCGCAGCGATACTTTCTGCTCCAGGTCCTTTTTTTCCTTCTCGTGCTGCTGTTCCATAACTTTCTTGATTTTGCTCTGATATGCCGACAATAATTCTAATTCCTGATGCAGTTGCATCTCAAGCTGAGTACGTTCTTGTTCCTGGCCATCTGAGAGCTTGATCTACAAAGCATTCTCATCATTATTAACTGACAACAAACTACAAAATTATAATCTCCACGCAAAGTATTATTGTGATACCGATTGCTTTTGATTTAGATCAGTTACGGAACGCTCGTATTGCTCGCCAAGCAACGCAAGTTTTCTCATTTGTTCTTCCTTCATTCTGCGTAGTACCTGCGTAAAAATTTCGATTTTTCAATTAACGAATGAGCGAAAACAAAAGCAACACCGCAAGAGCTGGTTTTACCTCCTTCTGTTCCTTTTTCGGAACGGTCTCCAGCACGTGATTGCGCCATGCCTTGTACTGTTTCTCTTGAATTTTCACGGTCTCATGAAACTGTTTTTTAATCTGGTGTTCTTTCAGCTGAAAACGGTTTGGACAAGCGAATGAGTTTTTGTGACACCGTTAATAGGTCGCCGCTGCCCAGATAAAAACTTTGCTTGTTTTTCACTCCTGACTGGACCCTTTCTCATGACTTTCACTTCAGACCAAATGACCAAGCGTTTAGTTGAAACAAAACCGATCGACAGAAGCGAACAGAGGAGTTTTTATCCAGGCAGCAACTTCAAATGTGGTGCTTAAGCAAAGCGGCATAGAAAGCAACAAGAAAACTAGAACACATACAGTAATATTGTTTTCGAAAGGTGCCTTTGTAATTGTGTGGAATGAATATGACATTGGGAGACATTGGGTTGAGCAGAATATAATGTTAATTAAACTCTATTCTATATGGACCAGGATAGTGCACATGTACAAATAAGAAGGGCATTGGGGTATTAGTGCTACAGAGAATATGCAGTCAACTTCATATACAATCAATAGATTTTGTTTGTGATTTAGATTTAGACACCTTTGCCACATTACAGTAGCGAAGCAACTACAGAAGGTATCTCAATTTAACCAACCAGTTGGCCAAAACACCACAATTTTCAGTCGGTAAAAAATATTACACCAGTGAAATAGAACAGTAATCACAGATAATAATACAATGCCAAGCACATCACATGAAAATGTTGCTGCCAAAGATCTGCCAATTTCACCCAAGAGTATTAATACAAACATTAGCAAGACAGATTGATGATCACGAAATCATTCTGTTATTCTTTTGTTAGATATGTGCGATTAGGACAGGAGCTACATCAAAAGGATTCGAATCATAAACACGAGGTCAGATGGTGTTAACTGATCTTGCCAGTCGTCTATCGTTCTATTTCTACCAACATTCATTTACTCAAGACAGGTTTATCTTAGCGGCATGCACGAATAGAAAACATTTATTGCAGTTCGAAAAGCACTAGGTTAAAAAAATGGAGACATGGTATTAGACAGATAGAAGAGTGAAGGTTAAAACCGGATCACTGGATGCCACATACCAATAACCATGCAATTTATCAGTTAATATTTTCTCTATTGCTGAAGATCAAAGATTACTGATTATAGGTAGACTCTAATGCAGGAAAAATATTAGATATACAGCGCAATCAATATACTGTTAATCTGGATTACGTTATCAGCCACCTGGCGCCAACATAATTCATATTGCTTAATTTATTACCGATACCTTTTTCGATGAAGTTATTTATTTACTGAATAAATATCTCGCTTTATCCTATCAGTTGGGTAATATTATTATTGGTACAGCTGGTCTCAAACAACTCAAATGGATTCTACAGTTACGTACAGTCAATGTCAGCTTCGCCATAGAATTAGTTATTATGCACAGTAGATAAACGGTTACTTAAGATTATGGAATGTGGATATTTTAGTCAAGAAATCTTCTGCATTGAACAATGATGATAGGGTAAAAGGAATTTAAGAAAGACACTAGGATTAACAGCATACAAATGTGTACAGGCAATACTGCAGGCGATAATTATAAGTTTATTATCAAAAAAATAGGTAAGAGCTAATAATTTAGTTTAACTTGCAATACAATAATGACATTTGTTTTTGTTGTAATTTATATTTAGCTACAAGTTTTCTTGCATCTGGGGTCCAATTCACTAGTAATTTACAATACAACAGGCTGTCAAGACTGCATAAGACTTAATCTTATTAATCAAAATGCAGCACTTGTCTGTACACAGTTGTACTTTATGCAAGTACAGCAAGACAATATCCACATCTACTAAAACAAAATTTCCAATTTCTATTCCAAATAACGATCTCTCGAGAGCAAAAACAAAGGCACCGTAGGAAAACGACTCAGTGACTTTGACTTACCAATTATCCTACAGATTAGTTATTTACAAAAACACTTCAGGCATAGATGATAAAAAAGCAACATCGCTCTATTCTAGGCAAATTCTCTGATGGCAAGATTTCTCACATCACAGCAAAGTGGCAATAATCTCACAAGATTAAATTAAAATTTTGTACAAATTGCAGATGGCCTTTAATAAGCTGACAAATCTAATGGGATATTACTGATTAGATTATGTGGTACACAAATATAGTTTGGCTAACTAATAACTGCAATTAATAATCATGGATGGCATGATTGATGAATAATGAAGGTTCATAGCGCTATATATACAATGGGAAGGATAGAAAATTTGTTAGAGTACTGGAAATGATAAATTATATTGCCTTGATATTGAAATGTTTGTAGAGCGATTACAGTGTATTGTCCCAACTAAATTGATCCCATTTTGTGATATTATCTATTCAACTTTTCTACACGGCATCTCATTAGAATAGCAACATAGGATTCATGCAAGTTGTGCATTACAGCATCTAAGAAAATTTCTGAAAATACCAGCGAATCGCCAGGTTTTGAGGCCACAAGATTTTTTTACAGTGGGGATTGTAACAATTTGTACTCATCCTTTGATGCTGCTCTAATGCTACACCGAATACCAAGTTATGAAACATCAGCAACAAACATTCCAAACCACAGTAAAAACAACCACAACCATATCCAAACAACTTACCATACAAGCGCAAAAGCACACAAGGCAATACCATACAAGCGCTAAGGCACAACACACAACTTCACACAGAAACTGAGTTTAAAAAAATGGTTGGTTTACAATAAGGAAGACATCTCATTGAAGACTTAATCATGGTTTCATTAAAAATACTGAACTTGGATAATTTATCCTGAAAACAATTATAATATAAGAAATAAAGGAAGAACTTGATAAATAGGGGGAAAAACCACTGAAAATGCCCAACTAACACAAAGAACACCAGCAGGTATAAGCATACAAATCCAGGCTTCATAAGGCTTCAATTAAGATCTCTATAAATTTAGGAGGGAGATTAAACCGATAGTATATACAACCATATACACTCCAACAATTCATAAAACAGTGACGAGTACAGTGACCTTGCCTAAGATTCAGTGGCCGTAGTAGAAGAAAAAAAAGGGATGAGGGTGGAAGAAATCAAGAGAAAAGCAAAGATATAGGCAGGATAGCAGTATAAGAGAAGCAGTCCGACAATCAACCCGACCGAAAGATAGATATTCACATTCGGAATATCGGACATGTACGCATTGCCCAATGCATTACCAATCATCAAAGCTCCTTCAATGGCTAGACCTAACCAGTCCTTTAATCCGTTCATTAACACTGAAATAACGTTACTGGGAGAGGTAGGCATTTCTCCGTTGAAGTTCTGTAACCGCTGCCAAGTAGATTGAGTAATTTCTGCCCAATCTAAGTTGCAAGCCTTTATTGAAGCAGCCTTCAGCAGATTAGGAATAACGAGTAATTTTTCTTGGGTCGACATCCTTCTCCATTCTTCCATCCACTTGTTACAAGCATCTGTTATCTTTTCATCCATTTTTCCATCAATAAATTCTTTGAAAGAATCTGTGTTAACAACGTGAACACCAGTCGGGCTAACTATCACAAGAAAAAGAGCCAAAATGTACGGATGATAATTCCAGAGGAATGCCGAGAACAACGACACGAAGACGATAAGAAATATGAGGAGCCAGGTGACCCATAAATGCACGACTGTGCCAGAACGACTGCCTTTAACGTTTAGTGATTTCTTAATCTCAGACGGTGTGGTGTTCTCTTTTCCAGATTCACTTTCTGAAGTACTTTTTCTTTTCTTAAGCGTACTAGGTACTGTCAGAACAAATTTTTTGGAGACCTTGGGGCTACTCGCTTTGGAACTTGGGCTTTCTACTTCTTCCGATTGTTCAGAACAGTGGTGAGGCGTTGCCTTCAGTTTGTGCGAGACGGGAGAGTTTCGCATTGCCTCTTTAAGTCGGCAAACTTCGCAACCCTGATAATCTGTCTGCGGAGAGTTAGAGGAGGCAAATGTTGGACTGGCCACATCGCTTGTCCTTGCTACTGACGGCACTCGGCTAAGAGGAGCATGTGACAGCGCTGAGAACTTGCTAGGAGTGCTATGGCAACTGTTGACAGGGTGATCCAAAACTTTGTGAAGTCCCGTTTTAAGATCTTGGAGTTGCGAGCGGTTGAGACCAAGTTCATGTCTCTTGGAAGCTTTCCTCAAGACAAACGGCTTGATCGTCGAAAGAGATTTGATTGGAGTAGCAGGTTTACCATTGCGCCATGGCGGGCGCTCACTGCGGTCGTTATTTTGCTTGCCGGAAGATCTACGGTACACAGTGGCTATGTTCGAGGATCCTGCAAACACTTTAGTTTTTTCCAGGATGCTGTTGCTGATTTGCTTCTTGATGGTATGCTTTCGCAAAGAGGAAGAGTCTACAGATTTCCTGTTCCATTCAGCAGCCTTGGTCAAAACTTTCTGTCGTAGATCTTTGGGAGTACTGTAATTGGGTGTTGACAGCATACCTCCGTTTCCAGATGGTATCCAAGGTTTCAATTTTCCAGGCTTGGTACTTAGAGGTGTGGATTCAGGCGACTTTCTGCCTGCAGTTATTGTGCTCAAATACATCGAAGATATTTTCTTTTCCTTTTCTTCAGTAACATCAGGAAGACTCTGGCTTTTTTTCGGTGGCTTCAGCTCAGCTACTTTCTTTGCAGCCTGAGGAGTAACACTGGACATGGACCTCTGTCGTTCGCTATCTCCTGACTGAAGCTTCTTTAAACCTGGATAAGTCTGACAGAGCTCTGGAGGAAGGACATCCAGGATGTCTTCATCATCATCTTGGGCGGATTGATCTTTTGCAATGGGAGAAGGAAGAGGGGAGGCGACTAGATTGATGAAATCATCAGAATCCTCCTCCAAACCACTGTCTTCATCATCACTAGTATCACTCCCTGTTTGGACAGCAGTCAGATTTGATCCAGACACCTCATCCTTGTATGATCTGAAGAACAGTTTGGACCGCAGTCGTAGCACAACTTCCTCTTGGTTCTCTGTCCGGATCGTGCTAAGTCCAAACATTAGATCCTTCTGTTCTTCTTCGCCTTGGGTTTCACCGGCGAGCATAAGCAGGTCTTCTTCCGTTATGTTGATAGCATCTGTGATAGAGGCATCTTCTGTGTCTTCGTCGACAAAAAGACTGTCCTCTTGCAAACTATCTTCCTCTTCATCAAGTGGCTCAACATCAGCAAGATCCAAGAGAAGATCATAGATAGTTAAGAGATTCTCAAGCATGTTATACACAGACCACAAATCTTGCTCAGAGAGACGAGTTAGAATATAAAGAATGTAAGCAACACTGCACAATTCACACTTTTCATTTTTACACCTCTCACCAGAGAATTTCAAACCACCATCTCTCACTATAGGTTTACCCTGATTTGTTTTTTTAGGTGACGAACCACCAGAAAAGGTTTTGCTACGTTGCTTTACGAAACCAGACTTAGCAACGTTCCCAGACTTCGAAAAGACATTTTTTGCTGTATTAGCAGTACCCACACCAGACCCCTTATTACCCTTCCTTAATAAAGCCGGTTTAACAGGGAGGGAGGGACGGGATTTTGGTGCCTCACTCACTTTTAAGCTTTTTGGCTGCTGTCTTATTGCAGCTAGGTGTTTTCTTTTGAGCTCCGATTCGCGTCGGGAGGAGTATTCCATTTGATTTGACAGTTCTGTTTGATGTTGCGATCTAAACAGAGCATGATTGGAGGCTAGATATTTTATTTTTTCAAGGAGGATAAACATGATAGCTATCAGACCACTCTACATTAAACAGAATTCTGCAAATATCCTACCTTAAGTGTTCAATTCTCTGTGAATGTATAGCGTGTAAATGTTTGTATTCTAGCGATTGCGTGCCATCATGATGCCTAAGGAGCATATCGTGTTCTTTGTCTTTATGCTGCTGCTTCAGATTCAGTTCCTTAATTTGCCCGAGTACAAAATAACATGAAAATGCCAGTAATAAAGCAATTTGTATGCAAGTCTATGAATTCTAGAGGTTTGGGTTACTCTTATGTTACTTACTTCACGTAATAAATCTTGCTCCAAGTTGTGTCGAGCTAGTAAGGCCTTCCGTCTGTATTTTCTTACTTCCAGTTCAAGGGTCTGGTTGTAACGATCTCGTAACTGAGTTTCAGCTTGCGAATGCATGGTCACAAGCGTGTTGATCTGTCTCGTCAGCCATTCATCACGAATATCTTTGTGTCCTTGCAGTTGATTTGAATCCTGCAAGCAAATAATTTGATGGTCAGTTGAAATAATGAAATCTGTCATATATATTTGTAAGTTTGTCTGTGTGTCTGTTTGCCTTCTCTTCCTAGACCCCTGGACCAATTAGAACCAAAATTTGGTGTGGTGGCGGGTTGTGATGGCGTTATTTAGATGCCCAGGCACACCTTGGGCATGCACTAACACCCCTTCGGTCTATAGTTTAACAATGCATGTGCACTGACCTCTTTCAACTGCTCCTTTTTTCCTTTATAATCTTTCTTTTGTTGTTGCAAAAATCCTTTGATTTCTTGGTCTTGCATTTGTCCAATATGTTTTTGATACTTTCTGTCGTCCACTTGCTGCTGCTTCGACTCTTTCTCGAGATCTTGCTGATGTTTTTTGACGAGCTTGTCGAGTTCTTGAATGAAACTGGTGCGAGTGTTTTCCAGTTCTTTTGTGAGTTTTATGCTGCAAAGAAAAAGATATAATCAATATTTGAAATCCATTTTCGAGACAATAAACCGCGACGCATTATTTTAGGGATGTCGATGTCAATGTCAAAAATAATTGCTCTTTTTTTATTTATATCACTGTCATACCTGTATTCATCCATTTCGTTTTTCAGTTTTTGTTCAAAGTTCTGAAGTTGTTTCTGATGCTGCTGTCTCATTCTCTTATAACCGAGCATTTGTTCTCTGTGACGATTATCCTCGTTATGTTCGTACATCTGTCTGTGCACAACTTGTGCGGAACGAATCGTAGCAAACCTGCATTCCCGAAGCAAATTAGTTAACAATCTATGCATCGAAAAGTCAACATGATACAGGTACACCATCAATTTTCTGGCATCTTTAATTTCAGAGCTTTGTCAGAATATTGTAATTGGGTATGTAGGTTAAAGGTGAAAAGCATTTTTAGTAATTAGTTTTTATTAGCAATAGTGCAAATGCGCATTCGTTATTTCGTCGAGATTATATGCCCTGCCGGACCATGTGTTGCCAGTAAATTGGTGGAGTACCTTAAAAATTAACATATTTTCAAATAATACTATGAAGAAGCAACTTAATAATTTTCAACAATTTGAGCCGAAAATAAAATTTTCTGATTCAATAACGATATTGTAACAAAACATGCAAATTTCTTTCTGTATCATTACCACATCTTCCACATTGAAAAATCAACTATATTCCAAGATATATTTATTTCACAGAATCTACAGAGAAAGAACTCCAGTTTTATAACTTTCCATTAATGATAATACTTTTTACTGGTCCCTCTTTCGCATCCTTTCCAAGGGTAATAACACTAGATAGTCCACTAATTTAAATTTTAAAAAGCTATTTGTGATATTTCTATCACAGTCAATTAGTTTTTAGAGATTTCTATTACACCAATACTCCTTTAACACCAGAGATGCAATCTAAGCTACGAATGGTTGACGGATGAGCTCTACATGGATGTAATTTGATATAGGCAAAAAAAAGAAACAATTATTAAATATCTTTGTGTTTCTTTTTCAATGACCAAGAATGAACCTTTTTATGCTACTTAAGTACAATCTCAATAAAAATTAAAACTACATATCCCATATATATTTGCATTTAAATCCATATTGGTTTAAAAACCCATCCGGACCTCCTTCAGTTTCACCGAGTGCATAGCAAAACAGAATAAGCATAACAACATAACAAAAGTTAATATTTCTAGTAACCATTCTTTCCAACTCCTAGAAAAATAACACCGGAAGCACAGCAAACATATGTCAACTCAAGAGTTGCTAAGGAAAAATAATCAAACTCAGCGAGGCTCTGCCGCATCGATTTCATGAAGACGGGGAGAAAATATACTGACAATTAAAATCTGGAGAAATAGTTTAATTGGTTTTAATCCATTTCAATCCTTTTTAAGATTTGACCTGTATTAACTTGACTCATGTATCCGAAAGTGCTATCACAGAAAAGGAATAAAGGAATTAAAGACTAATAGATAAACTTTGAAGGTCAATGAAGACTGTCTACCCCAAAATTCAAGTTTCTTTCAAATCTAAGTGTAGATTGGATGATCGGTAACTCTTACAAGAATAAGCCAAAGTCTTTAGTACTGTAACTGTGGGTTAAAAAATTTGTGCTTGTTTTTTTGTTTGTCTTTTCCTAACTGCTTAAAGATTACAGATAGGTGTTCGCATTGAACACTTTTGGATATCTTCAAGATTAGAATTTGGAAAAACAAGATGAGGGAATAAATCTGATTGAAATCAACACGGCAAAGCATCACTATATTAGCTCATTAAAAGAACACAGGATGAGCTTATTATCTTGAGTATATCTACCCTGCATTTTGCATAAGTTCATCCTTCCGCTGGATATTTTCAGGTGAGAAACTGTCTCGTATGTTATAAGATGTTTGGGCACTGGTAGCAGGTCTATAACACGTTTGTTATGTGTAAACATACTTAGCTAATAGCTGACACGTAAGATACTTTCTCAATATTACTACCACCACACAAGTAAATCTTCATAGTATGCTACTGTTTACAGAAAACAGCACAGCATGTCAAGTCACATATTGTGAAAACTATTAAAACCATTTCCACCCTGCATAAATGCAGATTCTTCAAAAATCACTCTTTGCTGATAAGAAGACCTGATTCTTCTAACAGAGGGTAGAACCCCAAGAACACTGAAATACTAATAGGGCTCACGCAGGGTGAAAATGGTCATGAATTGGTTAATACATGAATTGAAACTACATTCTACATCGCTAAAATGGTTCCGATCCCAATATTTCAGAGAACCGCAATTCTACAACGCACACGACTCTACTGTACATACCCAGACCCCTGCAATACCAGAGTTTCCCCGCAGGAAGACAAATTACTGTCGAAATCGCAAGGGCTACTGAATGAATGAATTAGTAATTATTATAGCTGTATGGTATTTAGCAAGGCCTATTTTATTAATAGGTAGAGGTACAGTACAAAATATTCAGTTGAAGTACCTCTCGCGCTGTGTCTTATGAGGTAGATTTGCCTTCGAATGCTGTCTGGCAGCCGCCGCTGAAGTCGCGTGTGCCGTTGCCATCGCTTGTTGGTGTATGGTCGGATGCGAACTGGCAATGGCACTTTCGGATGAAGAATAATGGCCGAGATTCTGTATAATAAGCAGATGTCAAACAAAGACAAATTTAATTTATGTAAAGGACGAAATTAGTTTAAGCAAACTCACAGGTTTTGAGTGATAGGTTGCAGTGGACATTGAGTGAAAGTTTGCAGTGGACGCAGAAGCGAGGGAACCTAACGAGGAGCTCGAAGCGTTTGCGCCAGAAGCCTGTTCTTGTTCAGACGTCGTGCTGTTTAAACCCTCCTGACTATTGACACTGCTTGTGTCACTTATTCTCTAATTTGAAAGAAATCAAAATGTAAATTGGGGAACGGCCAAGAAGATATTCAGGAATTCCTTACTGATTCATTGAGACTGTTTATGCTACTGCTTTTACTGCTGCTCGTTGCCGACATAAAACTACTGGGATTTGAAGCAAGAGAGTTAGTACGACTACTGTCCTGTAATGAAATAAATAGAAAACATGAGTGGACACGATAAAACTTCAAGATTACAATAGAAATACTATTTAGGATACTCCATTTATCATCACACTGAAATTTTCCCAGTGGGCTGTATGAAAGCAATAGTGCAAGTGCAGAAATGTAATTTTAATAGTTACTGAAGCCTAAACAGAAATATATACAAATACAACATCCGTAATAGACAAACGACATCGCATATGCTGGAAAGGATACATATGTCAGGGTTAATAATGTGATGGATCGCATATGTTTAATGGAAAAAGTAAGTGTCTTGTGAATAATAAGAATAATTTATCTAATTATGGTTAGATCTGAAAAACCCAACATTTTATTAGCAGGGCAGATATATTGAAGAAAATTGAATGAACTATTCCAAAAGTAAGATGGAAAATGTTTATTTGAAGAAGACATAGGTTTTCACAGTAATACTTCCTCAAGGCTCCTGAAAAGAATTTACAAAATACTCAACAGCATCTACTAAATAACTGAAAAACTAATGAAAGAATGTATGAATTTGGAAAGCCATATTACTAGCTTAAACTGTATACTTCCATTCCAGTTGTATATATTCGTTATGTAGTGCTTACACCATATTCATAAGCAGATTCTGGGAAGGCATATCATATAATGTTATGTTCTATTTTTAGAATGAAAATAAACTGGAATCATGAATCACTGGTACGTACTTCCTCCTTAGAGAAAAAGCAGACATGTACAGAATGTAGTGAATAGGCTTGTCGCTCATGGAATGGTTGGCTAACATTCACTAATACTCAGAATAATTAAAGCCAACAAGCATTAGAGTAAGTCTACTTAGAGACGTACCACGTCATCCTCAGCCGTGTCCATTTTATGATTAGAATTCGTCGTGGTTGTTGATTTCTGTGAAAATGAAATATTTATTCAAAGATAAGCACACGCAAAAAAGAAATGAAAACACAATTCACAAGGTGTTTCCCGTCCAACAGTAATTAAACGCAATGCGTCATCCATAAAGATAACCTCACCGGAGCTTTAGATAATTGATCTCTTCCTTGGTTTTCTGCCATTAAAATTTTCTTCATTTTTCTATACTGAAGGTTGTCTAAGTCTCGAACCACGTTTTTGGTTCGTTCTATGAGATCAAGCACGCACGTTGGAGATCGAGGTTTTGTCAGGAATGGATGCTGAAATATAAATGTGGTAAATCAGTAAAATATATATGAAAAACCTGAATCTGTTGGTTTTGAAACAAAGTTGCCATTTCTTAACGGAACTTCAAAAAATTTATTAGGCAAGTATTAGGCAACTATAGAATTTTCTGCCAACCTGTAAAACCTGATGTGAAAGAGGTCTGTCATCTGGAACCTTTTGCAACAGGTTAGCTATAAAATCCTTCAACTCCTGAGACCATGTGGCAGGGATAGTGCTATCTCCATCGGGTATCATTTCTGACAACATCGGGGGATCGTTCTGGGCGATGTGATAAAGGGCTGACATGGCGTTCATGTTGAACAGTGGCGGCTTTCTTTCAGCCAGTTCGATGCATGTTATGCCCATGGACCAGATATCTGCCTTGCCGTCATACTGGCCCTCGTCCATGGCAAGTATAACTTCTGGAGCCATCCTAAAAACACAAATGAAAGAAAAATTATTACAGGCATCAGATAGGGAAATATATAATGAGAACATCATGTCAAGAAAGTGATACTAATAAAAAAGGCCTTGTTCATTTACTAGACAAGTATTGTATGTGCTTTCTCATGGAGTTAGTCTGTGATATCATAATCTGTGTTCATCTAAGACTGTGTAATGGAATCAGATTGAATCAGTTAGAAAGTAATATGAAAAATACATTATCTCTTACCAGTATGGTGTCCCAACAAACGAATTGGCTGGTGACGCAATGGAAGCGGAACCGAAGTCGGCGAGTTTTACTTGACCCTTGTCTGTTAGAAGGATGTTGCCAGCTTTTATATCTCTGTGAATTTTATTATGCTGGTGGAGGTAGTCAAGGCCCTGCAAGAACAAAATCAATAGTTAATCATTCAAATTACGGTACTGGAAATTCGATGTAATCCTGTAGAAAGTTTTATTTAATTGAATAAACAAATCAAGTGTAAAACATAGGAAACGCAAAATTAAGAATTAAGTTGGATTGGAGCAGATAATCTTTTAGGTGAATACAGATTCGCTAATTTATCAGTAATATTTTTCAACTTAAAGAGCATTGCTGAATATATAATAATTCTTTATCTGGAACTAGCACAGCGAGGAATACAGCTCAAGTAAGTAAGGAGGAAATGGGCAACAGGCTTAATAGGGCTTTAATTCGGAGTAAGCTTGTACTTAACTAATGTAGCTACCTAATACGGCACCATTCCTTCAGCCGCCAACATTAATGGCACCGGCTGCTACTAATTATAAAGTGATTTCAATATATCACCTTGTAATAAAATTATTAGAAGCGTTAATTAAAGGCGGCAGTAGCGTCATTGGAGATGTACTGTTATAATTACAGTTACCTGCATCGCATCATTTATTATTCCAGCGATTTCTTCTTCTCGCAGAGGAATTTTGTGAACTTCAACCAGATCGGAAGCAGATCCTATACAATACTCCATCACAAGCTGTAAGAAGTAGATATTTATAGATCAAGAGCACAATCCGGTTAACGTACAATAAGGCAGGAAATATAATATAAATTATTTTCATACGTCTGGTATACTCCATACAATAGTGTCAATCACAGAAAAAATCGAATTTTCCCAAGTCAATTGATAGGTTCCAGTAATAAAAATAAATTACTCGACTTTGGACTACTTGGACTACCGTCACTTATATAGCAGAAAAATATGGATCCCATAGGTGTTTACAGTTTACCTCCAATAAACATTCTAGATCACTAGATTTGTAACTTATACAACAAGGTTTTACATACCCATGCTGTGTGTTCTTTGAGGTAGCAACCTTTGTAGTCTACAGTGTTCGGATGTTGGATTTGGCAAAGGAATCGAACTTCTTTGATGATGTCTTGCCATTTCTGAAATTTATTCCAAAAAAGAATTGAAAATTAATCGATGAATGAACTATACAATGAAAGATGAGTATTTCTAAATAAAAAATATAAGTGAAGTCATCCTTCACTTCCTTTCGTATGACACTGTGCATAAACGGTAAATGACAATCCCCTACAATATAAATCAGCTGTTCTGGTATTGATCAGAGAGCTGTGCTGGGAATAGTTGAACATCGTCGTACCAAGAAATTTACTGTATTTGTGCAGTTACAAAATTAAAAGTTCCGATAACAGTGTATCTGTGTTTATATTCGGTCACACCACTTTCAGAGGACCATACAAATATTGACTATCCAATGTTTGTCAATTTTTCCTTGAATTCTGCATTGCTACAAGTAGCGAAAAGCTCAGTTATTTCTGCTTTTTCCAATTACTCGTATGTTTTATAATGACTCAATATACAGCAGGTGAAGGATTGTTAGTTTCATTTGAAACACTACAGTTTATTACTGTATATATAGGCCAGATCAGCAAGTGTGAGCAGTGCGTCAAAAGTGCATCTCACCACTTAACAGAGAGAGGACACTTTCACACTTCATAAACAATCGTATCTTTGAGTCAGCTTTAAATAGCAGTTGACAGCAATGATAACCTATTGATCATCAAAATGTTTGAATAGCTTATCCAGGGAAAAGTTGAACCTCGATCCTAGATCAGTCTTTCCTTCGTATAACAAAGAATTGCTTGGCAATGTAGTGGAGTGATAAAGTGATAAAAAAGAAAGAACGGAAGTGAGAGAATAAGGAGAAAAAGGACACTCTGTTAGAGGCTATATATTCTTCAATTCCTATATTTAACACACATAATAATATATTTAAGATTATATCCATGTGTGCCTGGTGGTATTGGGTAATTCCAGGTTATATGGATATCAGAACGTCTGCACATTCATAATCTAAATCCCACCGTGGAGCATAGTGTATAGGTTTGAATTTGTTAAAAAAATGCATGTTACATTCTTAAAAAAGAATAAAATGAATACTAGTATACGATTTTAAAATTGATTTCTAAATTTAGGTTTATTTGTTACACAAGGTCTCTCCGATCTCAGCTGAAGTTATGCATTCTCACAAAATCATACACTGCTGGATTTTGTCAAGTAATTTTGGTTGATTTTGTCAAGTAATCTCCGACACTACACTAAATTTATTTGCATCACAAGAACTTTGTTGATAGGAAAACACTACCATGTTAATTGGTAATTGACATCATCATAAACCTAATCCATGAACTTTTCAATTCTATAAGAAACAGTAATACCACGCAGTCAATCTATAAGACAAGACGGTAACGAGGAAATAAATTGTCGGCACTTGCCTCTATAGACTGTTTCCCAGAGTATGACATCTTCTTGATTGCAACAACCTCATTGGTGTCGACATTTCTTGCCTGAAAGTTTCAAATGCGATGGTTAACATACTTGGTAGAGCAGATAGCTACCCTTTCATAGAAAATGCAAAAAATTCAACTTAACCTTCAGTCAAGTCAGTTACACAAAAAGATTTATTTATTTCGATTTTCGTCTCTAACTTGACCTTGTCTCATTTTCAAGATCAACTGATACACGGTAACTTTCATCCACTGTCATTGATTAACTTTTATTTACATAGATATTGGAAAATAAATAGAACAAACTTTGGGACTCACAATATGCGCTACACGCATTTAATTCCAAGTGCTTTTCAACAAGACCTTACTTATGGTCCTAAATGAAAGATAAAACAAACTCACATAATAAACGGCTCCGAAACTTCCATGTCCGATTTCTCGCAAGTCGTCAAACAGTTTTTCAGGATCCCGCTCAAAGAAGAGGCTTGCTATTTCCGGATCTTTCAAGCTACCTGCCTTAGAGGCAGAAGCTTTTTCTGGGGGCATATTATATTTACTATATGGCACATTAATTTACCTGTAGAAAGTAAAATACAATGAATTCTCCTACAAATGCATCAAGCTACAATTGGCAAATAGCCATTTTAAAGAAGCCAATCAAAAAGATGTGGCCTCAAGTAGCAAATCAAAATTTGAAGCACACTCGCATATGTACATATACTATACAATCTCATCGCAAGCTCTATTATATATATGACTATACGAATTATTTATTGTAATGGTGATTGTAAAAAACTTGTTGTCAATATTGTGATCCGTCATCTTCGGCATAAACAGCCGCAGAAACAACTACATTGCAGAAATACAGAGGCAATTCACAAATATTGTTATTACCACTGTTCTATTAGCAGATAATCGTATCATGAACAACATAAACTACCCACAGTGTCATCAAATATATTTCCCTTTCACAACTTACATATACCAGACATTGAAACGAGATAGACTTGTTAATTTCTACCCTACTTAAATATAATGGAGACTTAACCAAAAATAATTCTCAACACCAAACATTACTGCAAGCAGACAATATCACAGAGAGGAAATGACTTATTGCACCATAAACAAAGAACTAAAGCCTTAAGGAATAGGAGCCATCGTACTGCTGGCATATGACTGCTATATTTATATATCGAGAATGCAATACCCAACAAACGCTGTCAATTTAAAAATAGTATTAGACTGGTTAAGACTGCATGTTGCAACTACAAGAAATCACTCCAGTTCTTGTAAATATAAACTCAGATATTATAAATTCAAATATAAATAACATTCTACGGAACTTGCTTGTTTCAGGTCAAGTTTTATTCCACATTGCTTTCCATTACTGTAGATAAGCAATTACTCAACACTTATCGCAGTTTCAAAGCCTAAAGATATATAATTTCATGTTGAAGAATAATTTACAAAATAGAACGAGTCTGATCAAACAACAATACTGAGTTTCCATATGTATAAAAAAAATAACCTTCACCTTTAAAAGAAATTATTCTTTTTACAACTATGTAAAACCATTTGTACAGTAACATAATAGTCAATTCCTGGATGCTTAAAAACCTGAATTTGCAACACATAAAAATTAGGTGATGCATTTGTACCCGAGATAACAAACAACACTCCAGCTAACATATAGGCACAACTGATTTGAACTGAATGCCTGGCAGAGTCCTGCTAAGTGCTACATGCTTATACTCCCATACTTATCATCTAGAATTCTCAACAATTTCCTTTATTCCACCACATGTATGGACTTTCCTGATTTACTGGAAAGAAATTTTATTGAGATGCTAATGTGAAGTAATCAGAATACACAGCGGAATTCAATAATGCAAAAAGCATTGATGTGATTATTCTTAACAGTGGATCTTTGTTAGGATTTTCTGAAATCAATTTAGTTGCGGAGAGCATCAATATAATAAGATATGGTTGATGATATGTGTTTAATATGATTCATCCAATGTACATTAACCAAAAAATATTTTTACGTCTTATGAGGTAATCAGACCGAGTGTCAGTAAGTGTAATTCCATATCTGGCAATTAAATTCCTATTTTGCGAGCAATCTGCGATGTCATTATAAAGCATATGTCAACAATAACGTATATGTGCTGTTGAATACATATACAACATTATGTACCGAAATGTCACTAAATTTCAAATATGAGTTCACGCGACTACAAATTAAGGAGAATTAAGTCAACAAAATGCTGATTTCCCCACGCTTATCAGACACGTGATAGCTGTCTGACAAGAGTTGGGCGAGTGAATAGATTAGAAAAATGCGTTAATTATACGTGCCTCCTGTTACGCAGCATGACGCATCTGGCTAACGACAATACTGTGATGCGTCGTATGCTTGAAACTGGAACCCAAAATATTGATGCTGAAAGAACTCGGTCATCATTCCAACAGTCATATTATTCAATGAAATCAGTATTAATTACTGACTACCGATGCAAAATGGCTCGATTTTGCTGCCAAAATTCTACTACTCTACCCACAATTTAACGTACAAATTTTTCGGTGCTAACAACAATACTCGTAATGGAAGTGTTTAAAATGTTATCACCGATTCAATATATTATGATCGAAATTATACATAATTAAGATACAAAATAGGTCTTCTAAATTTCAGTACAGGCCTACTTCTATTTCTCCCTACAATAATTATTTTTGTAAAATTTTTGTAATAATTTTGTATTTACTCGCTCGTTCAAAATTCCCACCATTCTATCAGTCATCGTAGTTGCGAGGAGTGGGAACATTTACTGTGCCATACCCAATGTAGGAGTGAAAAATAATAAAAAAAAGTCTGACTCAACGGCAAAATATCATAAAATGCGTACTGTATACTCTTTTCTTAAAACCCATTACTCCTGGAATAAAATCCTAATTCGTAAGCAAAGCCATAAACCGAACCACAGCCAAGAACAATTATATCTCGCACAACATTTCGCTTACAAGACAATAACATTAATAGGCCGGAGGAATTCCTGAAACCCTCAATATGTTCGAGTGCCATACCGGAAAGATTCAAGTTTCCTTGATTGTTTCGGACGATATATAACACAGATAAGATGTCAAGCACACTCGAAGCTGGAGATAGCACGCACTCATGGGCCGAGAGTACAAGATTCACCAGCAAATGCATAACGGCGATTACCAAAACAGTAGCGAAAAAGTGATTGCTCGGCTGATACTACATCTACTGCAAATGAATCACGCTAACTGCAATTATTGCGGTAAGCTCCCGTCATTTCCCTATCCTACGACGTCCTGACGTCAATCAGAGCGGAGACCAAGAGAACTAGAGTGACTAATTAAATTGCCTAGGATAATCTGATTTCGAGCGGCGATAGCAAGTACTTGTTTAAAACTGAACAGAAAATCGCATTCTGGAGAAATTCGAACGAGATCATCACGAGAAATATCCCACTAATGTAAATCACATATTACGCGAGACATTATGAAGAAAGCTACCGAACAATAAGACAGCCACCTGCGGAGGACAACCACAGGCGGGGGGCATAATGAAAAAGCAATCACAGCACTTCGATGTAGACTGCTAACGAAATATATTATAAATAGACAATACTTGTATTGAAATAATGGGAACCATAGTAGTATATGGCAATCTACTCAACTTAACAAGGCAATCATATGTATTTTAGTCTGGAACGGAAGAAGATCATCGATTACTACGCAAACACTATACACATGCGCGGAATTCGTGAACAGTACGCTGAGACGACCATTCTTCAGTCGCATAAATTCGAAAACAATCGTAAAAATTTACTATCCTTTCAGACTACTTAACGCATAGAAACGCTTTGGTATCAACGGTATATTGACCCGCTTGTTCAGGTACGTAAGGAAAATTGACTGAATTGTGTGAAAAACAACTTGACAATTCGTTGACGCACCGAAGTCGAGAGCACGATAGATAAAGAGATGAGGAGCAAAAAAACGTGAATAAAAATCTCCCGGGGACGGTCCAACGAAAATTATCTGAAGTTGACGAGGAGGTATTATATCTTTCATAATTTAAAATAACCGAATCTTTATGAGTAAATTACATCGAAGAATCAATAGAAACTGCCGTAAAGTAATTGATAAATCCGGTAAAAATCCATTATGATGAGGAACGACGACAATAAATACAGACGCGCAACTCTAGGCAACACAATGCACAATGAACTAACCAATACACGACTGGAAAAGACTAACATGCGACTGAAACTAACTCCGGTCGGCGTAAGACTTAGTATACTAAAACAATTAGCATATTTAATAATCAGGATAAGGTTATAGCTTAAGGCGAGATTTTGCCAGAACGAAGAAAGCACGGCGCTAATCTTACTAATAACAACACGTTAAGAGACAAATCCGTTAACAAAAACACATCGTAGATACCGCGGAATGGCATATTTATGCCGGATGTCATGGCTGGATATATTTCGTATCTACTATACTCACGGTTTAAAGTAAGTCTGTTTGCAGTGATAACAAAACTGGTTAATGCCTTAGTAAAGTAAGAAGTTGAGCGCTTCTCTTTTGTACAAACCGCTAACATTTACACTGCAATCGGTCAAGTCTGGACCTGCGACGCGTTACCGCTGGTATGCAGCAAATTAGCTGTGAACGAAAGCAACAGACTAATAAAGTCAAAACTTTTATGGGTGATAGATGCGATAAAACATTCTTCTAAAAGGGTCAATCTTATGTTATTTTCTGAAATGTTGTGATAGTGCCAGAAGCTGAATACCAGTAGCATGAATCACTTCAACCTATCAGCTGAAGGAAGATAAATAAACTCTTCATAACAAACCTCAGCTCCATTTCTTACTTGAAAATAAATATGCCTAATAACGATTTTAGTCTAGTATTACACTAGCTTACACTTACACTACTTGTTCAATTTCATAACCTTTTTACAAAGCATAAAAATGCTATCTGAAGTTAAAACACTGTACCAGTAACTGATACTCCCCAAACAAATCAAAAGAACATAGAACACACTGGTCACAGACATTGAAATTACAGAAAAATCATTACATCATTACACAGATATTCCACAAGGGACATCGAACACAAGTTCGAAGACTCCGTATTTCAGTTCATTTAATTATAAATTCCCTGAGAGAATAAGGTTGCGTACATACTTGAGGTCAGTGAAGGTATTAATAATTAACAGAAGGAATCTAAAACTACAAACAACCTACAATGTAAATCTTTACATCTACAACCAAGCTAAGAGAAACTAGCTGACAAGAAATATTCTTACTTCAAAAATAGAGGTAGAAAGGGAAGTCTTTCATAAACTTGGTGTACACCATTAGATCCGACCTACGATCCATTATCCAAAGATATGTATAATGTCTGTGGTTTTTGCATGGACCATAAGTATTTACCAACACGATGGTAACTCAAACACATTCAGAAAAAATACTGTCAAACATCTTTTATTTCTACCGACCTTCCACACCATATTGTACCATTAGAAATTATTATACAGCAGTTAGTTTACTTCTGTGGCTCTGCAATTTATGTGGTGTGATGTCATATAAGTTCATGTCAAGGAAAACAGAAATAAATAAAAATCTTTTTATGTTTTTTAAATATAGATAGACAAACCCTACCTTAAGCGAATTCATGGCATATAAATTTTATGTCCAGATTAAAGTGTTGTAAAATTCTTTCACTGGGCACACCCTACTATTGCCACCATTGTTTATACAGAAGTCGTCTTAAAAATTCACGGAATCTTTATGGCTTCTGAAGTACTGCAGTGAAACAGGCACATTGTTGCCAGTAAACCTAAAGATCCTGAAGTGACTAAGGGTATATGTACCTCTATATTTATTACAGGATAATGAACGAAAATTGTAATGCTAGCAATGGCCTAAACATTTCAAAGTACTGAATTCATTAAAGCAATGATATTTCTATTGATAATTTCAGAATAAAATAAAGAAAACTCAAAAGCAGAACACAAAAATTTTAATTCCTGCTAATATTGGAATTCTGATCTAACACACAACAGTTTCGACTATTCTAAAATTAAAATACTAGCATTTAGATAGATATATTTAGTTGGCTAAAAGATAGAATGTTAGCCTAACCTTCTTGCACGCTAGCAGTGCAGTCGGGAAATGAATAAACTGAAACCAGTTACAAGATGGAACAATTTTCTTTCACATTATAAGTGAATCTGTATTGCGATGAGTTTTTTTTTCTTTACAAATCAAAAATTGGAATACATGCCCCAACCAGGTTATAAACTACTCCTCGCTATGTCCTGTCATGTTATAATATAACAGGTCTACAACATGTCAAGTTTATTTGAATATAAGGTCACAAACGACACCATCCATTGCTTTTACTAGTAACACCTTCAGTATAATCCTACTTATGATGAGCACAGAACGGGTAAGTGGTTACAAATTGGATGGAAACAGAGTAAGATGAAACCCTTTCATGGAGACAATAAAAAAATCCAATAATAGCTACCACAAATTACAGGTAATTAGGTCAGAGCTTACAGGTGAAACTATTCAGGTTTAGAAACTAACCAACACAACTTATTCCCAGCACTGAAACAATTCACAGAAAACTACACTAACAAAAGCGAAATGCGATGGAATTATGAAAGCTGCAGGGCAGTTTGTGAGCTAAGAATAAGGAAACCTGTAACATCTATTCAAACAAGATTGTTACTCCTAAAATTACAGCATTTTAGCCTGAAAGTTTCGTAAACACTGATAACAGATAAAAAAAACTAACCAAAACAGTATCGAGAAATATACTCACGCTAACAGAGACCGCCTGATATTTGAAAATATCAACAGTACTTGGTAGGCAACCATAATTCCTTGTTCTCCACATTTCACTCTTTCGTTAATGGGTTGGGCAATAACCTGTGACGTCAGAAGTCGATGCGATATCACCACACGAGAAAGTGAGCGAGCAACTACTAATGGCGAAAAATTAAAACAAAAGCAATATAAAATTTTCGACCACGATTAA
>QRAM01000024.1:22478-206444 GCA_013436055.1 Halocynthia roretzi | reverse complement strand
GATATGATGTACAGTATTTTGGCGATGGTAAATTATCCGGCAATTTTTATGTAGCTATCACATTTCGTCAACCCATTGCAATAGCGTCCTCTTATAAACCGTATAAGATTGAAATTTTATAATAGCTGATTAAATATAATAAAATAGCTAACTAAATACTCGAACCATCATATGTGACCTAATCTACTTTCTCCAATTGTTTGCTAGTCTTTAAAATTCAAACGTGATCTATCAACGGTCTCAACATATGGGGGGGAAAAGCGAAGGTGCGGAGTAAACCTCAACCCATGCATGTCAATTCTGTTGCTACCATGCGACCATGGTGTAGAATCTCTGTCAAGGCATAACATCTCACGCTTTATTAAATGATACTTCATTGTTCTAGGTAAATCTGTTTGAAAATTGCGTTTTTGGTTAACTTTACTGAACATTAAGTTACTTGACAGTCATGAACTATGGCAAATTGTACATAATGTGGGGAACAAATGGACTCAATGCTAATCATAGGAATTTCGATACACAAAACACATCCATGGAATAAGAAATTTTGAATTGATAAAATTCAGAGACAAGAAAAAAAGAATACTGCTGTAAAAAATATTAACCAGAAAATACAAAAACTTTGCCAGATGAATTGCATCCAACAAGAATGTTGTTCGTGGGGTGAAAACAGTTGACAGAGCAAATGCTTGTAAGAACGTCCGAATTAGTTACTGTAGACAGTTGTCCCAGATCGCAGTCAAAGACTTCAATCTATATGGTGTCAATGAAGAACAAAAATCTTAATAGCAGCTTGATTAGCATATAACAAAATAAGAGTTTAAATAAGTATTCAACCTGTCGTGGATTCAACATACATCCTACTACCAGAGCATCATCTCTTGCAGGGTGCCAAGTAGCACGAAATGAACTTAACCAACGACCAGTGTTGTTATTATGGCGGCAGCACGATTTCATAGTTATCTTTTCAGCAACGATGTTAGATGTGTCGAAAACCCTTTCAAATCCAATAGTAAAAGTCAGACCTTCGTACCGTGCAATTTGGGCGTGATAAAAGTTGAAGAAAGTCAATGTATAGGGGTAAGGGGATGCAAAGATCCCTATCTTTTCTAGGAAGAGCATTTTTTTTAATTTGCCAATTGATGTTAATGCTGCTAAAGAATAAGATATCAAGACTCGAAGACTGAGAAATGAACAGTACCTCAGATGATCATCATAACTTGTTGTTAATAGATAATTTCCAGTAATCGGTGAAAAATATGCCGAACTGACAGATCTTCTATGGCCTGCAACCTCAATCAAAGGCGTAGACATTCCATGACTGGAGATTTTCCGCAAATCGAATATACGTACAGTGCTAATGAAATAGGCAGTTAAAATGCATGTTATATACTGCATATCGCTATTGGTTTTAAACTTGAAAATATTACGAACCTATCTTTACTGCTGCTAGCGACATATTGTTTTTTAACAGGATGAACGCTGATCGACTTGGCTCCTCTTTTATGCGCTTGAAAATACGTGTGTTTCTCTGATCTGAGATTGCGAACAAAAATTTGAAACATTATACTGCATTATTACAATGCTTGTTTACACAGTTGAATTCTGCTAGACGAGACTCACTTTAATCGAGAATCTATAATTCCTAATCTCCCATCGTAAATACTTGTCACAAAGGTTTTGGTGGAATCAAGGAAATCAAAGCAGGACATCTCAGCTTCTTCATCATCGACTATAGCCTAAATTTAATATTCAGAAAAAATGCCTTTTATAAATTAATTTCTAAAATGAAAAGGATATCACTCACTCTATGTGAGATATTCCAAATATACATAGCATTTAGTGATGTACCAGTAATTTTTACAGTTTAATAATTGTTTATGGAAGTTTTGTATGTCTGCTGGAAGAAAAATGCTATCTTTACTAATAGTAAACAACAGTCCATATTTATATATACAGTACCTCCTCAAAAACATTCGTTTGTAGATCACAGCAACGCATCAAACCATCATAACTTGTCGTATAAAGTTTGTTCGGGTCGCTTGGAGAAAACTTCAAACAACTTATTGGCTTGCTGTGAGGATGGAATTGATAAATACCATTGTTTGCATCCTCACTCATCTGATGATAAAATATTGTCATTAAAATACTGTCTTCACGTAATGTATTGTTACCAAGCATAGCATAAACAGCCAGTATTAGTAGTGCAGTATACTTACTACATCCCACATTCCAAGATGCCCATATTTATCTCCTGCTACAACAAAAGTCTTCTCCACTGAAGAATGTATGGCGACAGAAAATGTCCTTGCGGGAACAATTTTTCCAAATTTGATTATTTTCAGATTTCTCAGGGAACTTTGGTATCTTCAAATTCAAAAGTCAAGTCATTAGGCATTTAAAGAGTAGAAAATAAAAAATAAATGAACAGTACTCCTTCAAATCTTCAGACATAGGTTTGTAATCCGATTTTCCAAAACATTGCATTCCTTTCATAAATTCACTATAATCCATTGCTGACTGAATGTATTCCTTCACTTCATCTGTTTCCATGTTTTCCATAACCGCTTGGTCGAGGCCAAATCCATTAGCTTTCATTTTCCACTCCGTGCCGGGCTTGCGTGGCTGAAAGAAAAATCCATAGTTTTCTGTCAAGAATAGACCTTTAATCTATATAAAGATCTAGCAGATCTACATTAATATCCACTTTTTCCTGGATGGGTGGAGGAGGGAGATCCGCACCAGCGGGATCTTTTCGGAGAAGTCTCATAGATTTTCTGACAGGCAAAGGTGGACCTTTACCTAGAGTTAAAACACAGCAGCATTAAAGCATGTCAAGATTTAAACTGCATTGGTCTAATGAAATATACTCAAATACTAACTTTTGAATTCACGTTTTGCTTTAATCTTCAAAACAGGATGGTTGTACGATTGTTGGACCTCACTGACCATCTCTACTATTGCAAGCTCTTTGACAAGTTTTTGCTTTCTTTCTCTGATACGATTTTGTCGATTCATGATACTGGAGAGCTGGGTATAAGACACTTCATGTTAAAATGGTTTCACATTAATATTAATTTACACATAAAATGCTGTTTAATATTATTTAAAACATTAATAATGATTTTAAAATACAAGACTTCTACTGTAAAAGTATAAGACATTAAAAACCAAGGCTTCAATAAAGTCACCTCTTCAATAGAAACATAAATTTCAAAGTATGGTTACCATATCATCATCTGAATCTTCATCACTTGTGTCTGTCAATGGTGTTATATCATTTTTTCTGGTTATTTTTTCCGATTTCACTTTTGGTGCATCATCTAAAGTGAAAACTGAAGCTTATATTCATTGCTGTCTTTGTGCAGTCAAAATCATAGAATTGGATGAAAAATAATATTGAAGGTTTGCCACCTTTTGAATCGATTTTATTTTGGAGGTCTTGAAGAACACGAGCTGTGGAACTTCCTACCGCTTGATTCTCCAGGTGTGTTGAATTCAGCGGAGTAATATCGACCTTACAAATTCGTTTCTCTACAGACTTATTCAAATCCTGTGGCGAATTGTTCTCAGCAGATTGGACCTTATTATGAAACAAAATAATAGAAATAGATTCCACTCTTTATCAAGCTTTGAATTCATTTATGAAACAGGATTTTAAAATCTTACGGTAGCATTTTTGCCGAGTGTCCTAGTTCGACTGTTTCTACCACTTTTGGATCTGGTCAATGGCATCTTGTAGCAGAACAGCGGTTCACAACGATAGTTCAGATTGGTATACTATACCTCTACTTGTGATCACGCGCCTAAACAGAGAATAAGATTTTGCGAAATGAAAATCTAGAAATAAAATCCTTCTTTATTTACATCTTAGGTCGCAACTTTAACATATAAACTGGTAGTACATACCTATCCGCTCGCAGATCGTCCATTTCCTGACGTATTTTATGGGAGAAAAAAGACATATTCTATAATAAAATATTCATAGTACAATTTTAAGACGGTAATTATTGATATTCATAAATATTAAAAGTTTTATTTTCCGTTCAAGACTTTACTCTATTGCAAAGATGACAAGTAAATCAAGGCTCAATTTCGGATTAAGTGTGTAATTTTTGGAAGCTACCGTTAGTTGATTATCATGTCAAAGTCTTCATCTTTTGGCGGGAATTAGTTTTATAGATCTGAACTGATGTTGTTTAAATTGCTGCAATTTAATTCCCAGTTCACTTTTGTGAATCATAAAATAGTAAAAACAATACATAGACACTATTACCTTCCTGGCAGTACTGTTCAGAGCTGGTAACGAACACGTTTCATCAAGTTGCGAAACATGACCGTGCTGCAGTCGATTGCTACCTCTATGTATCTTATTTATTCATTTCTTAACCTTTAAACATGTAGTGAATATAAGAATCAATAAACATCTTGCTTTAGCACGTTTTAGTTGCATCATTAAAAATATTGAAATGGATATATCAGAATTTATATCGAATCAAAGTAAAAACTGTAAACTGTTTTCCAAGATACCGGAGAGAATGAAAACAGAACCATGTTTCCTAGGTATTGATGAGGCTGGGAGGGGTCCTGTATTAGGACCCATGGTCTATGCCACTTGTTTTTGTCCAATCTCTTGCAAAGAGACCTTAGCCAAACTTGGATGTGACGATTCCAAAGCCTTAAAGGAAGAGAAGAGAGATGAACTCTTTGCTAAATTGGATGCATGTACTGAGGAGTACATTGGATGGATCATTAATATACTGTCGCCCAGTTATATTTCAACATCTATGTTAGGCCGGACTAAGTACAATCTTAATGCAATATCCCATGACACAGCTATTGACTTGATAAACTCTGTTATTAAGTTGGGTGTTGATTTGAAAGAAGTTTATGTTGATACTGTTGGATCACCTGCCACATACCAAGCAAAACTGAAACAAAGGTTTCCAACTATTGACATCACTGTAGAATCGAAAGCAGACGCAACATATCCTGTTGTGAGCGCCGCAAGTATATGTGCAAAAGTATGCAGGGACAGAGCTATTAAGATGTGGCGTTTTGAGGAAAAACTCAAAATGGGAGGAGACTATGGATCCGGGTACCCTTCTGACCCGACTACAAAATCATGGCTGCGAAATTATGTAGATCCTGTATTCGGGTTCCCTGATTTTGTTCGATTCAGCTGGTCTACTGCTTCCAATGTTCTCGAAACAGAAGCAGTACCTGTTGTTTGGCCAGATGATGATGACATGGTTGAAGGAGATGCGAAATCGAATACGCCTGCAATCACTTCTTTCTTTGGTGCTAACAGTCCGAACGATACTAAAAAAGCATCTGTCCGGCATGCTTTCTTCACAGATAACAATTTGGATTGCATCACACAATTTTAGTATTGCACTTTCTAGCGAATTATTCGTTAGGCCCTTTTTATTCGAGTTCGAGTTCAATGAATGCCAGTCAATTAGGCCAATATTCTTATTTGAATCCATACTACATATCTGCCTACATTCCCCTTCTCATCCCTAGCCCCATACCCAAATACCATCTTTTAATCTATTGATCTACTCTCGATCATTGCAATTCCACTTTCCCAGCAACAGATAAATTCACCTGAAAAGCAGGCGAGAAAATGGTATTACTGACATTACAGATTCCAATATTTCATTTGACAGTAAATTACCTGTTATAGAGACGATATTTATGTAATGCAGTAATAATATTATGAAGATCATGATCACCAATTTGCCTTAATTAAATAAAGTATACATAAAGTGGTCCAAATTGACTAGGATCCTAATCTACTGTGATTCAAATTAAACAGTTCCATGTTCAATTACATTTGATTTGTTCCTTGCAACATAGGATTCTTTAACTGATGCACTATTCAATTAACATGAAAAAAATTCTCTCGTCTCACACAAGGACAGTGACTTCAAATTTTGAGTCAAGCCACAAGAAATACCAGGCTTCTAAGCTTACATGAATACACACATACATGTTAATGTTGAGTAAAAATTAGAAAAGCCTGATGCCTCGAGGTTAATAATACATAAGGAGCAGTAGACTTAAAACCTAAAAAAAAGTATCGTTTTGTTATTTCTAAGTGAGAGGATGGTTGTTTACCAAAAAGCTGGAGAATCACAATTCAGTTTCACAGGAAAACTGTACCAGGATAGGAGTGTTATCGATACCATCTCCGTATCAGTTGTGCACTGGACACAGCATAACGAAGTGATCAAATTAAACTGCACTTATCTAGCGCAATAATATACCCAAGCTACAGAAGCACAGGGAAGCTTTTATTAAAAAAGAAGTATCTGATCGCGGGTACACTGGGAATAAGATCTCGAGTAATATTCAATAGAACGGATTTGAATTAGTTTTATCAATAAATTACAACAGCTTATCATTACCTATGTAAAGTAAAAAACTATTTTATTTGCCCAAAGTAAATCATGACGCAAGGTGCATGTCTGGCAATGCTGAAGGATCTTCTAGTTGTGGAGCAACAGGTTTGTACATGTCCGACTGTAATCTATTCAATCCAATTCCAACACCTTCAATCAGAGCTAGTAAAACCCCGCCAATAACGGCTGAAGTTATCCCCTGACTTAATCCCTGCCTTATAGCTAAGATGAAACCGGTCCCGGCTCCACTGATGATAGAATTCCACGGATCTTCCTTTTTCCTTAAGGCTACTAACGAACAGTCACACATAGAAAATGTTAACCCCCATACAGCGAAACCTCCGGCTGTTCTTGGTGCTTTAATTCTTGCGTTGGTCATTGCTCCTATCAATCTGTTCCTTATTCCTTGTGGTGCATTACGGGCGCCGCCGACCATGGCAAATAATCCTCCTCCAACAAAGCCGAGTGAGAAGGCGCCGCCGCAGTCGTCCAGTATTCTCCATGGACATGGGTCTCTTGTATAATCCATGTTTATTAAAAGAAAATACTACTAAAACGGGATTCTAAAAACGGTGGAAAAAGAATTACTCGTATTGTTCTTGTTATGGTATATAATTTCTTCAGATCTTCATCAATCTCTCACGAATAAACTCATCCGGAAGTTTTTGCGAGATCTGATTCAATACAATATTGGAGAGCGAACAAATATATTATTTCGCTAAATATAAATTAATATAAACTAACAGAACGAATAACAAATGTTAACCACCAAACTTATACACCATTGGTATAGATATATAAATTCTTATATGTATATAACATACACCACCCAACAGACACACGCACAAAGACGAAAAGGTCATAATATCGACATAAAGGATTCAAACCAGGACCATATATGAAATATGAAATATTCATATTCGCAAGCAGTGATCACAGTGCCGATCTTAAAGCATAAACAAAAATAAAATATTGTAAATTGTTCGCTCGAAGAAAACTCAGTCAAATATTTCTTCATTATATCTCTTATATTCTACAATTTCCCATATAGTAAATACTGACCTCATGTTACTCCTTTTCATCGCCATGTTGATTTTTCGTCATGCGTTCTATATGACGCAATTGAAGTTGGTGCAAGAGTGTGATTACTTCATGCTTCATGAGGTTCCATGTTCGTAACGCCAATTCGTGTAGAAAGTACATATTATTGGAAGTATACGAACCACGAATAATTAAGTACATATAGAAAATGTACATCGTCGTTTTTTAAACTTAAATAATACGATTTCTTAATAAGTTTATGGAATATCATAGTCTCTAAAATTTAGAGTCAAAATGGTATATAGAGACTATGGTAATACCGTTTAGGGCTCACCAGCGATGCTGTACAGCCATACTTTACAGTAGTAAGATTACTAGCGACTAAGAATATATATTACATATGGTAGAGTGGACCCTCATAGTACGAGCAACTTATAAGACGAGAAACTCCCTGTACGAGTAGCCATTCGTGATTATTTCAATACAAGTGAATAGTTATACGAGCCTGGTCGTGGAACGAATCAAACTCGTACTATGAGGATCCACTGTATATTATAATTTGTTATAATACTGAAGTTAAAGTTATAAAAGCTTTACATAAGCTATGGTACACCGCAATCAACAACATTTCGCAAAAATACATGCGCTTCCTTCACCATTCGCGAAATACTTATCACTATCTATTTAAGTCAATCGCAAATTCTAACAGTTTATTTTTTATACGATACATATGATTAATATTTAACCAGTCATATGACGAAGTCACACGGAGCTATGTAAAAGTAAATGTCGTATCTACTTTAATGATCGTTGCTCAGAGTGATTTTACGACTTCTGTAGATTCCACCATTAAATAGTATTTTAGAAGAAAACAAGTTATCTAGACAGGTTGTCGAAAAGCTCACTGTTGTTCAGCGGTAATTACAGATCGGATAAATCAGATCTATAGATTCTAATGAGTTTTACCACCTGTACAATGGTTGGCGACGCATGGGGTACTACAGTATTTAGTTTTTTACCCCCATAGAAGGAGATTTAGTACATTGAAGAATACGAAATATTAACTAAAAAAGAATGATGATCCCGGTTCAAACTACTGTACTGTAGTTTGTCATTTATCATAAATACGGCAGTTATCGATATCTATTTACATTTAAAGTGATATTAAATACACCCAAACATGAGCGATATGGAAAAAAATCTTCCTCCCCAGGACATAGCTCCTCCGCCTCCATATAATCCGAATGCAGGGCCTTCACAAACTCCACATCCCCAACCACTACCACAACAATTCCAAGTAAGTCTCTCGAACAAAACGTGGGGATAGTGATAACACTCCACGCGTTTAAAAGTTTTTTAAAATTCTAGCCTCCTTATCCTCCACCTGCTGCTTCCAGTTCTACTCCAATGGTTCACCCCCTTCAACAAAAGCAATACGTTAACCCCAGTGGCCAACCTGTCTATCTCACACAAGTAACAGAAAAAAGTTACGATTCTACTTACGAACACCTACGCGGTTCCATTCCGATTATGCCAATGCCACTCGCCGTATTCTGTTGCATCTGGAATTTTGTTTTTCCTGGGATGGGTGAGTTGAACATCCTTCACCTTTACCGAGGTCTGAACCGAGGCGCTACTACTGAGACTTGGATTATATTCTGTGCATTCATTTCAGGAACTGTCATGGCTTCGTTCTGTGTATTTTGCTGCGCAAATCCAGGACAGTCAGCCGGCGGTAAATTTGGTTGCTTTTGCCTGAATTTTTGGATAGGATGGCTGCAGCTGTTCACGGTGTGGATTTTCCTTATCGGTTGGATATGGAGTATAATGTGGGGATGGGCTTTCATAGCTCTATCAGGTGATGAGAAAGTGATTGATAATATTATCATTCTCCCAATATCAAACTAGATAAACCAAATCAACTAATAGTCTTAGAAAATAAAGTTTTTGTAAGAGTTCTATCTTTAAAAAGCCATCTCAACTTTACTTTACGACTAGTTAATAATTCCCTAGGTTCTATATAGTTTCTCATAAGTGGCTCTACATCAAGATATGTTTATTACATGACTGACAGAAGTACTGTGTTTGCTTTTCAATTTATATCATATCACTTAAGATTGTCGTACATCCTTACTAATTCTTTAACACCTTTTTATTATAATCTGTTATATCGTCGTCGTATTATAACCGTCGAACTCTATTACTTGTTACAGCTGAATATTATCATCGAAGAACAACAACAGCTACTACAACCACATTTGTTGGGACGACACCTACCGTTTACCCAGGATTACCCAATGCGGGAAATGTTGTCGTTTATAATACAAATGAATTTCAAAAACCTTAGTGAAGTTATTCAAATGGTCTTGAGACCATCACCAATGTATTTCAAATAATTCTGTATACTCATCTGTACATTTACCGTATAAACATTTTGAAATATTATTTACGATTATATTTTTTCACATTACATTGTAAATGCCTTTACAGCAAAATAAAATGCATGTTTAAGGCGTACTTATGTGTTATTGGTACTTCATACATGACAGAAAGAAAAAGTACCGTCTTCAGCTGGATGATATGCGAATGATGATTTGGGGGTGACGACCTAAGTGACGTTTGTACAGAGCATTGTCCTCTTCTTAAACGGTACTATGAAAAAAACAATAAACATTGTTATCAACGCACTTACACAGTAGGGTATTATGAGGAGGAAAATGCCCCAGGAGGCAATAAATGAAACTTTTTATTATTAATTATGGGTGGAAGAACGGGGAAGGCAAGAAGGAGGGTAACGGAGAGCTACCCTCGGTCAATGGCAAAGGTACAGTACTGCCCAGAGTGGCATTTCCAGGTTCGTCTTGAGGTATGACTCCTTTCTACAACACTGTGCGTTTCGTCCTGACGACATCAAGGCAAGCTAAACCTAATCTCACCTAGGCTTTTATATCCAGCGATGGGTACCATACATGCCACATATATTTACAAAAACTCAAATAATGTTGTAGTTTGGGGCAACCAACCCTAATAGCCATATGATATGCAAGTTCAGATAGATAGTCGTCCGTATAAAAATGAACCCATGAACTACCAAGTTTTTCTAGCAATTTGTCACATTGGAATAACAAAGCGCATTTGGTTAGGGAGGGAAATGTTTCCGTTGATGAAATCAGATAAAAATTTGCACAACGCACATTAGGTAAAAACAGACCCCCCGTGTAAATTTTCATGATACTAGGCTAAAAACCAGTTAGGCCGTACAACCGTACAAGCAGACCGATATACATGCATACCTGTTTTTCTTCATGTGTGAGATAAACATGATTAATATTTAACCAGTCATATGACACAGTCACACGACATGATGCAGAAGTAAATACTGGCGACACTTTTACTGATTCTTCGAGATTATAAATAGATATCCGAACACAATAGCTTATATTGTCGTAATAATAACGAAGGACATGTGAGCTATTGGCTTTAACCATTAACTCAAAATCATGGACATGATTAAAAGTTCCGCTATAAACCCAGTTCTTCAGCGTGATTGTTGCTCATTACAGTGGTTCTACAGGTTCTCTAAATTTAATCATCAAATAGCATTTTGGAAGAAAACCAGTGACAGGTTATCGAAAAGCTCTTTCTGTGGTTCGCGCAATGCCAATTGCAGATCAAATAATTCAGAGTTGGAGATTGTGTAATGTTTAAAAATGACTATTAATTTTATCACTAGCACAGTTTAGTATTTATTCCTTATATCACAATTATTAATCTCCTTACAGCTAAATTAATAACAAACATATCCTACCATGAGTGATATGGAAAAACAATATCCTCCACAGGATATGGCCCCCCCATATGCTTACAATCCGACTGCAGGACCTTCACGAACCCCGTATCCTCAACCCCTACCGCAACAATTTCAAGTAAGTCTCCAGAGCAGAATATAAGTTGAGTGATAGCGTTTCTAATGTTTTAACATTTCAGAACGCTTATCCACAATCAGTACCTGCGTCCAGTACTGCCCCAATGGTTCAGCAAGTTCAACAATCGCAATACGTTAACACCGATGGCCAACCAGTGTATGTCACAAAAGTCATACAAAAACAGCACGATTTTACTTACAGCAGTATGCGTGATACCATTCCGATAATGCCAATGCCATTCGCCATATTCTGTTGCATCTGGAATTTCATTTTTCCAGGAATGGGTGAGTAAAACATCCCTCACCTCTAATCCGAAAGCAATCAAGCTGGCAATTCTATGCATTTAAATGTATAATATCAACGTTATAATCATTATTTTGAATTTTCTGTACAATACCCTGTGTTCATTTCAGGAACTGTCATGGCTTCGTTTGCTGTATTTTGCTGCGCTCAACCAGGACAGTTAACCAGTGGCAAATGTAGCTGTTTTTGCGTGAATTTTTGGATTGGATGGCTGCAGTTATTCACGATATGTTTTTTCCTTATCGGTTGGATATGGAGCATAATGTGGGGTTGGGCTTTCATAGCTCTATCAGGTAATTGATAATATTATCATACTCCAAATATCAAACTAGATAAACCAAATTAGCTGATAATCTTATGAAAGAAAGTTTTTGTCGGAGTTCTATCGTTTTTTACAGTTAATTCCGGTAATAAACTGTTATTCTCTGAAGCGTTATAAATGGGGAAATGTTTCTTTAATTTTTTTCCTAGTAAATGGATTTTACCACATTTTTATTATAATCTGTTATATCGTCGTGTTACGTGTTACAGCTGAATTTTATCATCGACCAACAACAACAGCTACTACCACCACATTTGTTGGGACAACACCTAACGTTTACCCAGGATTATCAAATGCGGGCAATGTTGTCGTTCAAACAGACGAATGTCAAAAACCTCAGTGAAGCCATTCAAATGGTCTCAAGACGTTCAAATCGCCAATAATTTATATGTAAATCTGTATACTCATCTGTACATTTACCGTATAAACATATTTTGAACTATTTTTTAGTACTGTGCTTTACGGTCTATTAGGCGAGTAAGTAACATTAAATTTTTGTTTCACATTACATTGTAAATGCGTTTAGAGAGAAAATGAAATGTATGTTTGAGGCGTACGTACGTGTTAGTGGCACTCTATACATGACAGAAAGGAACCGTGCCGGCCCTCAGCCAGATGACATGTGAATTATGAGTTAGGGTGACAATAGACAGTGACACCGTACTTTGGAAGAGTAAAAAGCAATGCCATAGCTATGTGTGTACTGTAGTGTATTATGAGGAGGCAATGACATAAATAAAAGGAAAGTTACTGTGTAACTCACAAATCTCGTATTAAATGACCTTCCTGCATTTGGGGATTCCCTTAGGGAATTTACAATCGGAACGGTACAGTACTTTCCATAGTGGTATTTTCTGGTTTTTCTTGAGGCCTTCCTCCAACACTGTGCGTTTCGCCCTGACGACATCAAGGTCAAGCTGACCCTAATCTCACCTAGGCTTTCTCTACTACGCAAGAGATTCCGTGCATACCACATATTTTTACCCAAACTCAAAAGACCCTGTGGGTTGGGGCAACCAACCCCAATCTTCACGTGGAAAGTCAGATTAACAGTTATTCGTCCGCATGAATTGAACCGATGAACTCCCGAGTTTTTCAACCGATTTGAATTAACG
This sequence comes from Halocynthia roretzi, assembly GCA_013436055.1. Classification (NCBI taxonomy): domain Eukaryota; kingdom Metazoa; phylum Chordata; class Ascidiacea; order Stolidobranchia; family Pyuridae; genus Halocynthia; species Halocynthia roretzi. The sequence goes on along the minus strand of QRAM01000024.1, from coordinate 193,330 downwards.
GAAGGGAAATCCCCTACATTTAAGCTTTCCTAGTTACATGAAGAAAGTAAGTAACATTTGAAACGAAGTTACATTGCTGATTGATCTGTTTTGAATAAAAACTCGGTTGCTGTTATCATGGACGAGATACAGTTCTACGATTCTCAAGTAGAATACCAGAAACGAGCGGGAGATATGTAAGTATTTCTAACAAAAATTTGAAAACAGCGAAATATTTATACGTACCAAATGTCGTATTGTCACATCAGAGAAAAACAACGATTACAGTTAGAGAGACAGATGTTTTCGTTGATGAAATCAGATAAGAAGTTGCACAACCTGAAAACAGCCAAATTAAGAAGTTACTGGCAGGTAAAAGACAATTGCCAGAACTATTAAGTATTGTCCGATGACGTAATATTTTGAGACTTGTCCGTTCATATACTAGTGTATAGGTATTCGGTACTGGTTATATTAAATTCAATTATGGTTCAAACTAATTATCAGTTAAAAAAGTTTGTTCATTTAATTACATAAGTTTGAATAATGTGGGTACATATTTTCAATTAATATTTTTTGCTTTTGTATCTCCCCGTAGCAAGTATGTGAAAGAGAGAGAAGAGCTAGAGAGAGAAACGAAGAGCTGATAAGAGATTTTGAGAAAATGGAAATTGAACTAAATGCTTTGCAGTCGAGAACAAATCGACTTCGCGATATGCGGGTAAATTTATAATTATTCTTGGAAACTTTTGAAACACTTCTTTTCAATGTGCTTTAATGGGCCTTTGAATGCCCATGCCTTATCCCGATACCCATTTTATGTCCTCAGAGAAAGTATGATGAAAAAGTCAAACAGTTGTATCCCAAATGGAGAAAAGAGGTTGAATTATCTCGTGCTAAAAAACAACTGGAGGAAAGAGGCGTAAATATTTTGCCTGCTAAAGAAAGGAATCCCGAATCCTCCTCAGTTATAAATTATCCTACTTACACTCGTTCCGGAGAACAGACGACACCAGAAAAGCAGAGTTACTCAGGACACCGCAAAAGTCCGGTACATGAAAAACCAACCAAAGTCAGACAGAGCTCTTCTGATCATCAGATATCGCCGCGTCGTTCTAAAAACATGGCAAAAAGTGTCAAGAGTGCAGAGGACATCTTCGTTGATGTTGATTCCAACAAAAGAGACCAGCAAAAGATCAGTTTTCTGCCTTCTCCGCTCACAGGCAAAAAAATCGTTTCTCCAAGAGATGATGGTGATACTAAGAAAGAATTTAACCAAAGTTGTGAAACTGGAACTTTTATTTCATAGTTTTTATTTTTATACTTATCTTATATTGTTTTGAAAACTTTTTGAAGCATCGTCACATCCTCCACCCGACTCCTTTGCTGATGACTCGAAAGTGGTAAAGGCCGTTTACGTCAATACGACAGCGCCTAGCAAAATACCTTCTTATACAAATCGACCTGTTGTTCACACAATACCAACTGCTTCACCTAATGGTAAATTTTCTTGATATGAACTAGTGGGAAAGCTGCAACAGCAACAAGCAAGGAACTTTTTACCGTGCTTGAATATCTAATTGACAAAGTCGAAGAAGGGGCTTTGAAAATACAACATTTATAAACATTCATATTCATATTTAGTTATAAAATATTTGAATATTTTATTAAGGTTTTAATAGTGAGGATATGATTTTAGACTTCAGTGATTTTTCTGACCCATCCGTTCAATTGGAAAGCCGACAACATGATCACGAAGACAGCGAATTAGAAAGCATATCTGTTGATGAATCCCCAAGTAAACAGAAAATATCTTCCTCTGTAAGCAAGTATGTCCCGACTGCTAAGACAGATGCTTTGACTGCCGTATCTGCATCACGTGATTCAATCTCCATTACATCACCCAAGTCTTCCCAGGTATTTTCCCTGATTGATAGAAAAAACATAAATTTTTGAGAACAACTCATATTTGTTCTACAGAATGAAAGAAGTAAAAGCAGGAATAGTGAGAACCAATCCACCAGTTCACCTGGGAAGATATCTCCTTCGAAAAGTTCACTCCATAATTCATCACTATCATCGTTTCCTTCTCCTGGCCGGCATGGACAGATGAAAAATACACCAGATTTAAGAATTGGATTGGATGCTGGAAGTAATGGAATGAAACACAAATACTTTATTGAAGTTCAAATGTAATAAAAATAATCTTATCATAGATATTGGAAAAAGAGAAAAGTTTGATCTTGGAAGTTCTTTCGAATCAACTGAAGGTTTGTCAGACAGAGAGCATGCTCCACTCACAGGTGAAACATTGAATGAAGCAATGGATATACAGTTACAAATTATTAATATTATTATTATTACCTGTTCAGCTGTAGCTTACAATTTGGAGAAAAATAACTGATATTACATATATTGAATTGTACAACACTTTCTTACTTCAATTTCTTTTTCAGCCAATGCAGCTTATCAAGCAATGCTCAAGCAGCATAGTGGAATAAAAATAGTCTCACCAACTTTCCATGAATCGGGTGATGGCAGTGATGAAGATGATGTGGATGATATTCTGTCCCCTCACGCAACTCTGAAGAATGAGTAAAACATTTGGATTGAGTTTTGAATAATATATGAGATTTCATATTTTAATGATATCAAGATTAACTAAAAAAATTTTCATGTTTTAGCAGTGAAGACAGCACTGATAATAAGTCAGGTATCAACCTCTATTAAGGTTTCTTTTTCGGATCAGATAGGAAGAGCAACCTTTTTAAACCGTTTTCTTTATCATCTGCAGAAAAGGAAGATTCTTTCAATAATGATGAATTTCCTAACAAATCCCCCGTGTATATTCCGACCGCACTGTCATCAACTGGGTGAGTATACGTGAAGCCTTCTTACGACATACACCGAGTATATCATTGCAAGAATCTTGAAATGTTTTTCTCTTTGTTCTTACAGATCTTCATTGCAGCCGAAAGATCAATTGCGCGAAGTTAAAAGTAAACCACCAAAAGGTATGTGGTTGACGAAGAATATACTAGTATTTTTACATGTATATATACAATAATACATGCATATAATATATGTAATATGAATACGTTCATTAACTGAATACTTGCCATCATTTTAGAAGTCTTTTCTTAGCCTTTTATTATAAATCTAATTATATATTTCCACATCTACTGTTCAACTACCAAATATGGATGTGTAATGCAGCTCCGTGGGATAGCGACTCTGAAGATGATGACAGTTTGGGAGATACAAGCTTTCTTGGTACAGGTAACTCATGGAAGACTACTTCAAAGAAATCGCCTCAGCAAACTCTCCAACAAGACGATGACTTTGATTTTTATGACTGAGACAATTATTAGTTATTGCCCAAAACACGATGCTGCTCGAGCTTTAGTGTTGTAAAGTAGAAGGTTTTTAAACCTTGTGGTCTGCAATTTTATTCTTCTTGAGATTTATAATTTTCAAATGACTGTATGACATATGATAGGAATTCAAAATATGTGCTGTATGCTTTCTGTATTCCACCTTCACATAATAATATCTAAGTTGATACTATTTTAAGTTTTATTGTAGAAGTAAAATTAAAGGAATGTATCCTTCTGTAGTTACAGCAGTGTGTAAAATATATCATTACTGTCTTGAAAAAATTAAGCTATCATAAAGTTAGTTGAAAGATTTACTCCCAATATCTGCCGCAATGCTATGTTGGTACTTCTAGAGTCTGCTTTTTATATCTAAATATCATACTATTACAACATAAAAATTGATTGAATCATATAGTACAAACCCAAATGATAAATGATTCACTTGCAGAGGTAGAGTCTTGCAGATTTTGCTCCAGTAGCAGTAAATTGTTTCACTTTTGTGTACTATTTAAGTACTGTTTGCTTTCATTTTGCTCATCTGTAAACAATCCAATAAAACAAAATAAATTAACTCTTTCAATATCTCCTGTTTTCTAGCTTGATGACTAAATAAAAATTAATTACAAAATTATTATTTTAATAATGTTATGATGGACGATCTCATCTGTGTGCCACATTGTGTAAAAGTAGTTTGCAAAACCGTACCTGAACGGTGTCCTCAATGCGGACTACTCATCAACTACCAAAGCGTAGAACAACCTTCCCCATTCTATCCAGGGAATCCTTTTGTAGATGGTCACTCTCATAAAAACGCTATGACGGTTGTGTTGAAACCAACAAATGAAGTATGGGAAAAACTAGAAGATCCCGATGTTGATCTCCATATTGGCATCACAGATAATGACTGCAAAGTGATCAGCTACGCTCAGTTTGGTGTTATTGAAGAAAATCAAAATTGGGAATCCTCTCTAGTAGTGTATCAAACTGAACCAGGATTTGTTGCTCAGTGGGAGAACGTTTGGAAAGAAAAACTTCTTCATCTTGAAAGTGACATTGAATGGAAACAGGAAAATTACAATGAAGATTCACACAACTGCTTTGATTTCGTAATTGTGTTTTTGAACTCGGTGAGACGAGGTATATTCGACATATCTGGAAAAGAATACTTGAACGATTTTAAACTTCTAGAGAGTTCTAGCAGGAGTGAGAGGCGTCAACGATTTATCAGTGAGCATGTACTGCCGAAAATCAATCGAGCGGTTCATTATATTCGACTTTACAAAAGGGTGGAAGAATTCGGTTTTGCAGTCCTTTCGGACTGAAGACAATCTAATATCGTGATTGACGTGATTACTTTTGCTATAGTACCTGGTCCCCTGACTCTCTATACAAAAGATTTACCATCAATCAAGTTGACAGTTGTATAAAGCTAATATTATAAAACACATTTTACATTTCTTCGGCAAGATTGGCAAAGGTTGTAACAGACAATACCTTTCAGTATAATATAGAAATGCAACATACAACTGTACAAGCTCAGTGTAATGCATCCAATGGAATAAAAGAAGGGAAATGAATCTCTTTAAATTATTTACTACATTTTTTGTATGTTTTATGTTATCTTGTTTTATCAGTGTCAACAAATACAATAGATTTGATAGTGACGAGTGGATATTTCCATATCAGAAATATACATCATATTTGTTTTTTGACAAGAAAGCCTTAATCCAAAATCTACTTTTATAAAAAATATCTTCCAAGTTCAAATTCAGCAGACATATGCTATTTAACCATATACAACAATGCAATTAAAGCTGATAGTGGTTTCAAACCAGAACACTAATTTTAATTAACTATTATACTTTAAAATAATTTCGCTTTGAAATAATCAAGACACAAAACGAACAAACTGAAAAAATCGGAATTCAAATTTCAAAAATTTAATAACAAAACTAAATGCAATAGTTATGATGTTACAAAGCATTGCCGACATCGCAAACTCCAGTCATTTTCTGATGCTGTCATGGCGTCAGACGAGTTGGAAGTTTCTGCTGACATACCTTTCCATAGCTCAAATGTTTACATGTTAATAAACATTTACTTTACAGCATCTGATAACATTCCAAGCCAATGCTGGGAACCAATGAAGTGCGGTTGTATGTGAATAATAATAAATGAAACAAAATGTCCGAACAGAACACTGGCACATCGAAGATTGTGTAATGAATTGTATTTGGAAAGGCTAAGCCTTCTACATATAGATTAATATGGAAAAGGAATTTAGTTCAATATTTGAGCTGTAGATTATATATAAACCAATGACTGTTATAAATGTAACTTTAATGGAAGATATTAATGTGAAACTGGAAGATTTTTACTAAGCAGCAATGGGAAATAACACAAGATAGAAAAACAGAATATAACATAAACTTTTAGCAGCACAGTGGAGTACAGAGATATGTGATATGTACAAAAATATAGATTCAACGTTTCGGTGGTGGTTTGGGTCTCGACTTGATGTCTTTGCATCTGGGAATATGACGAGCAGCCACCGCCGGATCGAATTTTCTCTGACAATACTTACACCGGATGTAATCTGAATTTTCATTTGGTGGGGGAGGTGGCAAATCAGAGACTTTACCTCCTCTGGCAAGATGTGCTTGTAACACTTTAGCATTCTTTATTGTCTGAATGAAATCCTCATGCTTTTCCCTCCAGTTGGATGGTTTAGAGGGCTGAAAAACAGAATATGCTTTTGCATAACTAACATTGATCAAGAAATTCTGGTGAATAAATCTCGCTTGTTGTATTTGTCTGCATTGAATTAACATTTTGAATCAAGCCAAGGTATAAGTTGTTAATTAAAAGAAACATAAGTACTGTTGTGGCAGGAATGGGCTGTGTGACATCAGCAAAAATAAAAAACTCCATCCTTGGATTAGAAAGTTGAATATTGATCAACATTATAATCCCAAACCAAAAATAAACAATGCTAGCCAATGGGTGAGCAAACTATTGCCTTCAGGCTACATTTAGTCCAGCAGATTATTCATCAAACGGTAATAATATTGACTGAACCAAACTAATGCCCACCCTGCCTTAACCCACACTTAAGAGATGATGATTTGAGATCTGAATAATATCAAGCTGTTCAACTTTTGAGGCCATTGTTTTCCTAAATACACTCAACTCTGTTATGGACGTACGCCTATATTTTTTCAGCTGCTGCATTTCAGTGTAGTGCTGACCACTCATGTTATGGTCACTTGTCTATTCCCCAACTACAAGAAGACATAACTGATAACCATAAACATTTTTTATTTTATTGATATTTTTCTAGATACTCACAGGTGCCGGTTTCCTCATCACTTTGTTATCTCTAACAAACTTTTCGAAGTCAGTTCCCTTCGTCCTGGCCTTAGACATGTCATACACTTTGCGTTTCTTGACATTTTTCATACAAATTTTGGCATGTTTCGACAACCTATCTTCACGAAACTTTCTTCCGCAAGTTTTACATGGAACCAGTTCCAAAGTTTCACCGTCGTCTGTGACTATTTGTCCATTAGTTTGTGATGAATCGTTTACGGGATAATTCAGAGATCGTTTGTTCAGGCTTGTCGGAAGCGGCATGTCATCAGAAGTTACTGATGTGGTCTGCTTCTTGACGCGTTTACCATTATTCTTTACAGCTGGGGAATGATTTGAGTTCGTGTTAGTTGCATGAGGTATATTTCCTTTGCTGCTATTACCACTGCCATTTCTACGCACCAAGACGGGCTTCATTTGAAAGCCAACCGAAGCAGAGTCTTCTTCATCATCTGAAAATAAACTTACAGATATTTCTTTATGTCCAGATTCAAATCTTCTCTTTGCTCCGTTCACTTTTGATAAATTCGCTTTATCACCTTTCTGGACATGGGACTTATCATGATCCGAATCGTAGTCGCTGCCAGAAAAGCTTGTGGAACTTTCACGATTGAATTGCATTCGTCTCAACTCTTCTTGCTTTCTCCTCAGCTCTTCTTGGAGTTTATATATCTCCTTTTCTTTTAATTTCTGCCTCAGAGCTTCTTGTCTCTTCGGGGAATCCTTTCGGTTCTGAGTTATGGTTGGGGAAGATGACATTTGGTTTCTTTTTAAATTCGGACCGCCGTTAACATTTCTGCTTTGTTTCTGTATGTTTTCACGAATTTTGTTCGCGGCCATCAGCTTGTGTTTTTTTTCCCCGCAGTAGTCCACCTTCAGGTCGAGGTTTATTTCTTGAGTAGGAGGGTCTCTTGAGGAAGAGCCGTGACCGTTCATCTTTAGTTGATGTTGTTGTTCGTTAAACTTCCTTAGCCTGGCTGTTTTAGCTGCATCTTGCTCCAACTGCCACTGCTCGAAATCAGAAAGTTCCCTCTGATTCTCTCTATTTCCATTATGCATATTTACAAATTCTTGTTCCTTCACTTCTCCCAGCATCTTTTTTTTCCTTTGCTGGAGTTTTCGCTGGCACAGCTGCCTCAACTGCCGAGAGTCAGGAGGCGAGTCACCTGCATCCTCTATCTGGTTGCTGCTGCTTGCCTGTTGATAGGTCATCGAAGGCCTGAAGGTCCTCTCATCTTTACCCTGTATATCGTTCCGTTCATTCCTATAACTCCGATTGTAGAAGCTTTTTGACTTTGCGATTTCATTGTTTTGATATATTGGCGGCAAGTGTCCTGGCCTTCTTTGCTCATGAGGATTGTGCGCGGAATTAATTCGATAATTTTCTTTCCTCTCGACTGTTGGTTGAGCAAGTTTCTGTGGCAAGCGGTTAGAATATTTATCCGAGTCATCTACTTTGAAATGTTGTTTGACGACTTTGCTTGACTTTTTAGCGATGTTTCTCAAGGATTCCTCTCTCCATTTCTGATACAGTAACGTCATTTTTTTCTCTTTTTCATGTTGAAGTTTTTCTCTGTAATCTGCCTGGAGTTTCTGCAAGGGAGACAGCTGATGCTGCAGTGGTGGTCTTTGACTCAACTTTTGCGGAGATTGATGAGCCGTGGATTTGAAGCCAAAATGGGAGTTGCCAAGGTGACCTGAATTACCGTTTGTAATTTTCATTTTGCTGCTGTATTAGAATGTGGCACAAAAATAAAATAGTTATTATAACAGCAAAAAATGAAGTACCGGAAAACATAAATACAATTCGAATTATGCATTCACTTATTACTGACCTTTAAACCCAAACTAAGTTCTAAGTTAGGGCCATGCGAACCTGACATTTAGTAAGGGCACTGTGAATTTATATCAGCTAATACTATAATCACATTGGCTAGAACCAACCAACCAACCTCCCTGGAAGCATTGAGCTGGGTTTTAACCATATACGCTACCGTCCTTATTAACTACCATTTCGACAACATACAGTTCCAAGTATAATAAACGAGGACACCGATCTTTTATACACGATCGCACTTTTTTATAGTTACAGTTAAGTAAAATATCTAGGAACCTAACTGGCAATAAACTGACGGCAACGGCGAGTTTAACCTCCCACCGTCTATGCACTATATACTTCTCGAACATTGCGATCACAAGTGTATTATCTCAAGTATCCTTACGGCGCCAACCGATCCCTTCGATGTCGTAAACAAATACGAACGTTGAACCTTTAAATTCAACAAAATGTGCGTTAGGTTGCTTAGATACTATCAATAGCATCGAAGCATATCCTTTCGATGCCAACCAGCGGACGTAAACTACCAGACATTCAGCAAGTTTTTTTTGCAACAAACATGGGATAAGGCATCAACAACAACATTAACGCCTATCCCAAAAAAAACAAAAGCTCTGCTAACACGTAAAGCATACAGGTGTAATGACTTGGAAACAAAATAATGTCACATGAATCGGTAATGACCTTCTGACGATCACGACATTGTTTTTAAATTACTTCTAGCGTCAATATCTATTCACATGATTGTAACTGAAGAGTCATCGCAGCGCGCCTATTTAATGTACGAGCCTTATCATGCGAGACATAATCAGAGCATCTACAGAAAGATACCAACCAGGGAGCCCAACAACCCGGCAATTACTTCCATAAAAAAACAAGAAACACCACAGCTAATGTATATTCATGTATTACAAGCAGCAACTAAATATACAACGCCAGTTCCTGGCAAAGTGCTGTACTGTACTCAAATAGAAAGTATACGATACAAAAAGTTAGCAATAAGCTATTCACAAGATATCTTGTCTTTTAGAAATAACTTTACAACAAGTTTTTAATGATAATTTCATTAAAACCTGACGCACAATCTTTTTCAAACAACGTTGTTTAAAGTGCAAATCGGTAATTCCGAAGAGAATGAAAGAGAAGAATGGAAACAGAATGAAGAGTCCTTATAACGACAGCTTCCGTGTCTACGCCAGAAGTTCAAGCACTCGAGAGGAGCAGAACAAAAGGAACATTACATCTATATTCAGTAAGATGTATGAAAGATCAATCGATCACTGCCTGATCCATCAGATCATCGTCAATGACCGGTGGACTGTCAATGATCGCTGTGATAGAAGTAAGTGTTACGGAAGGAGTGATATTTCCGCGGGGTATTGAATTCCGTCTCATAGATTGTGCCAATGATTTTTGTGAAGGAGGAGACATGGGGGATGCCATCACGGTTCTTTCCGGAGACTGACTCTCACTAGGTCTTCCCTGGAAACCGAAAAAAAAGGAAAAAAACATTTTGACAGAGTTAGTTGATACAATAAACAAAATATGGCTTCATACAGGCAAAAAAACAGGGCACTGTTCATCCCTTGTAGACGCACTGACAACGCTTGCAATGGGAGTAGGCTGTACAAGAGGATCATCAATGACCAATCTGTCACCGGGGCTAGAAGGACTACCTTCGGGCACAGGCGTCACACGAGGAGTACTTGACCGATGTGGGCTCTTGTTTGGCAAAGCTAATTAGAGAAAAAATCTCATGTGAATATACCCAGTAACTATTACACATGAAAACTAATTTTATAACTCACTTTCTCATCCATGCATTTGTGTAAACTATCCTCAGTTATAGAACAACAAATGCCAATAGCGTAACTGATAATGATGAAGCTTACACGGATGAACAAAATATACTTGTATTTCTTCTATATCTGGAAAACTCGCAATAGACCTCAGTTCTTGTCTTTTCTCTTCTTTTTCTGCACTATCCTAGCTATAATTTAAAATCCTGATATCCAATGCTATTGCTCGGGACACCTTCACCTGACTCACTGTAACTGAGCTCAGCTATATAGAATACAAAATCTCTGAATAATATCTGAAAGACCATAAAAAAACTGTACAATGTTCAAGTCAAATATATATACACTGCAGATCTAAGTTACACAACTCGCATACAAAAAAGATGAATGCCCTTACCTGACTTATCTTCTACTCGGGTCAGTGGAGATGCAGTTCTTGAGACTTGAGGGGATGTTTTCTTGGGCGTCGGAGAAACAGTTGGTGTGACGAAATTCAGTTCTCCAGGCCCCAATTTCCGATTACTCCCGAACATCCCGTAAACGGGAGAGGAGGAAACCGGTTTCTGCAACGATGCAGAAACCGGAGCTTCGACAGATGATGCCGAACTTGGACGTAAAGGTAACATTCCTTATATGGTGGATGCAAGAATATAAAATAGAGTTAACGAATGGACTGAGAGAAATTGTTAACTGTAGCCATATTTTCTCAAATGCCATCAGAGAGATGAAATGTGCAAATGGAAATTATAAAAGGAATTTTCTTTCCCTGGCTAGTGAGTGTGTAAAATAACCATTATAGCAAAATTTGAAGATCTCTTTACTGGACTTATCATACCTGATGATCGCGAGGATGATATTTTAATAGGAGGTGGTGTCGAACTGTTGGATTTAAAGAGAGACTGACGGGCTGCTGAAGTAACTTCGAAAGATATAGCTTTGGCCTGGCTAATTATCTGCGACGAAGGTGACTTCCTTTGCTGTGTACTGGTGGCGGCTACCGAAGTAGGCGTCACACTTCTAGCCTTAACCGGTTGCGATGGCAAGGTTCTTTGCATTTTGTCTTGAATATAAGTAATACATATATGACTATATTATTCTTGTAAAGTCAGCACTTTGAAGTAAAAATAATTAGCAATGAAAATCTACTAAGAAGTCTAACAGAAAATTATATTCCGAATTGAAAAAAAAACTGACTCGTTGGCATTTTAGCCGTGGCCGCTGTTCCCTGTTTGGTCGATGCTGCTGCGGCCTCCTGTATTCTCTTCAAAACTTCATTCATGCTGTCCTTCCGTACGAGCTGCTGCTGAGACGGGAAATCACTGGTGATTGACGTGCCACTGCTGGGAGTGGTGCTACTTTTACCAGAAGTTGTCAAATCTGCTGGGTATTTTGGATTCAGGGAGTTCTTGCTGTAGTTAATGGGTTTCGGAACTAAAGCAGTCTTTATTGCGGGTTTGTCGTCCGAGGATACTTTTGAAGTTGTTTTAGTCACGTTGGAGTTGATCGTTGATTTCAGGTGGTTGACAGTAGACGGAGGAGTTTTACCCTTGAGGAGTAAGTTGCTGTTGGCATCTTTCCCAATAGTATTAGCTTGAAAGAAAATTTAAAACATTCAATCACAGTAAAACTAGAATGACTTAAGCCATGATAGGTTGAACATGGCACCATATACAGAATTACAGAACTATCATCTTCAAATCGATAATCACCTGCAGTGGAAGAAGTGGATGTAATGGAGCTGGTCGTCATAGTACCCGGCATCCTACAATACAATTTATCAATCGCATCCTTTATAGAATTCTTCCTCGGTCGAACTTGTTTCAAGATATTTCCGCCACTCGCTCGAGGCGAAGTTGAACCTGGCTAATATTAAAACAGAGCTATGACTGATCTACAAAATCAACGAATATTGTCGTTGAATAATTTCAAAAATTTACCTTGATTGCAGCTGCATTTCCAGCGGGCTTTTCCAAGACCACGGAGCCAGAGGTTCCCGATCCTGAGGATGGAGTTTGAGCAGCGGTTAGCTTCACTGATGAAGGTGCTTTATTAGTTGTGGAAGTTGAACCTGTGGGACCTTTAAAATATAAAATACTACTATCAAAAGCGGGATATATTACCGATCTTGAGAACCAACTTGAAAGTTCTAATGACGCATTCGATGTGTTCGGTTAGCATTAGCAATTAGCATTCCATATACATTTTTAAACATCTCTCTCTGGGACCTGTCATTCTGCATTACATTATCCCATTTAAACACTACATTCGTTGTTATATTGAAGGAGAGACATCAAAGTTGTCATCGTAGGATGAATGGAGCAAAAACCTTAGGAACAACTGGGCTAAGTTATTGAAAGATACAGAGGCCTTGATAGTAATATAGTAACAGCAATGGAAACCTTTCTTTTCTCTTTCTTTGATTTCCCTCATTCTACGAGATTGCAATTCTTCCTGTGATCTGAAATAATTCTGAAGTCCTTCAGGAATAACGTTTGCAATTTGGACAGTACTTCCGTTGGCGTTATTCAAATTATTGGTTTGATTCAAACCAGGTATGCTGACAGGTGGTTCTATGAAACAACAAGTAATAAACATACAACACATAAATTTCAGTAGCTAATCACTTCAATACTTTAACAGACCATCAAAGATCTATTTACAACAGCATAGAATAGAAATATTATTTTACTTTGCTGTTGCCCATTAGCTCCATTCAAAGTCTTTGTTTTGGTAGTTGACGAAATAGGTGTCCCGGTTGAAGACAATTGCACGGTTAGGGTTATGGATTTCCCGGTAGGGGTGTTAAGGGCCGGCTCCTCTTGGGGAGCAGTTACTGATGACAAAGCTTCATTTTTTTTTCGTTTTCCTGGAAAAAATCATCAATCTTATCCAAGAAATTTTATCATGAATCATAGTAATAATAACAACTTCTATCATACAGCTTTTAAACTTAAATTTCAATACATTCATTCCCAATTTAACTCACTTAACTCAGTACTAACTTAATGAGTTTTTGAAATAACGAGTATTTTGCCTCGTGGCCAAGAATAAACCATGTGAACTTTTTTGTATGAAATAATGAATAAATAACCAAGATAACGTGAAAGTTACGAGCAAGTTCGCGGCAACGAAACTCACTCGTGAATCAAGGAAGTGGTGTATACCCATTACTCCTACCTCCATGGTCCTTGACAGAAGGAGGACGACCTCTCTTCTTTGGGACTGCTTTGCCATCTTCACCTTTGCTTGAATTCCTTCTTTTAACGGTTTTCTCATTTTTGGTTTCAACCAGCTTCCCCTTTGAAACACAACAAAAATATTGTTTCAATACATTTTCACACACAACTAAAAAAATAAGACAAACCTGCAGTCCCACATTTGTTTGTTTGTCAACGGCATTCTGACGCACAAGAGATTTATCCAGAGCCAAGGGCGGCTGGTGTGTCTTGCTGGATATATTGAATGCTGAAGTCGTGGTGTTCACAGGAGGCATTGTTGAAGTGAGAGTAGTAATTATGTCTAAATGATCAAAAACTCATGAGCTACTAGTTTGTACATATATACTCATGAGTCCCCACAAGCTCCACTCAATTTTGAAAAGTATTTTGGTTTTTTGATTCCAAATTCACATGGGTAAATAAAAACTTAACTTATGTAGAACATTAGAGAATACATAATACTTAAAGACCAGATTCCACCTCAGCGACCTGACCGTAAAGTGAACTCTTAGCTTAACTCAAAGTTCTGTTCCAATGACATTGCTTACATTCTATAATATGTAATGTTTTTTAATTTAACTCAGACTTGCTAATTTAAACAATGAAAATGAATGGGACAGAGAGATTTGATGGTTGCCTAGTAGCCGTTCTCATACAACGGTCATTAAGTGAATAGTGCCTGTACTTTTCATAAAACCATCGGATATGGATCTTACTTGGAGAAGTGCTTGAAAAATTTCGCTGAAACAGAGATATATCGGATTTTGTTGAAACGGGAGAATTGCCACCGGTCAATGCACGTAGTAGAACAGGTTTGGACATGGCCAGTTCCCGAAGAGTTTCAGAATCGTCTGATTGAAGTAAGATTCAGGTATCTTACTGTAACTTTATCGATATCATATTCTATAATGTGTGGTAATGGAACTAAATCGGGACTACAATGGCATTACATATGTTGAAGAAAATAATACGCTGGATGCTACTTTAATGTTGTAAGAGATAATATGGGTTGGTGGTATGGGTTTGATCGAACAGTAATGACTCATGTCGTTCCAGAAATCTCCACTTATGTAGTTATTGTTACATACTAAGTATAGATTTAGCATATGGCTTTGGGAATATATTCTCAAGAATTGAGAAGTTCCCAAGAATGTTGCATGCAAGGACTGTGGTATCTGAACATCATTGTCAGTATATAATACCAGTATAGGTCGCTGATGGATTGCTTTGCATAGATCCGCTCTGATATATCGAGGTCTTGCCACTTCGTAACATTGAAATTGTGTTCTCAGACATACTGATTTTTGATGGGTTCCTGAATGAGAAAATTAAATTATAAAATTTTGAAAGAATTGATGGAAATCAAGATTAATACTTCTAACATGTAGCATGTAAAACATACTTATTATCATCAAAGGTAAAAGGATCTGTGTCAATCTCATTCGGAGTGAGCGAATTTGCGGATCGGAAATCTAAGCGTCCCATACTAAATTCGTTTTGGTTGTCCAGACTTCTGTTAGTTCCGCGGATTCCAGACTAAAGACAGGACATTTCAAGGTCAATGAATCACCGGATGAGACGAGAGTAAAGACTGACATAATGGAGTGAGAATAGTGGCTGCTCTTGAGAAGAAAAGATTCCCCAGCATCCAGCTAGTAAATAATATATATTTTACCATGGAATCAGGAAAAGGTGTAGTCTTCGGTGATGGCATCGACCTCATATTCTTGCCGCTTCCTACGGAAGCACTCCTATAAACAAATGAATGAATTATATCAATATATGACTATTAATTATGAATCAAGGAGACATATGATACGATTGCCCACCTCGTCACTAGATTATTGGTAGAACATTCCGTCATCATTTTCAATGATGTTGAATGCTGTAAGGGTATATGTCCTAATACATTGATAACTGGAGACATCGAGTCAGATCTATGTAGGGATATTGATCCAGGCATACCTGCTGCATGATTTCAAAGACAAAGTTACAATAAACTTCAGCAAAAATTGAGTCGGTTGAAAATACATGCAAGCATTTCTCTTTAAAAAAACAATAAACAAATGCATAAATTAAAAATGACTTTTAACATTCCAGTAACCTTTGGCGCGATGCATACAGAAGTTTTTGATGATATGGAACGCAGCATGTATCCATATACATTATTTTTTAATATGCAACACACTTTAGTATTCCATGTATAGTTTGCATCAACATTTAAATATTGCAATAACTTTTGTGTACATGTATGGAAGACATGGATATTCTGAAGTACTAGTTATTAATTACTTATTATTATTTAATTGATTACCTCCTCTGTTCTGTAACTCGGCAATTGAAGAATCAGATTCCACACTCATCTGCTAAAATTAGAAAATAAAATAAATTCAAAACGAGGCAAAAAATTACCATTAACCAACAAAACAATAGGGGAGAATCGTACTGCTTCAAAAGTAGGAGTGGTGACTTCAAAATTTTGCCCAAAATCCATCGATTGATGACTTTCGATAGATCTCGACTTCTGACGACTGCCCCGTCGACCTGGAACAAACACAGCAGATTTGATCACGAGTCAACTTACTGGAGAGCAAATATTGTGTCCTTTTACCTCTAGGTTGAGAAGGCATGCCATGCGACTGTAGTCCTGGTGATAACAACCCTGGTGACATCATGTTCATTTGACCGGCCACGTCATCCAATGTCCCAAGCGGTGAAGGAGCAGAAAATGAAGGCTGGAACATCTAAAGATACATAAAAGTGATAAATTACTTTAATTTCTGTATAAGTAGACCTCAGCTGGAGTTTGAGCAGGGACAAACAGCTGGATTTCAGACGAAAACTTTACCAATATATTGCCAAAAATCGGACGAACAACGAAAAAGCCGAAAACTTAGATGGACTAAATCCGAGATTCCAGTGTAGGTATTTCTATAATTTACCTGATATTGCTGAGCTCCACTTGCAGGTGACGGCAAATTCGAAAGTGAGCCCGCTGAACCGAACTGATTCTGGGTAAGATGTGTTGGATAACTTGGTGGAGGCATCTGATGAGACGTCGGGATGGGTATCTGCGAATCCATCATAGAATAGTTTGACCCAGGAGATACGAGCATGTTGCTGGGACCATGGTTATAATTAAGCTCATTGTTTGTTTGGACATTTTGAAGTTGAAATGACAAGTGTGGATTTTTCAAGTTTCTTGATTGAGTGTTGCTGCCTTGGGGAAGATTCATAATTTCGTTTTCCGTCTCTTTAAGCAAGCCCATAAGCATGGGATGGTTCTGCAAAGAAAATTTTCTCTACAGAGTTCTAATAAGCATACCAACTCAATTCAATCGTCAATCTCTATTTTCACTGTGAATAATTTCGATCTCAATTTTTTTAAAGTATTTCTATTATAGCAACTGGATAAACAAAATGTTACTAAAATATCATTAATTATGTATTGTTTAGAAGTCGACGTTACAGACCACCCGATGGGATTGTCTGTGGACCACAGGTTGAGAAAAACCAATGTAGATTACAGTCTTCAGATAATAAAAATCCATTCCACTTTCAAGGCCTGACTAAACTAACACAACACAGTGTTCCAGTCACTCATTACCTTTGTTTGAACCGCTGCATCAGGTTGACAAAGTGAGGCATCTGTTGACGGTATAAGTAGTTTGGTGAGCATGGGATTTCGTGCAATTTTTTTCCCGCCATCGCCTGATGAATCTGTTTTTGAAACCACAGAATATTAGCTGGAAAGAGATAACATGACATGCTACTATCTGACATATACACACGTATAATATTTACCAAAACTGTTTCCAGACATGGGCATCGGAGAAAATGAAGGCGTTGGTGTGAAAAGAGCACTTGACGGTGTGGAAGGCTGACGTTGGACTGGAGGGGGTTTGTGAACAGGTGTGAGTAAGGTAGGAGCTCGATTAGGAACAGGATGTGTCGTGGCGCTAAAAAGTGGTCGAATTCGGCTTACGTCTGATTCCTTCCTAGGATGTTTTATGCTTTGGTTGATGAGCTTTCTGAAGAAAAAAAGAAATATTTAGTACGAACTGGGGATTGCTCGCTAGTTGGATATAATTTACTGATGATGCAGAAAATGGTGGTGGTGATCACAGCCAAACGTACAAGTAAATCGAAATAAGCTTTGATGGTCAGAAAAGCCTTTTATCTCTTCCTTTGATCCATCCAACAACGGAGAAGCAACAATGTATATCCTAATAGCCCAATGAGGAAAATAAGAATCACAAGACTAAAATCTTACTTCATCACAATAGGCAATGATGAACATTGCCTAATTATTTTCGTCACAAACTGATCAGTGCAGAGTGGAGGATCTCCACGACCTGTGTAGATTTTGCACCTGGAGAAGCCAGTTTCATCCAACTGGATTTCCACTGTATAGAGAAATCAGATATTAGCATCGAAAGCATCATATAGTACATGCATGCAACTTCTGGAATGAGGTTTAATATTTTTCATCACCTACATAAAGTAAAACCTGATTGGTGACCTGGACAGCGAAACAACAGAACTACACACACTTACATGACGCAGTGCTTTTGCATAATGGATGCTCAAAGATTACATTCACTTGTTCGAGCTCATGATTGCAAGAAATGTCAAAATACCACTGCCTTTCTTCTGTAATTCCTGATGGGAAGAAGTGGGAAAATTTTATTTTTTACTAGGTTAGGTGGAAAGTAGTGAAACTGACTGGCTGATGAACTTTTTTTATTATTGGACAAAACCAGAGGTTGGGAACAAATTTTTTAGGAACCAGTTCTTTAACAGTTTTCTAATACATAATAATGACACAAATATGCAGCTAATAATGTGAAAAACTGTTCAGGAACTAGTTCTGGAAAATTTTGTAATTTTACTTCGGCTCTCAAGAAACAGTGTCAACCATCACTGGATAAAACACTGTGTTGAAATTAGGACTCTTTAATTTATTTGCCAGCTTGTATACTTCTGATTTCAAATCTTGACCATGATAGTTTCGATAGAATGAAGGATCTTACCATTTGAAGAACTGTTTTTCCGCACGCAACTAGCTAGCAGGGTATTCAAGTGAGCTTGTTTTCTTAAGTGCTTTAAAACTTTCATGACATGTCCAGGATGGCTGAAGTACACTTTCTTGACCAAAGTCCCGGTCATCTCAGAAACATTGAGATGATAAACATAAGATTGGTTTTCCATTTTAATCTTTAAAAAGGAATTTCCAAGCCTCAGTGGATTCTTGCATTGGTAATGAAGCAAATAGAATATAAGATCACGAAGAAAACATAATAGATAATTGCATAGTGTGCAATTGAGAGACAAACCTTAAATGTATCTTTGTGAGCATGTAACATTTCCAAATATGACATTTGTGTATTGTCTGAAGCTAAAGGTAAATCTGAAAAAATGATAGAACTAACCTTTAATTTTAAATAACAGGGATAGACAAAACTTTGCGATGCTTCTCACGAATAAAATATCAAATTTGCATTTTGAATCTACTGACTTGTGTCCTTGCGTATTTTTTCTGCGACCTGCGTAAGTATCGGAAGGGCAGGCTTCAGGTGAAGAACAAAACATGCGTGGACCATAGTAGAGTTGTGCTGGCTGACTTCCACAAATCTAGCAACCCTTGAAATATAAATTAGTCAATATCAGTAAGCAAAAAAATAGATGAATGTTTCATATTGTTAATGTGAAGAATTAATTATAAGTTTACTAGTATTGTTAGTGAAAAAGTCACACCAGTCCTCTTATTCACAATTTATTATCTCCATCTTCATTACATATATAGGGCACTATTAGTGAATTATGAAATGATGTATTTTTCGGTCCACATTCTTGACATCGCAAAGTGGAATGTCAGCAATATTTTGCTATGAGAGAAAAACTGCTTGGATAAGCAATCTGCTAAACCTAAAACCGTTGCCCCTAATGATGACAGATACATGCAATTTACCCCGAGTTATCCACAGAGTGCTTGTTAAATATCAGTGGTGATATAGGAAGAGAACAGGCAGAATTCCTTTGTTCAATACCAACTTCAGCATGAAGTCCAATGCTCTTTGGGACTGAAAATAACATTGATTAATTTTTTTCAAACTAGCAGGGCGAATGAGATAAATTAAATACAGGTTTTTGAAGAAAAGATTGCTGCCATACAGATTTGCAAAATTACCTTCATCTATCAGTATCAATTTGTGCTTTGAAGTGATATCAATCAAATCATAAGGAGAAATATAATATGAGAGATGGGAGCGGTACCCGGCCACTCTAGGAGTAAGTAAGCCAACTGTCCCATGCTGAACGACATCCAATATTGACCCAGTTTTGTTAGTCTCCCTGTGGCGGAGATAATAGTTTAGTTTCATGTTTAGTTAAAAGTAATAGGGTCACAATGTCTTATCATTTGCATTACCTAAAGACTTGACTCATTTTAACTAAGTCTGCTTCCAGAGACTGCAGAGCCATGTATGCACGAGTTCTCATCTGAGGGTTCACGAAGGTTAAATACATTTCAGTAAGACCTTTTAAATGCTCTGACATTTCGAGGAACTTTCCAGCTCTGGGAATATTGAACGAAAACAGGATGAGTCAAATGGCAGCATGAAATGTTCGAACATTTAACATTTTGTTACAATGTCCTTTTAAATTCCAGTGTCACATGTAGCTAATTTGGATACTAGATCAACTGAAGGATAATGGCTACTTCTCATTCCATAAAATCACACCTTAATATGTTCACTAAACGAAGACAGCTCTTCGGTTCTCCGCGATAATGTTGGATCCGCACATCTGTAACGGTGGGGCATTGATCGGGGGTCAGTGAAGTCCCCAAAACTATTTCCACACTGAACATATCCGAAATCAAATGACATCTCGTCTCTGGGCTAGATGTGCTTGATATTTCTACACGGAGTCTGTAAGCAAATCATGATGATCGATGGTCTAACTAGAACTGGATATAAAAGAAGTCAGATTTAAACACATATATCATACCCATTAGTTCTGGACACTGATCGCAGTCTTTCAATTATATCTCGCAGGCTGCGAATGTTGCTCGAATTCATCAGAACTTTGTCAACGCAAGAGCGCAATATGCTGCATGATCGTTGTTCTGTAGAAATCTAAAATAAGCAATTAAAAAATTTAACAACAAATGAAGAACATTTGAAAATGTGTAAAAGTTATCTGCAGGGATGTGGGTGACAACTTTAATTTATTGCTCATTGCAACAACCAAGGTGTATTCCATGCACTAAGACTATAAGATCTTCGACATAGAGTCCCTCATTGGTGTAGTGGATAGCGATTTAGTCTGCTTTATTGGCTTATTAAACAAAAAATTCTGCTTTGGCATCACTAAAATTTAGCGTGACTGTGGGATTGCCCTGGCAGCACTTTAAAGTTTGTGTTACATGGAATACACACTGGTACAACTATAAGTTCACTTTTAGGTTACTCTTCCATTACCTATAAGCACAACACAATTTCTATATCTTACCACATGCAGCAAATTTACGATCTCATTGATGGTGCGAACTTGCGGAGGTTTTTGTCTCAGAGCCTCCATCAGAGATTCGGGGTTTTCTTTCGGCGTTTTGATCTCCATAATTCCTACGTTTACTTGGAGAAAACGTTTATAGGGTATGTAACAGCCATTGCAAACGGAAACACCTCCAGGAATCGGGTAACCTAACCTGACGGAATCAACAACATCACCTTTCCTCTGCGAAATCGTAACAGACTGTACTATACAAGATAATCAGCTATTTATTCGCTGTAGCGAGAACAGAAATGAATATTTCGGAATCCGAATATTTCCGATAGTATGATTCATGACGTCATGAGATAAATATTCTTGTGAATTATTAACTAAACCAAATCGTTCCTTATTGATTTACCATAACGATTCTTAAAACCGACAAACAAACACATGTCGTTAACATTATTCAACAGTGCATTCATGGAACTTTGAAACTGAATCATTCATTATTCATTCGTGAAAACAATAAAAAAACACACGCCATTTACATTATTCGAAGGGGTGCATCCATATAACCTTCCTTGACTACGTAATCGGTTGAATCCGAATCTGTAATTCGAGTAAGTTTAGACGTAGAAGAACTACAGATATCCATACTGGAATATTAAAATAACTATTCTATACCGTAATATATAATACATTTAATATTAATATCCTAAAGTGTTGTATTTAAAATTTATTTGTACAAAATATGAACAACAACAAAAGAAAATTGAAAAAAATAATAGCTCGCGTAATCTAATCATCTTCATCTTCTTCGTCTTGTTTAATGATCGGAATGCCATCTAACTTCTTGAGGCTACTCAATTCGCCGGAGGCAAAGGTGGTAAAATCGTCTCCTTTCGTTTCTTGTAACGGGTTACCTGCAAAAAATTGTTCTATTTAATACTGGCAATTAACAACGATTCTAAATTAGGTGCTCTAAGGAAATTTTCCAAATACTTATCATTCTACAACAAGTGTAGCAAATGTACTAGAAAACAGATGCAAAGTAAGGTAGCTCACCCGTAAAAACTAACTCAACGAGATTCGTAAGTTCTGCGAGCTTTTTAAACTCCGCAGCGTCCTTCACAGAATTATTGGACATGTACAGGACCTGCGTATGAATAATAAGAGATTTAGGATTGCAAAAAATAAAAAATGTACTTGAAGTTTGGAAATTGAAAATGGTTATTATAGAATCGACAAATTGAGCAAATCAAAGTTTTTTCTGTTATGTTTTACTCCTTTCTAATTGAGTCAGGCTACTGAATGGCATGCAACCTATACAACATTAGCCCACAGCATGAAGTGGCACCAACAAGTAGCACCAACATTTTTTCATTAGCCCAGCAGCCAATTTTTTACCCAGTCCTCCCATTTCTGAATTCTCACAATTACCCTTTCCGTCCTCAGGATAATAATTGGACTTGAGTAAATAATAGTGAACAGGTAATATTGAAAGAATAACAATTACCTTTAGCTTCTTCAAGACATGGATCCCCTTTAGTTTTTCAATTAAATTGTAAGAAATCCAAAGCTCTTCTAATGTATCGCCAACTGCCTCCTATGGAATAAAAGAAAAACATAGAAGTTGTTAAAGTAGATTTGAAGAATGACACTTATGAAAGAGATGTGAGGATGATGTATTTAATGCTAATGAGGTTTTGGTATGGGATGTCTAAACGTGGCGGATAATGGTCTGATGATGTAACTATTCGAATTGGGGGTTGGATTTGGTAGTGTGTTTTATTTGTCTGAACCACGGATCTCCAAATTGAATGTGGAAAAAATGTGTTTTATTCTTATCAAATGTAGTTAAAAATAACTTCAATATGTACGCATAAGCACTCTTCTAAATATATACATTTTATATCTATCAATATATCTTACCAATCCATTCAAATTTTTAATATTGTTTCTTGCAAGAGATAAAAGTTTCAGATTTTCTAAAGTAAAAATATCCTAAATTATTTTTTTACTTTACATATAAAAAAATTATGAAACATATGAGCGGTTACTTAATCCATTCAGATTTGCTATCTTCTCAATTGCATTGGTCGACAAAGACAACTGTCTGAAAGCAAAGAACAGTAGCTGTCACAGAATCCAAATGAATAAGCGTACTGGACAATACTGAAACCTGCAGTACAGTACTCCTTGTACCACTCATATCTGCAGTGCCGCCTGTACCAGCAGTACCAACTGAATACTGATGTACCATACTAAACGATTGGGCGGCAGGGCACATAGAAGTTGTATTTTTTAATTTCGTATGAACAGACTTTTCTACCGATATATCTTTAGTTAATGGCCGGTCATTATACAACGAGTTATAGAGGTATCACCTTCTCTCAGCCAAGATAACCTTGGTCAGCTACAGCAGCATCAAGTATTTAGTTGTTACAGCTGGTACTGTAGGTTTTACCATTATCTGTCTTACTTGCAGTTAACCAAGGTAGATAAGGAGGCATCCATTTTCTCTATAGGTGGAAGTTCACCACAAAGTTTAATTGTATCACTGTCACAGGCTTTGCTGCCATTTTTCTCTTCCTGTTGAGAAAAAGGAAGAATACTTTTTCGGGGTCATAATTCAAACTGCTGTGTGTCGATAATTTTTACCCATTTTGCTAGTGCTTCTTTAATACTGGTCCCTTTCGACTGCAAATTGAAAAAAAGGTTCACTATCTCTCACTGAATCACACTATTATACCAAATTTAATGAATACCTTACCATTTTTATTATAGAGGGTCAAAAGCAAAAAAAAATCTTCGCTATTCACGTTTCTTATCTTTACACTCAAACGCAACCGAAAAGCAGTGTAATATTTCCATAGCAACGTAACTGTCAGTGCATGGTTCCGTATAGAATTCCGTATAGAGCCATGGTTGAATGGAAATTCACTGTGCACTTAATTTCTGGATAAAACAAAAGAAAATTATTTTATAAATAGGAATGTATTATATAATTTTTTTTATGCTACTTCAGTATTATTACATGAAATTATCGGACAATTACGAGTATAGCGTTTCTAAGAAACCACCCGCCGGATGGCACCTGGATTTGTAATGATATACTATAGTCTTTAAATTTAAAGACTATGGATATACATCGAATATTCTGATTAGAGAATGATACATATATGCATGAATAACCCACAAACGTGAAGAAATATATTTGTTGTAACTGTAATGCCACGATAAATTGTTAAAATCTGTATTTGATCTACGTACTCTCGACCTAAAACTACGGCGGCTGTAATATAATGAACAACTACTCGTGCTGTCGATGTTATGTTTACATTTGTTGTCCGTTGACAGATTTTATAGTTAAGATTACAGCGTGAAAAAATGGAGAACGCACAAGTCAGTACCTCGTCAGTTTTATCTTTAAATGTAAGTTCTTCAATCAGTGTGAAATCATGTTTCAACCAGAAGAGATTCAACAAAAGTATAACGATTGGTGAACTGAAGGTAATTCAATGACCATAGATTTCCTGGGAATGTTAGCAAATTTCTTCACATATGTTCACCCAGAATAAACTTGAACTAGTGACTGGTGTTCCCGCATCATTCATGGATTTGGAAATTTATACAGAAGACAACAAATTCGTTTGCAAATTGCCAGATCTAGAAGCCCTTTTGGGTTCTTATCACATCGAAGACAATATGAGATTACATGTGAGTACTAGTAGAAATAGATTTGAGGATTTCTATGTCTAGCTGTTTTTATTATATATTTCTAGGTGGTTGATGTGAACAAGAGTTGTTCTGTTGGACAATTTGAGGATGTTTCTAAAGTTGAGAAATATACAATATCCGATCAAGAATATGGTAGTAAAAAAGGTAAAGTAATAGGGTAATTTCTGTTCTCCATCTAGTGGTTACTTTTTTTATTGCTCATAGGGCTGGGTATATGAGGGTAATAGATAACTTTATTTGGGCTTTAAGTGTTTTAGGAATAACGTCCTAATGAATTGCTGTTCGTTATAAAAAGGAGGTGCAGGTCTGTATGTGCCAGTCAGGAAGACTGCATTGCTCTTAATTTTGTGACATTTTTCGTTGTTGCCTTAAGATTCCGTGCGAGCATTTCTGAAAAAACAAAAGGCCGGAAAATATAATCCGGAAACCCAAGAAAAGATGAAGGTGATGGAAGAAGAGAGACTCAAAAAGGAACAGGACGCCTTGAAAAATATTCAAGTTGGTAGCAGGTGTCAAGTCGAGATGCCTAACCAAATGGCGAGAAGAGGGGCAGTGAGATTTATCGGTAAAACATCTCAGTCTACCAGTTAAATTATTTTTTCGTGACATACGGGGGATGGTACTATCTTAAAGGATTTTCAACCACTCAAAACCGACACTATTGGAATAGCTGTGATTAATTTTACATATACATAAAATACTTAATTAAAATAAGGTATTATGAAATAGGAAGATATCAAGCTTGATAAAAAAAAAGTATGAAAACGATCATTAATAGCAATTACCAATATGAAGAACAGAGCCACCAATTTTCGATGTAGATCATCTGAATCTGTCAACATAGGAAGAGAAGAATGAATAATTAATTACTATTAACTATTATAGTCACAATACAATTTTACTATGGTCTTGCTTGAATTTCACAGGTGAAACTGATTTCAAACCCAACATATGGGTAGGTGTTGAATATGACGAACCTTACGGAAAGAACAATGGAACAGTGGGAGAGAGACAGTATTTCGTTTGTAAAGACAAATATGGCGCGTTTGTTCGTCCACACAGTGTAAAATGTGGAGATTATCCAGAGCTCGGTTTGGATGATGACGACGAAGAAATGTAGGAAGAATCAATACAATGTTTTATGTTCCATATACATTTTCGATCGCATTATATTACGGACTTGCATGCTGGAACGTCATTTGTCAATGTTTAAAGTACGCTATGATTTCTAGAATGTTCTATAACAGAAGTTTTTCAATCTATGTTGCATGCTGTACACGTTATGTTTTGTTTGCGTTGTCTTCTATATTATACAAATTAATAATGTAATGCATTTGGATGATTCTGTGAGGAAAAGTCTATTGTTGAGTTAGCTTGGAATATTGAGATACAAAAAGAGGATACCATGGTGAAGTAAAAGAATTAGGTACATTAATTATCATCATAGTGGACATACATACAATAGCAAAGAGTATGCTAGAGTAAATATATAACTACCGATTGAATTGCAGACCAAGCAGGACATGGTTGAGGGTAGGTAGGTGGTTCTTAAAAATGAACCTTAACAAAAGGTTAAGGCTTTTAAGAATTCAATAAAAAATATACACTAGACCCTCGTTTTCTGTGTCTTCAGACTAGGCAAAGTTACAGTTATGCGTTGAACCAGTTTCTACCAAATTCAGATAATGGTGTTCAGTCATTATAAGAATGAGATAATGTTAATACATATTGCCTGTAGTGTATTTCAAAAAAATCATTACATTATAATGAGATGAAATAACGTGAATTCATATGCAACTAAAAATCACGTTCATTGCTAATTATTGTCATCCATTAAAATCACTGGAAACCATACTGCATTGAATAGTTGGGTCCAACGCCAGTACCGCCACCAAAGTATTGGTTTTGGGGAGGCCCTGGTGGATATGCCTGCATAGGTTGGGAACCAAACAGTGGATTAGGACCTGGAGCACTGGAGAAAGAGGTACTTTCAAAATAAGATGGTGGACTTGTCTGGGGAGATTGAGCAAAAGGTGTTTCTTGATTGTTTAACGGGGCTTGTGGAGTTTGCCCTGTTTGCGTTACATCAGTTGCCGTCATGGGAGCTCGAACACCACCTCGAGTGACATATTGCTTTTTACATATAAGCCACAAAACTGCAAACGCTATACCACACCCTGAAAACAGCCAGCTTAGATCGAAAATACTGTTAATAAGTTGATCCATCTCATTCCAATCATGGAATTCATGGTAACAATCCTTATTTTCAGAAATCTCTTGTTTTATCATCCAGAAATCTGGATCTGGAGGTACACACAGAGGTAACTTGTCAGTGTTCGGGAACTGTGAAGATTCGAAGCAATCGTGGACTGTTAATTGTTTACGACATCTTTTAAAGCCTTTCCTGTTGAGAAAATATAATCAGCAATAAAAAGTGAGAGTCTAAACCTTACCAACCAATAATCGGAAACATTGTGAATCAAATCTGCAGGCTATGTTGTTGATATAGGGACATTATATAGAACAGTGCCTAATTCATGCACAAGTCAAATGAGGATCCACAAAATCTATCTCGAATTTAAAACATTTTCACAAGGCAAGTTGACAAGTATGTTGACAAATTATTATTTTTTATCTGGATGCTAATTTATTTTTCTGTTCTATACAATACCACAATAAAAACACTATCGGATACGTCTTTGATTCACATTGCTGAATTAAGAGTTCTACTAACGAATTGTGCTGTTCTTCGGAAATGTCTTTTTCGCATAGAGCTGAAAATATGTCGAATTTTTCAGCAACCACCAACACTAAATTGGTCCCAATTAGTCGTTTGATGTAAAACCCATCATAATGGTATTTTTCCTCCGGATTTCTCCCAAACTTAAGTGGGTTAACGACGTGAGAGTGTTTTATGATCTTCTTGGCAGGGTCATAACAATCGTGCCGTACCAAGATTTGGCTTTTTATCAGTTCCTCTGCGATATCAGGGCTGTACTCGAGCAGATGTGCGCCGGGTAGTTCGGAATGATCGATATCCCAAAAGATGTCATGATAAAGGAGGCGCCCGGAGAAATCAAATAGAATACATGAATGCTCAATGCAGTCATTCTCTGTTGAAACTACCAATTCCTGCAAAAATATAATTGGCGATGACTATGTCTATATGACTATAGGCATCTGCTGATGTGGCAAAAGGGGTAGTTGCCCCAATCTGGATCAGAAGTCATAGAGTTACTCTATTGTACTATTGCTGATAGTTCATTTCATACTTTTAGCTGGTGATGTAGATTTTAAGGATTAGGGAAGATATCAACTGACAACATAAGAGTGAATTAAATAGACAATATTCATTACTGAGATCACAGGAACTTGCCATGAACTGAGAGAGAAACAGATCAGCACCAATAACAGCATATGGTTTGTTATTTTCAGAAGTGGTGTTTTTTTTCCGCAGCATCGCTTGCGCATAGGTAACTATCACTTTGCCAGTGACAACATCTCGATATGGTGGAGTTATGACCATGCCTTCCTTGTGTGCTAAAGCAGATTTGTACCAAGGTCTCATCGCTGCATCAAATCCCTAAAGCAATACATAGACCTGTGTGACTCGAACTTCTTTTTCTAGGGACCATTTTTTAAACACATATTGAGATGTTGATCGCCAGCTAAATTCAATATAATGATTAAGGAAAGTATTGGAAAGCGAGAGAGTCTCACAATCGAGAGAATACATGTTCGAATCTGGCCAGAGCCATTTCCTCGAACAAGACACATAAACCCAGCAGCATAAATAGGGTACCGGTAATGCCACAGCAGCGATGATGGCGAGCCCAATTATGGTTATTGTAGTACCCTCTTGGGTCCATCATTATCCTGTGAGTGAATATAACAATACTATTTATAAGCCTAAGTAATTAAATCATGCACCTTTGGCAACTGGATGCCTGGCCATATTCGAATCACTCCACTTTCTGTTGCCACATATTGCCATATTGTTATTCTTTTCTCATATTCCCCCTCATTATCTTTTTCCATACTCTTCTCAAATTTTAGCCAAAACTCTTCCATTCTTGCAATTTAGAAATATATATAATGATCTGTATGGTTATGCAATTCTTCTACGATAAAAGTTTATTTACTTGTTGGTCATTCGTATATCATTAATAGCTGCAACTGTAATCCAGTTTTCTGTGGCAATTACAGACGCTTTCACAGAATTTGCATAAGCAGAAATGACAGCATTTGTTTCCTCTCCAGTCATATAACTGACAAAAAAACACATAGCAGAGGACACTCGTTATTTCATATAGTAAACTAGAGGGAAATAGCGAGTGAATTGTTGTTACAGATAGTACCTTACTGAGTCTCCGAATGCTCTTGGAGAAAGTTTTATTGTTGATGCTTTTGTAGACAATCTTCCTAGATGAGAACATGATTTTTCCGGTGCGACTTTATCCAATCTGCATCGACATAAGGGGGGATTTGGGGATTTTAATTCATGTGCATGGCGGCGCAGGAGCTATGTTAACAGCAATTATTTAGCATCAACATTCAAATGGATTATCACCTGTGATATAGAAATGTGAATGTATCAGGCAGTACTTGATCCTCCAGGTGCTGCACTCTGACTGGATTCAATTTGATGACTACACATACAACGAATTTAATTTTGTTCACAATCTTGCATGAAATCTTACTTTCTACGAGATCCGTGTTGACAGTACTCGAATCCTAAAAATGACGACAAATTAACAACAACAGCCTTTTCAAATTAGACATTCGATATAACCTTATCAGCTGGCCATGCAGTCGAAATATCTTCAGATATAACATCATTTGCATTTACGTCAGAACTTATCTTGACTTTCAGTTTTGGAAGAAGTTTTTCCCTTATCTTTAGGCTTTGAAAGAATATAGATGAGATTTTGAGACGAATTAATGTTACAGTACTGATACCATGCATTCAAAAGGTAAGCCAGCATCTCCGTTATACCTTCTTTCAATCTCTGTGATTTCAACAAAACTAGAATCTGCTACTGCAAGAGGCAGAAGCGGATGATATACTACACGAAACAGCTTATCCAACACGAACAAATAGGCCTTGTTTGGAGGAGCTTTGAAATAGACTACGTCAGCTAGTAATTCATTTAGATCGATGTACGTTCCAGACACGCCTTCATAATTATCTGAAACATTACAAAATAAGAAGATTAATAGGAAAATATTTCTAAATAAAACAACAATTTAAATAATTAAATAATTATGAAAGCGAACCGTTTATGATAACAGCAGAAGTAGCTGTGATTATTGATCTCTTTCGTCTGATATGCGGTTCGCTCCATAGTACGTTTTTATTTACTGCTTTCAGCGGCAGACGGGAAGAATAAGATTCTATTTCAGCTCTGACAATATCATGAAACACAGTAAATTCGATTCAATTCAAATCAGCAAACTAACTTGAATTCGAAAAGTTCAACAATTATATCGTGGAGATTTTCAAATGGACTAATATCATCAAATATTTATAACAATCGTATTACACGATCTAATGGGGCAGTAATATTACAGAAGATTTGGTAATTTTGAGTGAAAACTTACTTTATTTTAGAATCATCCCAATCATCGTAGCTTTCATCTTTGGTCAATATTTCATTGTCCACATACGATATTATTTTAAGATTCACGGTATCAGTTCCTACGTGCATGCGATAGCTTATCATAATGTCGTAAATGTCCTTTTTTTCATTTTCGTCTTTGATTTTTTGCGACAAAATCGACTGATTGCTTTCAACAGCACCACCCGGAAACGACAGGAGAAACCGCTGCCTGTTTTTCTTTTGCCCAGTATCACATTCGAAACCAAATGCTAGATTGATAAAATCTTCATTGCTGGTTTGTTTACCCGATGGTTCCAATGAATAAATCCATTTATGAAGTATATTGATGTTTTCTGAATTTACTTGAAGCAAACCACATTCGTCGCAGTTTATATATAAATGTATCGGGAAATCATGGCCGGTTTTGAATGCCGCAGTTGGTCTAATAGCTATACGATCAATTGCCCTGAGCGACAAAAGAATGTAGATGAGTGCGTGTTGTATAACATCCAACTTATTTGTGCCGTCAATAACGATAACCACGTCCTTGGGTAAAGAATCGGGAGCGGCTGCAGCTAGGTAACTATAATACAGTTATATAAGAAATGACTACCAACCTATTTGATAACCTTTCTACTCACTATGGACGAATCTTCGATTCACAGCCATCCACTGGACCTGCTGGGAATTGGGTGAAGGTAGAATCCTTCCTTTGAAAAAACTGAAACTTTATAGCAGGTGTCGTCTTCAAGTTGCTCTTGGCAACATCTTCCATTGTCATCGGAGAGAGAACAGCTGACGATGAGGCATCATAAAAGTATTGACCGCAACTGCGACTTTTGTCGACCTGAAAGATATGACATACAGTTTCTAGCTATTCACTATTTTATATTTTAACAGAATTAGATTTGGAATACTAGAAAGGTGTCACAATTATAATAAAGGGTTTCAAATAGGCACCTATCACAAATCGTTTATGTAAAATAATTAGCTTGAGGACCTCTTTTACTGACATTGATTTACAGTATTGGTCACCGAGTAGGTATGTTATACACTAACAATACTTTACAGAAAATAGCCTATTACCTCTGCTTGAAATCGCGAACTGTTCGTTAAATTAAAGTTGTATCCGTCACAACAGCGCTCATATTCCTTAAAATCATTGTTTGTAAATGCTTTCTCTACGCCCTCTCTAAGAAGGTCGACAGCATTTTCAGCTGCTGATAAAACTGTTGATATTCTTGACCCAATGTTACCCAAGAGTTTTTCGGCGTCGATTTCCTCAGTGTCTCCCCGAAACCGAGCTTGCTCTACGATATCTTGAAAAACCTGCAGTCCTACGAACTTGTTAGCATAATCAAGAGACGCAGGAATAAGTCCTGGATAAGCATTTTCGTCTTGTTTAATGACGTCGCAGATAACTAAAAGAGCTGTGAGTACAAGAAGTAATATAGGATAACGCAAAATCATCGTGGTAATACATCCGTTTGGAAGAGGCCTAAAATTGGTTTACTCTTGGAAGTGTAATGTTATGACATCACAATCCAGTTCACTGACTGTTTTCTACAGGATGCTGGAGCCATATAAATTTCATGGGTGAAATTCACTGGATGTATGGAACAGTACATACTATTCCATCTTCTCTCCAGCCGCGGTCGCGTTCTACAGTAGACAGTTTACAGCCAGAATATATTTTTTGTTCTTGCCAAGATCTACTGTACTTGTGGTTTTAGAAGTTCAGAAATTGCCTATAAACCCTGGAACTGAACTGCCGATAAACCCTGTAAACAGTACAGTAACTACTTTACAAATTTATGGAATTAGTATGCGTGACACGATATTGTACTATGTTATTCATTCGAAGCTGTTGATGTGGGGTTCCCTTCTTTTGTACCTAAAAATAGATGTTGAGGAAGTATTGTTCTGTGCATCAATCTTATATCCATGAAGATGAACTATGCTAATAAAGCGTGGGTACATGAAATTAATATATCATCATCAAAAGATTATAAACTAGTTTTTAGTTTTGTCGGGCTCAAACTCACCAGTAGATTATTGATCCAAGAGAGTAGTGTTTTTACATCCTACGACAATGTTTTTACCTTCTGTTTTCCCATAAAAGTTGATCATTGTCACTGCATATAATTAAAACAAAAATTACCTGCAGGTATAAAAATTCAGACATTCCTAATTTTCAATATTGCACTTGTTCCATATTTTACTTTAATTTAGCTAGGAGCTAGTTGGATCTAACTGGGATTTCGAGCTATCAGTCGTCTAGTTAACGAACTTACACTGTACTTTGTCCCCATAATACCTAGTCTATTGAGGTACAATTACATATGGCAATTATTAACAATTTCAACTACACCTGGCATAGGAACATCTTTTTCCTCCCACTTATGAATGAATTTCTGTTCGTCTTCACACACCTCGTTGCGGTATAGATAACAACAAATATCTATGTCTCCTTTCTTTGCCGTGGATGTTTCCTTCGAATCCAGAAATAATGAAATAATCTTCGTTTTCTGCCGATAGAAGTCTTCGCTTATTTCGAAATTGGGTGTATCGGGATCGAAAAAGACTTGATCGTTTCCTCTGGATTTGAACACCACCTTGAATTTATCACCCGATTCCAGCGTCACAGCATTAAAATTGATCTTCCTGGTACCACCGGTCTTCTCAAGTTTATCTGATACATTCTTTTCCAATGTCTCATTTTTGAGATAGAAAGCGATATGTAATTCACATTTCAGTTGTCTATAATCAACTTTATAAAGACAACCAGAGAGGTCAGATTTCGGGAAGAGAAAATTATGAATTTTGTCTAATAGTTTTTGAAGCAGACCAGCAAAAGTCCAGCTGAAATCCTGACAGTGGAACACAACAGTATGTTCGTTCTCCAACTTTAAAGTTGTAATAGGGTTCCAGTTTGAATGCAATGCAGACTGATGCAGTATATGGACAGTGAATTCTTCAGACACTCCACTTTTAAACCACGTTGCTAATTTAATAGTAACGGGCAGAAGAAACTTTTGATCAGCAGCCATAAAAAGCATGGGTGCGATTCCAATATAATTTTCAGGCCAGTATTTGCTGTCATGGTCAACTAGTATCCAAATAGTAGCGATATCGCTGAATGTATTTTTATCGAAAATAACCGTGCAGTCAGCAATTGTGATAGTGCCTCCTTTTCGACTAATTTGGAATCCTTAAAAATTAATGAAATAAATTTATATTGAATATTATTAAATAATATATACCGTATTTATTCGATTGTAAGGCGCAGCTTATATTGTTTTTTTTCATCATTTTGTGCGACTTACAATCAGGGGCGGCTTGCATTTTTCCTTTACCATAGTTTGGCGCCGGGTACTTCTGCTATCTCATAAATAAGGGAGAAGCTGTGCGTGTGTTTAGATGTTCGTGCGCCCATAACTCGCAAGGGTAGGGGCCAAAATAGGGACCAAAATCGGGCCACCAGATCACTTTACCTTAGGTATACTACCCTATTGTCTAGGGCGTCAATCAAGGGCGGCTTACATTATTTTTTTAACACAATTTAGCACGGCTTATAATCGGGGTCGGCTTACAATCGAATAAATACAGTACTTAAATATATCTGAAAACCAGTTGAAATAAGGAAAATAAACATATTTATACTTAAAAAAGAACGCATGTACATAATTATTATGCTCACTTTGATGAGTGCTGGTGCTCTCATTTCTCTCCAACTCCTCTCTCTCTTCCTGTATTTTCGGTTGATAATCATGAAGCAGATGCATTATAATTCTGCTTTTCTTTAAGCGGTACATCATTGAAATATCATCCAAAGTCAAATCCCCATTTGATCTGATATCCAGAATCTGGATCTTGACATAGGTAGGTGAAACATTGTCAATTGTAAATGCTTAACTAACTAATTAAGAGAAGTTAGCATTATTGTTTTTTATTTATGGAATTCAAGTTTGAAAGTACCTGGATTCCTGGCTTCAAATGTTTTGAGAAGTCAATTAGTGAGGTAGCAGGAAGCGTGCAGTTACTTAGGTTAAGTTTTTCCAGCTTCTTGCAGCAGTTAACAATGAATTCAACGGGTTCCATGTCAGCAACTGTTAGTTGCACCCCACTTAGATCAACCTCAGTTAAACTGGCTGCCACCGTTTCTCGCATCGCATCACCCATTGAAAGTAATTCCTTGAAATTTTCAAATTGCCCTCTTTTATCTGGAGGGTTTTGCAGTCGCTTTTGCCATTCATAATCTAACGGCAAAAAACAGCGGATTAAAAAAAAACTTTCAGTTTAATTATTGCACAAGACCTAAAATACAAAACTGGCGGCACCAACCTACAAGACCTAATGGATTGGAACCAGCACTGGTGCTTCCAAACTGTATTTTCTAAGAGGAGAAACTAAAAAAATTACTGGTGAAAATTCAAAAAGCATGAAAGATAAATCTGTAAGTTGGGCTTACTCTGATTTCATCAACGACTTCATCGATCTTCTTCTTTTCTTCAACACTTGGCTTGTAATCCCATGATAATACCGTGACATTTTTTGATAATACCAATCTCAGGGCTGATATTAGGTCATTGAAGCTCAAATCGACATTCTTTTCTATGTTGAATCGCCAGATCTAGTAAACACATGCTTTTTATTTATTTATGCAAACAGATTCTAAATTTTGGGTTCCCAAATTCAAAGTCACAATTCTAACCCATTTATTATATGAAATCTATTTAGTTATTTTCTAAAATGTCATTTTCTCTATTTCATGAATATTGTAATAAGGGGAAAATGTAAGGCGCGCGAAATGATGAAAAAATATATACGGTATAACCTCGAACTACCATTGTCCGAGCAACTTGCTTTACGAGCCGCTACTCGTGAGTATTTTTGTAAGCTGCACGAAATGATAAAAAAAAATAAGCCGCGGCTTATAATCGAGTAAATATGGTACCGACCTTTACAGTGGGATTTATATTCGTAGCAAAATCTGCCACAGAATCTTTTATTAGTGCGCATTCGTGCAAATCAAGTTCCATAAGGAGCTCGCAACGATTGACGACGAACCAAACAGCATCGATTTCATCCTTTTGTAACTTTTGATTACTCAGGTCAATCTTGTGGACGTAATACGCAATAGTGTATCTCATTTTATCTCCAAGCAGCTGCAGATTCTTAAAATGCTTTAGCTGTTCCTCTTTATCTGCCTGACTATCAATCAAATTTCTTCCCCAGTCATGGTCTGCGTAAAAAGAACAAAACTCGATTCTGTATAACAAAGGGAGGTTTCGTTTTCAAAAAATTAGGCAGACATACATACCTATCATATCTTCAAGAATCAAACCAGCATTGTTCCATCCAAGTTCAACTTTCTGAAATATGATTTTAGTATATAAATATTTATATAAATATCAAGCAGGTTACAAACTCACCACTCGTATGTTTTCGAGTTTTCTATCTAGTATCTCGTGAAGATTCCTGTTTTTGATGCACCCCGTTATGAGCAAGTGGTTGGTGAAGTGAATAGCCAATGCATGAATTACGTCAACGTCTTCTTCCGTATTTATGTTTGTAGTGACGTCTAGGCGCGTCAGCTGCAAATATGACAATATGCAATTCACATTTTATATACAGAGGATTCTCAAAGAAGAACATGGATAACTAACTTTAGTATCTTCCATGGATTCTTTCAGTGTGCGCAAATCGTCAACAGTTAAATTGCAAAACAACAATTGCAGTGTTTTTACACAGCATCGTTTTACAAGTTGGCCTAAAGTGCGCATCCCCACTTGTTTATTTCCCTCTGCGATACTCTTATTGGAATTAAGCAGTAGATCTGAAACCTGAATTTTTGGTTACTTTAAAACAGTTGAGCTTTTACTATTAATCATATTTTTTAAATATTATCCACCTTTACTGATCTGAGGGAATTGTCAAGAGCTTGCAATTGTTTACACGATAGGTCGCAATCAAGAAGCTCTAACTTGCTGACTTCACACTGTTGTATAATATTTCCAACAGCTGACATACCATTTATTCCCATGTTCTTGTTTGCACTCAAAAACATTCCTGTTATCTGCAAAAAAACGTATTTTACTCTACGTGACTTGTGTGTAAGTGTAATAAGCAGAAAATAGCATTTAACCATTGTAGGAATGGTAACTCTAACCTTGACTTGTGAGCCTTCAAGACAAGATGCCAATACTTCAAGAGCTGTTCCGGTGAGACTGCAGTTAAATAGAGCTAAGTGACTCAGCTGAATACAATGATGCAACACCGATCCGATGGCGTGAATGTCGCTGGTCGAAAGTGGCTGTTTACTCATTCCAAATTTTGTTACACATGAGCTGATGACATCTTTTATCCCATTCTTTGCCTCGTGCAATGATATAAACAATTCCAGTCGATCCACACTGCTTCTGTTTGCTAATTTCAAGTGATTTTCCATGCTAGCTATCAAGTAATCCTGTTTATCCTGAAGTCTTTTTCTCTCTGATTAATGAGAAAAGTAAAAATTATTCATCATTGTACCTTAGCTACCAAAACGTTTCTAAGTTGCCAAAATAATACAGTTAGATAAAACAGAATGAAACCTTGGAGAAGGTCGCTGGAAGCTGTGACGACTTCAGAATCGAGCAAAATTCCACAAAGAATCCTTCGAATAATATAGAAATGTGGTGTGTGTAAGTATTCGTCAACGAATTTGGTGAATTCGCCATACTCCATTTCAGCGACGTGAAAAGCTGTTAAAGTCTCTTGAATTGACTGATGACAGAAAAAAAGGAAATCGTCTCCTTCCAGTAGTTTTTTTAAGAATTTTCCTGGTGCTAAAATTGCTACGTCAGTAACTTCAGAAGGATCAAGATCATAGACTCCGAGCTTACTGGTAGGAAACAGAACTGTGTGTTCCATTGTACAATCAAATGAAAGAACCTTGAGCTTGTTGATGACATCCTCTATATTTACTACATGTGCATGCTCTGAATGCATAAGACTTGAAAGAAGAAGAACCATTATTCCAGACATCGTACTGGGAACAAAATCTTTGCTCTTTATTTTCCATCCAATTAACGTGAAAACAAGAAACACAGGAATGCTGCAGAGTGACATCAGTGACGGAGACTTTGTTTCCAGATAGAGAAGAATTTCATCAGCTTCTTCTTTGTCCAAGTACCCTGCAATGATCTCATGGATGGAATCTTTTGTTAATCCTGCCAACGCTATAACTTTTTCTGCCCGGAGAGCATCCTTGTAATTCCTGATGGTGTGTTCGCGAGACGAAGTGATGATTCTGCATCCGGGGAATAGTCTTCCAGAGAGCAAGTTCCACAAAACTGTCGGTGGGGTCGTTTTGCCCTCGAAATCACAAACCTCCTTCTCTCCGTCTAACGTGTAAGGTAACGTATCCAGTGAATCTAACACAAAAAGGATTTTGCATGGATTCTCCTTTGCAAAAGTCATAGTTTCCTTCATTTCTGATTCATCCAGTGTTTGAACATTGTGAAGCAGTAGCTGGCCTGGTGTAACTTCATTATCTTTTCGGAAATTCCTGCACTTTATGAAGAGAACGATCTCAACCTCGTTCAGATTTTTATATTTTCCTCGGATAACATCCTGCGATATTGCTTTCAGTAATGTGGTTTTACCACTTCCGGCTGGGCCAGCGAACGTAATCTGTCCTTCCTTGAAGTTTTTTAGTATGTCTTCAATGGGAGCTACTCGTCTTGTTTTACTTTCTCTTTGTTCCAATGCTAAACGATCAGTTGTCGACTGCGGTGTATAGTCGTAATCAGGAGTCCTATCACCGCTGTAAAAATCAATTTCTTCTAGTTGAGGAGTTACTCTCACGTTAAGCCTTTTCAGCACTCCATACGGTTCAGCACTGTCAAAAAACTCTGTATCTTTTGCTGTACTGGCCAGAATTTTTTCCCGAATGATTTTGGAAAGGCCTATTAAAAGAAGAAAAACGGGTGTAGAGCTGAAGGTATTAGTACGAAAAACATATGAATGGAACGAAATAACACAAACACAAACATAAAATATTCACCTACCTACACATTTAGGCTTCGAATCCGACATTAGTCAACTTCTACTCGGAAATGCGACAACTCGGAAAAATTATACGTGTGAGTACGTGAAATGCTACTTCTGCTTTATACAAGATTTGACGAAATAAGGATATTGTACAAGTAGTTAAATTCATATTTGTTTCAGTCCATTTTTACTACTGATTTCATGGGCTGTTACGTTTGAAGACTATTTATACAGTACAGTAGTCCTGAAGTCATTACCTAATGCGAGTACCAAGCAACAGTCATTTATATCTATACATATCCAATTCATACCTAATCACAGTATCGAATTTCTAAGGTTGGAAAAGATACAGCTACAAAGAGCTTGGCTGAGCTTGGAAACAAACAAAAGTTTCTGGTAAAATAATATAACCGTAACAACAAAGCCTAGCTAGTGCTGATGTAGACCTAATCAAGTGCTAACGATAACCCGAGGAACGATAATACTGCATGTATATATTACAATGATTAGTTGCCTTCGAATAGAACTGAATTTAACTGGAACTCACAGGACCTTTCATGATCAATTTGCGTAGCGGAATCAATAAAATCTCAACGTAGCATACAAGGCTGACTTGTTTTAAAAACTGCTTTCAAAGGGCAACAATACTCGCGTAATACAAAAATAAAATCATACAACTGTAAATTTTTGAAGCAACGTACGGGAAGGATGTACGAATATACAGAAATATTTACCGTAATTATACCTTAGATTTCACGAACAAAACAGACTACGAAGGGATATCCACCACTTCTTGATTCCCTAGAATCTACATATCAATTTTAAAGGGTGCTTGCGAATGGGTATTCCCCCTCAAGAGTATAGCGTATAGACACACTTGAAGTAATTTCTCTCTTTCCAGAAGTAAAAAGTATTTCTCAAATTGAAGTTATACAAGAAATTAAAAAAAATTCTATGGAGAAATCTTGATAACCACAATTAATATGTATTCATATTAGCACCGTAAAAATCAATAGGCGAAGGTCCGGGGGCGACGTTACCATAGTATCCCTGAGGTTGATTTGAAGGCGGTGTATACACTGGTGGTGGGGGAATGCCATGGCTCTGGTATCCAGTATTGGTGTATAATGGTGGTGGTTGTGGGGGCACCGGATATGCCTGCTGTACTTGCGGTACAAAGTTTATTCGAGGAGGGGGATGTTGAGTGGGTACCGCGCTAGGTTGAGCGTCGTTAACTTGAGGCGTTGGCTGGACACGGCTTTGCGTGGTCGAACTCCCTTTACAAGCATAAAAACAACAAATTCCCACTAGGATCACGGCCATACATCCAAGTATTATTCCAGTGATGCTTCCAACTGAGAGATTGGTGTTGACAGTAGGAAGATCAATTGGCCAAAGGGGATTGGAAAGATTAAAATCTAGAAAGGGTTTGTCATCTCCATCAATTACTTCCATGTAAGGGTCAAAGGGAATATTCTTATAGAAATCTAGCTGGTTTGGAAAGCACTCCGGGAAATTTGAGATCGAGAATTCCATTGCAGGAACAAGGCTTAGTTTCGGTTTAATCGCTGGACAGGGAGGGGGGTCGTCTTCCCACGTATAGTCGTGCTCGTTACGACAGAAATGAAATTCAGCCGCGTATTGACAAGGAGATTCGCATTCTTGTGGGTTGTTCATCCTATGATATGAGAAGCAGCGAAAGTGTCATCAAATTCCACCCATAAAAATTCACCTATTCCGTTACTAATATCACTAAAATACCAGGTGCTTTCAATGCCAAATTTAGGTAAACCAACTTACAACCAGTGGTGAAAATAGGTTCTAGGAACTAGAGGAACTTTAAGGTCCACGAGGGAGAGGTTGGAAAGGGAGGGTAGACGCTATAAGCCTCCGTGAGAAAGGTTTAAATGCTATATTTATATCCGTCGTTAATTGCAAACTCTGTTTGCGGATGAAGTGTAGCAGACTCATCTCCAAAGATACGAACATGTTTGTAAAAATGCATATGTAATATCCCCCACTGTATCAAGTTGGTGAAAGGGTAAAACACTAACCAGCAATGATCCATCGGAGAGGAATGTGTCGTGCAATGATTATCCCCATCATCTTGATTAGTGTATTTGACGATCAGCACGGTGTTGGTTCCTGCTATGTGTCTAACTGCAAAGCCGTCTCTCATGAATACGTCCGAAGGAAATTCTCGTAATCTAGCGACATCTATGGAATAGGATTTCTGAATAGCGATGCGGCTAACGTCTACGCATTCGCTCTTCTGTAATATGTCGTTGGCGATTAATTTATCTGATATTTTCGGTTCATAATCGATAACGTGCGTCGGAATAAGGCTGTGAAAGGTGCTTGACAAGGCGGCGTAGAATTTCTCGTGGTAGATTATTTCTCCAGACAAATTGATCATGACGCAAGTGGCCAGCTTGCATTCCGCCTCGCTGAGTGCTAGGATATCCTTAAAAATCAAAAATTATTTCGCGACTTTTGCAGTTAGAAGGAATATCATTTCGTATACCTTAAAATGTGAAAAATGTATGTCAGAGCCGAGGACACCGTACAGATGTTCAACGGTTGGACTTTCTACGAACAGAAT
Source organism: Halocynthia roretzi (assembly GCA_013436055.1). NCBI lineage: Eukaryota > Metazoa > Chordata > Ascidiacea > Stolidobranchia > Pyuridae > Halocynthia > Halocynthia roretzi. Next base: position 152,274 of record QRAM01000024.1, on the reverse strand, counting down.
GGCTTTCGCGAATGTAATAACTGGATATCCGGTCGATGTATCTCGATACGGCGTCGTCGTAATTAAATCCTCTTCGTGTGCTTTTGCAGTTGTGTACCATGGTCGTAAAGTAGGGTCGTATTCCTGTTTGTATATCAGCACAAATGTGTAACAGGGGAATATTTGAATTCTTGTGATGTATAATGATTTAACAAAAAATTATTAATCGTCTTTTATTAAATTAGAGCGCGATCATCGGGGTCTGACTGCACATATAACCGAAATGATTAAAAAATCAAGAAGGTGGGGGCGCCGAAAGTGTTATTAATTATTTGAAAATGAAATAAAAGGAATATTGCACACAAACCTTTGCTACTCTCACTCCTGGCCAAATTCGAAAGACGCCACTTCGAGTACCAACATAATTCCATAATGGAAAGATATCACCTTGGTTGTTGGCAACGTTAAAATTGTGCCATATGTTGTCCATACTTAATGTGAACAATAAACTAGTATTAGTCTTTAGTAAGTATACTGGCATTACAACACTGTAGTGTTACGTGAAATGTCTTACGCAAACGTCAGTCGTATGTCGTTCACTGCGTCGTTCCTTATTTCAAGACCTTGGTTGTCATAGTAATCGTCTTCCAATACCATCTGATATGATGATACGTTTTCATACGTTTCTTCTAAGTCCAGATAGCTGAATACAATGTAGACAACTTCTTATAATATCAAGTACAAATATTATTGCATTTTACACCGCACCTTTCCATATTTTTGAATGCTCTTGGTGCGAGCTTAACTGCAGATCCGGTGAACGACATTCTTCCGAGGTAAGAACATAGAAAGTCGGGAACTTGGATATCAAGCCTTAAAAAGAAGTTTATTGTATATATTTGATTACGTTAAGTCAAGTCGGGATTAAAACCCAAGTTATGCCTTTTCTATAACTGAATTTTCCATGAGTTGAGTTTTTAGTACTTTTCAAGTTAAAAAACGACTTACAACCAATTATTATATGGTGATCGAATCATGCCTACTCAATACATAGCTGTTTCATTATTTAAAAGTACATAATTATGTAGCAATATATCAGCGTAAAACTTGTGCGTAAAAACAAGCAAGATACCTGTGATATTGAAACGATATATCCTGTTGTTGATCAGCAATGTGCTTTTCATTTTTGTCATACTTTTTAATTACTGTACAAGCAGTAAAAGGCGTATCTGAGATTCTTTCACACGATACATCTGCGTCTGTAGGAACAGCTTTCACTTGTCCTTCACCCTTGAAAAAGAAACATCGCTGATGAACTAAATCTATGAAATTTGGTTTTGTGGTGTACGCACTTGATCTGTTACCCAGTAAGTCGACATCGATAGTGTCGCAGTACCAGATAACAATTCCGAATTATAAAGATTCATGATCGCAGGAAGTATAACATCTTTCAGTTCCGGACTAGAAAATAAATATGGAATAACATTCGTCAAGCGTACACTTAATGCCAGTATTAAAGGTTTATTTTTAATGTGTAGTAGACTTGCTTGTGCAGTACTGAAATAGCATCTGGGGGAGCTTTTATAAAAAAAATATACAATAACAGATGTCCTTATTGGCATACCTTCTCTCGAGCATCGAAATATTAACAAAAACAGGATCACTATCTATGGAAGAGGGTGACGGTAAAAATGGATGAGCAAGAGTGCGAAAATGTTGGTCTATTATGAATGAATAAGCCCTGTCTGAATTTGCTTTGAAGTAAGTAACATCAGCCAGTAATTCACGCATCGAGATATCAGCTCCTACCACACCTCGTAATTCACCTGAAGAGAAAATGTATTGGATTAAACGACTAGAAAACTCTAGTAAATTATGTGAACATTCCTTGTATATTTTACCATCAACAACAACAGCTGCTGATGCTGTTATGACGAGTCCCATATCACCGATTGCATCATAGTACGGGACACTCCAATGCACTTCTTCATCGATAGAATCGGATTTGAAAAAATCGTAATAAGATCCCATTGCAGACCTGAAATTTAGAGGGCCCCATTAGTAGCGGACTGGGTATAAAATTCGTCCCGGGTACTCTTCACCTACTCTTGGTTTACCTTAGTTTGTCAAAGTCTTGGATTTCAAAAAATTCCCCTTCGTGTGACTCCGGCTCATTGTCTATCCCGTAATCAGAGCCATCTTGCATCGCTATGGCTTCGAGCAGTTCCGTCCCAATAGAAGGTCCGATCGCATAGGTCATAATAACGATTGACATGTTCAGGTTGGAGTTTCGATTTACAATTGTTCGAAAAAACGAACTGTGGTCGTCGCTCGGTTCTCCGTCGGACAGAAACAACATTACTCGCTTTCTCTCCATATTTAAGCTTTCATTAAAAGCTGTATCGAAGTAGTCAAAGGCCAATTTCAAAGCTGGGTTATACTGCGTTCCTCCGTTTGGAATTATGCCCCTGATCCAATCTTTCAAATAGTTTATGTTCAAAGGCGTTGCGAGCGCCATTTCTTCCTTGTAGCAGGTCCGGGTTTCGGCGGGATAGTCATTCGGAAGGGTTATGCGATCGGAAAATCCAACTATCGCTACTTTGTCGTTGGGATTCAGCGTATCGAGAACTGTATAGACCGCCTCTTTAGCACCGTCCATACGACCGTCGAGCATCATGGATCCTGACGTATCTATGACGATAACTACATCTTTTGGCTCAGGAGTAGCTGCGATGACATACCTACATCAAAAGCAGACGATTTTTATATCAGTTCTTCCTAAAGGGATGAATGATGGGGTGATAGCCTGGATCTACTCGTTTATATATTTTATAGTTACAGTAGGTAAACTTAAGATCGTGGATAGGTTCTTTGAAAGTGTGACTAATTAAAAACGACGTTACCATAGGATAAATTAAATTAACAGTGTATATTTAGCGTTCATTGTACCAAGTATAAACTAAGAAATAAATTGTACGAAAGCAGAAATATTACAGAAAACGTTTTACCGCTACTCAACCTCAAAACTAAACAATATCAAACACGTGGGCCCATTGATGAGTTTGTCCTGTGGCAGGTAGGTGAATCCGGCCCTCACCGGTGGTACCAATGGAAACATACGATCACTCACCACGGGCGGAATCTGTTGTCATAAGCGTCGCAGTCGGAATTCGTAGCGACTGCTGGATACTGCGTAAACATTCCTGATTCGCTGCCGTAATATTGATATTTTAATCCCGAAGTCACGTGTAAGCTTTCCATAGCGGTTGCGATAACTGCAGTTGATGTTCGATGTTCATCTGCTTCTAAACCGTCACCGGTGATACGAACGCAAGATCGATGAAGATCTACCTGCAAATTCACGTGATGATAATTTAAACTTCACTTCGATATGAGTCTTCAGCTGTGAAAACTCAAGCGTATTGAATACTAAGTACTGGTAACCTCGGTATTAAATCGATGATCGTACTCCGGTTTCCAGTTAAGCGAATCTTCGGCACTTAACATGCAGCATTCTAAAACCTCATCCGTCCAATCATGACTCTTGTACACTCTTTCCACTGCGTCCTGAAGGCGCTCCACTGCCTTCACAACAGCTGCAAATTTTTCAGTTGCCTTTAGCGCCATCTCGTGTGTTAACACGTGGGAATCCAAAATCTCTTTTTCGAAATCGGCTTCGTTTATCATGGTTTGCATTTCATGCAGGCCAGCCTTTCCAATCATGTATCTCTCAATGGCACTTTCGTAAGAATCAGCATGTTCTCCAAAAATGGATTTCAGTAGGTTTGCTTCATCGACGAGCTTGCTGTCGGCAAAAACAAGCCCTGTAACTACAAATAAAAATGTTGTAAATAATACCATCTTCCTTTCGATCACATCTTCTGGGTAGGGAAACCGACAGCGGTTTATTTTATCATCATCTACCAGGTAGATGCGCTATTGGCATAGAGTTTATTGTTATTATTACATCATAAATGTTAATCATCTATTTTCTGCTGTTACGCATGTGAAGGAGAAATATATTTTTGATAAGTGTCCCAGTGAAGACAACTGCTTGCAGCCTACTAAATTTATCAGTAATGCAACCCAAACCAAACCATAGTGAAAGCATGTTAGGAGCCTATGTAGTGCCATAATTGGTTAATTAAAAGATTAACAACCTTTTTGAATTGATGTTATGGGTAAGTTATCTTAAAAACGGGCATCAGTTGTTTGTACAGGGACGCAATTTTATTTCCGTAGATAAGGAGGCTATGTTCCGGACCGTGCACCTTTTAAGGCGAGTCAAGTGCCAAGCTCTGCACATGGCATCAGTTCAGTACGCTAGCAGCATGCGGACGGGTCGATGTACAACAAGCGGACTTTATTGCAAAAAAAACGCAGAAAGAAAAAATAGTAATAGCGGAGCGAATTCTGATAAATATCGTTATACGACTTCTACAACACATGCAAAAAGTATACGTTAGCGGTGTCTGATTTCAATGGAATATTGCGCTGAGGTTTCTATGAAGAGATAGATTGGCAGTTTCGGAATCAAAGTGTTCCATAAACGACATGCAATACGATGGCAGGACATCTATGCGAATATCTTAAGATATAATTAATAGATGGTGTTTTCTGTTGTGTATAATATTTCAAATAGATAGGCCTATATACAGGTATCCAGTGGCCATGGGCGAACTGATACCCGGAATAGGCACGGAAATTATTGAACCAGTAAATTTGAGTGTTGCCAGAGGATCCAAAGCTTGTTTCCCTTGGCCACTGATACCATTAGTGGAAAATCGTTAAGCACAGTTGTGGTTGTGTCNGAGTTTATTGTTATTATTACATCATAATGTTAGTCATCTATTTTCTGCTGTTACGCATGTGAGGGAGAATTATATTTTTTGAGAAGTGTCCCAGTGAAGACAACTGCTTGCAGCCTACTAAATTTATAAGTAATGCAACCCAAACCAAATAAATGCTCTTACATAATTACAGCCCACATGATAAACATTACTTGAAGTTAAGTTGTAAGTTGTATATTTCTGACCAAAGCCATAGGCCATGGGCACTACTGACACTAAATTTCGGTTAAAGACAGACAAGCACTCAGATTGTGATAAAAAATTGCATAGTGAAAGCATGTTAGGAGCCTATGTAGTGCCATAATTGGTTAATTAAAAGATTAACAACCTTTTTGAATTGATGTTATGGGTAAGTTATCTTAAAAACGGGCATCAGTTGTTTGTACAGGGACGCAATTTTATTTCCGTAGATAAGGAGGCTATGTTCCGGACCGTGCACCTTTTAAGGCGAGTCAAGTGCCAAGCTCTGCACATGGCATCAGTTCAGTACGCTAGCAGCATGCGGACGGGTCGATGTACAACAAGCGGACTTTATTGCAAAAAAAACGCAGAAAGAAAAAATAGTAATAGCGGAGCGAATTCTGATAAATATCGTTATACGACTTCTACAACACATGCAAAAAGTATACGTTAGCGGTGTCTGATTTCAATGGAATATTGCGCTGAGGTTTCTATGAAGAGATAGATTGGCAGTTTCGGAATCAAAGTGTTCCATAAACGACATGCAATACGATGGCAGGACATCTATGCGAATATCTTAAGATATAATTAATAGATGGTGTTTTCTGTTGTGTATAATATTTCAAATAGATAGGCCTATATACAGGTATCCAGTGGCCATGGGCGAACTGATACCCGGAATAGGCACGGAAATTATTGAACCAGTAAATTTGAGTGTTGCCAGAGGATCCAAAGCTTGTTTCCCTTGGCCACTGATACCATTAGTGGAAAATCGTTAAGCACAGTTGTGGTTGTGTCTAGCAAAGTCACTGAAGATATTTACTGTTTTTTGCAATATTAACAAAAAAAATGTGCTACTGAAATACTGATTTTGTTTTTGTCACTTTTGTGTTTTGACCAACTCCCAAGATCACATTTCGGTGTTGCATATTCGTATATAAAGCATGAAGTGATCAGCTAATGGACACGTTGTATATAATGTTACAATAGTAAGTGACACCATTAAGAACAATAGCGCCGAGCATAAACGGGATCCCACGACTGTCTGTATATACTTACCGTTGAAGAACATGAGTACAGAAAGATAGAAATAACAAATCGCAGACCTACACTAACGTCGAAGCTTGCCATGTATTATCGCAATTCATATTATAGGTCGTGTCGTTACTGCGAGAATGAGAAGAATGGTCGTTATAGTGACCGATGGGTGTATGATCGGTGTTCAGTAATAATGGGTTACTGCTAGGACGATATTTCGTTGCGCAATCCAACGTGGCTTCACTCCAATCTCGATTGTTCATTTCGAAAGATCGTCGCTGCTTCGGGTTGGGGATAGGAGCGGCGTCTGTGGGTGAAACAGGTCCGGAAGACGGGGGAGTAGGCAAGGAAGCGTCGTAATACGCCGGAGCTGAACGAGGAGGTGGTATTCTGTCGATGGAAGAAGAATGATAGAGACGACGCGCGGTCGTTGGAAACTGTGGCTTTGAGCATCTACGCGTCGGTGTCGTATTACATTTTCCAGAAATATCAACTGTAAAGAAAAAAAAATCATTTTTTGACCAAAGAATTGTAGCTACTATACACGTAGGGTCATTTATTAACAGCAAAAAAAGTTAGAAATACAGGAAAGTTCCCGGGTTACGAACGCCCGACTTTCGTAACGCCTATTATTTTAAAAATCGAATTGCACAATGGTTCATACTAACGAACGAACTACTTTGCGTCACATTTCTATTAACTGCATGTACTGGTTTCCAACAAATCCACCCTTTAAATTTGAATTAAATATTTCTTTAATTTATTGCAATTTGAGTTGCGGAAGACCCAGGAAAAATTAGTGGTTCAACCGTATTCCTGAATAACTATTTCGTGACCTTGGTTAGTTAAGAAAACTGATAATCCGACAATACTTTGGAAATGGAGTGTCGGTACCTGCAGTACATCTACTTACTTGGTTCATAGGGAATGTTTTAAGAACTATGCTAAGCAAAGTGATAATATTCAGATCGGCTATAAACTACGATTTATAGCAAGTTTACCGAATATATGTGGTGCTAATCGAGTGCCCGAAATCTGGGGAGACGGAGGTGGTGAAATGGGGAAGACAAAGTCATCATCGTGTCTGTTCTTATTCCTGGAATCCACTCGAAATCCCGATCTTTGTTTATCAAGTTCCCGTGGAGAGATTTCACGTTTCTTACTGGACGACAAACTCGATTCGTGACGTGGATCGCCCATGATGTTTTCTTGCGACGATGGTGCGACAGAAGACGAATAAGCGACGCTAGGAGTGTCATCAGTTCCGATTCCGGAATCCCGAGGACTATTGCTTTCCAATTTTCTACTGCTACCGCCCCCAGACGAAAGATCTATGTGATTATCATTAACGTCTCCTACTCGGATGATACTTGGGTCGGGCGAATGACCAGATGAATCCAATCGCTGGGGTCCATTTTCGTCCAGACGTATAAATGGCATATCTACAGGCGGGGTGGTGTAAGAGAACCCATCCAGATCGGTCGAATCCCACATCGCTTGTTTACTGCGAGAAGTACCGGTACCGCAACGAGAATCATAACTATCCACCCACTTTCTGTCAGGGATATTTTGAACAGGTGGGGTTACTGCATACTGTGGCTGTTTATAACCAGACTGCTCTTTCGCCTTTGGCGGATGAATAAACGGAGAATTTGACTGTGGATAATTTTTATGTGAGTACGTGTGACTGGATCTGGGGCTCGGAGGTTTGTGCATATTCATCGATATCAAATAGGGGTTGAAGGACCCATGTTTTCTAGCATCACAAAACTTGTTCAGCTCGTTTGAATGTAAGTTTGGTCGCTGATGATGTTTGACGTCATGGTTCATTGGTTTTGTCACGTGTGCAAGTGGACGCACAAGACGCGGAGATCGATGACGATTCGAGTGCTCTATCGGACGATGGAGAACATCGTCGTAAAATTCGTTACTGCGATTGTTACCACCATGCGTAATTCTACGCTGATCAACATTACTAGGTCGTTTTTCCCGTTCTCTCCTCTCCTGCTCTTGTTTAGTCTCTTTGTCCTGACATCGACGTTTGACGTGTTTAGTTGCAGGAGCCGGACTCCGTTTTGAACTGGGAAGTCCGAATACTTGTGCAAGTTCTTCGTCAGTTCCGGAGGAAGAGAGCGACACACGAAATTGCTTCGCTTCTCGCTTCCCTGTAAGATAAAAAAATAATTGTTGATTGATGAGTTTACAATGTAATTGCTTATGTTCAGGATTATGCAAAAACATCATGTGCCATTTAATTTTACTTTCATATACTGGTAATTTGACATTGAATAACTGTTAATCTCAAGTTATAAGAATATAAATTTTAATAACTTCTTACAATTACCTTTATCGCACTTCTCTGCAGTTGGTATGGGACTGTATTGTCTCATATTCAGATTCACATTAGTGTGGAAGTAGGACCACGTACCAACATCACTAAACGCGCTGTCGTCGCAAACAAATGGCAATGATACAGCGTCTTCATCATCTACGCAACAACAAAAATACCGTAATAAGCATTTATGCAGTATACTGCATCTATATAGATAGGATGTACATCTCTATACGACGAAAAAAAAAACGGCTACTTTTGAAACAGGCAAATTGTTAAATTTTAAATCGAATGAAACCGAGCTAACCGAAGTTCGAGCTATCGAGGATTTTACGAGTGTGAAATGATATGAGTCAACAAACCTGATTCAGCATCATCGCGGAAAACAGCCAGTTCCGCTTTATCAACAAGTGGCTTCCTCCTCTCCTCCTCTGCACTCGAAGAACTACTAACAATCGTAATATCGTTGCTTAGCAACGGGTCTTCCGTTCTTCCCTCAAGTTCACAGTGATTAAGATCGACTTGAACAGCCAGCATATCGTTTTCATGATCGGCAGTTATCGTTATGGTGCTAGCAACGGGAGTTTGCAGGTACGAGCCTCCTCCGTCATGTCCAGGAGAACTTTCGGTCTAAGTGAACAGAACAGAATTGTAAGCCCAGGTTCACCCCTTAACACATAAACTTGTAGGTTCAATGTAACTTTTGTATATTTTCTTGGCAACAGTGATATATCTCTTGAGAGAGAGAGAGAGAGACTCGAAACAGCAAGTTTTATTTGTTAACAAATCAGTGAAGACCCTTCCATGTCAAATTTCTATATCATTCAAACGCTTACGTTTTCCGTTACTTGACCATCGTCACGAATGTCATCCACACTGAGATTTCTTTCGACTTCCGAAAGTTCGCTTATAGGAGCATGCCGATTAGACTTGTTCCTTTTTCTGCCTTGGAAAAGCCTCGAAGAGGAAGACGAGATTGAAAATGGAGATTTGCTGGTTTTGTACAGCAGAGAATCAGCCATCTTTCTCGCTTCTACCAAACGCAAAAGGAAACGATAGTCTATTTGAGTGTTCAGAGACGGTCATGGTTCCAAGGTCAAAATATACCTAATCGAGCATATACGCACCTTTGAGTCTCATTTGCTTCTTTGATCTTTGCTTAAATCGATAGAAAAGTAGTATTGCCGCTAAAAGCATAACTAGGCCGAATCCACAGATCATAGGGACAAGAAATCGAACATCTTGAACATTGGTGGACTGTAGTACAAGAAATAGCCAGTAAGTAAAAACGGCAATGTACAATACAGATATTTGAGGTGGAGGAGTAACTTCACCTTTGTTGCAATATCGTTGAATAATAACGGTGGCACAGTGGATCCATCTTCATTCAACGTGGCAACGGAATTGGTAACGTAATTACATCCTGCATTGTTACAGGCAGACGTCCAAATTTTATACCAAGTGCCAACCTATGAAAAACAGTTATATCTGAAGTACCACAATAGAACAGATTCTAATATGTAGAATCAATTGTGAATCCGGATGACCTACCTGTAGGTGACGCATGATGATATAATCCGGATTTTTTCCCTCACCGTAAGCAGTAGAGAGAATCTGCACAAGATTGAAATTATCGACTTCCGTTGTATTCCATTCTGTGTCGCCGTGGCGTGCGTATTCTATTGCGACGTCTGCAGAGAAAAAACTTACTTCAAAGTTTTGAAATGAATTTTTCAAGTTAAGAAATATCAATTATACAAAGTAACTCTCTAGTGGTAATATATAAAATATGACAAATCTGAACCTGTGATTGGACAGCCACCGTTTTGCCATGCCCTTAAATCCAGTACCACTGTAGTTCGATTGACATCTACCACCAGTTCATTGACAGAAGGTATAACTGGGACTGTTAATAAAAAGAGTAAGGGTAATATAAATTGCCTACTATAGAAATCGACTACTGTATTCTTGATCCTTGATCCTAAAAACGGACAAACCTGAACCAATGGTGTTAGCTTTCAAAACAAGTTCTCTGAAACTTTCTCCGATGGCATTTTCGGTTTTGATTTTCACTTCATACTCGACCCCGCATTCGAGCTGATCTAAGACGAACTCTTGGCCTAGTTCGCTCCCGGATGTCGATGCAGGAAACCTTATTACCTTGGCTTCGGCGTTCTGACTTGGCGAGCGTGTCACCACTTCATGCCCTAGTAATAAAGTACTTTGGTAAAATACAGAAAAAATGTGGACGAACAAGTTTGTGGTGTCAGCCTAAATTATTTTACCTGCTGTATTTTCTTTATCTTCTTCAGTAATCTCCTCTGGTAGGGCCACGTAGCTGACAATAAACTCTAAAAGCTTGCTACCACCGTCATCCTCACCGGGGACGACCAGCATTCGCAGGAAAGAATGCCCTTTGTCTATGACTTCAAATTTACTGGGCAGTGAAGGTGGAGCTGGAAATGAACAAGATATAAGCATGATAAAATAAGTATGCTCGATAATCTTTTAATGGATTGTTATAGAAATTAATCTATTTCTTTCAAGGTTTTCGATATTATTTCTTTGGATAAAAATGCTCATTACCTATACACTTAAAAAGGATGTCTGACATTAAAACTTGCTAATTGAAATCACAATTTGCTAATATGTTATAAATCCTATCACCCTGTCCCAAAATACCCATAATTCACGAGGTAAGATTACGTTACTAATCCAGTGTCACATTTGACTGACTCTTTTGCATCAACATTGGTCTAGTGATTTCGCAATGTCAATTGTTACGGTTGAATGTATGATTCTGACACTTACCTCGAACAAGTATTGAAATATTCCGGATAGCTACTCCATATTGATTACTAGCACGACAAGAAAACACACCAGTGTCCCATCGAGATGCGTTGACTACCACGAGTATGCTAAGTGATACAGGATGATTTTCGCCAATAAACCTATAATTGCAACAAGATGTTTTGAATATAAACATATTCTAAAACTTTAGCCGTGTACACAAGCCTATTGAATCCATGACAAGTCTCACGTACCAATTTGGTACTGGCTTCGTCTGAATTCTATAGCTATTACTAGGGTACAGCAATTGTCCATCCTTGTACCAGTGCACTTCCATCGCCTGGTCGCCCCAAAAAGAACACTCCATGGTGACGTCGTTGTCATATATTACGTCATTCGTCCCAACCAGATTTAATATTCGTGCTGGATCTGAATATATAATATATGGAATGCAATTTATAGTTGAATCAAGCAAACGGTGAAGCCACACATGAAAACTAAATTTACATACTGTTAACTTGCAGAGATGTGTAGCGACTTATTTCACCGACTATATTGACGGCCTGGCAAGAATATTTGCCGACGTCTGTACTTGATACGTTTCTTATGAACAGCGTAGCGTTAGCAAATTGTCCGATCTTGGTAGTTGAATTCATGGTCGGGATTTCAGTGTAAGAATTGCGAGACTCTGCAAACATAACCAAAAAAGTAATACATTTAAATGGATTCAGTATTGATATTGTATTCGGTTTGAACGTAGTCGTACGACATTAAATTGCAAATATTAGTTGAATCACAGCCGTTTATCCCTTAGTCCTCTACATTTAATGGTGCAATAGCCTTACAAAGGAACTCACGAGGTAAAATAACACACGACTTCTTTACTGTAACCTTCCAGTCGACAGGTACAGAACACGCATCTTCTTTATTTAACCGCTTACCGCAGGAGAGATCATATCCGTTAACACAGGTACTTTACATTTCTTAGTTATACCCGCAAATCTCCCCCACAAAAAGAATTAGCGAATGATGTAATAATTGAAGACACTTTTGAAATGCGTAAGATAAACGTATTTAGACCCTATTTTAGTCTGAGTATCACCCTTTATTTCGGGGTCACCGACAGAGGAAGTATAGGCGGGAATTCGAGATAAGTCTAAGAAAATCAACGGTGCTACTTAGGCAAGGGTAGATCGATACTGTCTGGACCGTTTAGGAAAGGTAATCTCTAACGAAATCACCATCTTGGTGACGGGTTGCCTTTGTTTATAGCTGGTTTACTTTCGCTTCATTCTTGAAACGACTGACGATATCGACGAATTGTACATTTAGCTATCGCAAGAGGAGAGGCGAAATGTATCAATAAATAATTCATTCGTTTGTACTCTGAAAACAAAATTTGCATTCTCATGTTTAATGACTGCAATTTTTGACAAAATCACGACGTTAGCTTGCATTAAAATTTAAAATCCGTCATTGTCATGTATCTAGCCGTCTTTTTATCCCCACGTCTTGGATAGGTTCTTGGAAAGTGCAAGCTCAAGTATATCGACATTAAACGAACCCAATTCTACCACAGACCGAATGACTATAAACAGTGCACATTTAACGATCATTGGAAAAGAGATAAATAATATTTTTTGCCTTGCAAAAATGATACGAAGCAAGTCCTACCGCCGCCACTCAATTCAAAACAACAACAAACCTGGCGCGCTAGCAGTAGCACTCGCAGAGCGCTTTCGTACGGCACTGTTTATTGCTATACGTTTGTATGATTATCGTACGCTTTATGCATTTTTTCCTTCCACGCCACATTTTTTTCTCATCAACAGTATACTTTTTTAGTTGGCCTACTGTATCCAAAGAGTATTTTTTAATCAGAATAACATTTATCTAACATCACTAGAAAGTCGTGCAACAATTTCGTCGACGTTTTACAACAAAGTAGTGATTTATTGGTTTGCTGAAGAGTTTCCCGGTAATGAACTCTTTAAAGTCTTTTAAAAATACACAATAATGTGTGGTGATACCGTATACTGGCAACCACACGCAGGTGTTCACTTAATCTTCGGTATTTCATCTTAAGATTCTCGACTAATCGACCTAATGCAAAGTATAATACTATAATAGTACGTTCGGAATGCGATGGACATTTTACACTCTGAGAAACGAGTGATAAATGTAAACAGTCTGTTCTTTGTTATACTTTTCTTATGAGGGCTAATAATGATGACATATCCAAGATAAAACAGACATCTGTAGAGGCACGAATATAATAATAGCGAGTGAAAAATAATAATGAATTTCTACAGTACAGCACTGTAGTAAATTTCAGCTTTAAAACTGAGTGGTATATGGCTCTCACCCTGCTAATCAAGGAATAACACGAAATGTGAGAGATGATTTATTTCAATTTTTTATCAAAGTCCTAATAACAATTACCGAGGTTTTTTTCTTTTCGCAGTCTATCATTATCTGAGTTGATTCACACTCATAAATCAAAAATTAAATACTAATTACAACAGTACCCTACGTCTGCGCTTCATGTCGTGGATCGTTTCTTAAAAAGTGCGACTGTAAGTGTCATATATCAAAATCGAATGATTCTTTATCGCTAGTTCTATCGACGGTGATCATTAATCATCGTTCATACACAGACACTCCACTCGCTAATGTAGCATTCAACTCGTGTTTAGCAAATGATGGAGGGGAATACACCGTCCCATTCAGTCTCAATAAAGTCTTTGCAAAACCAAAACAAAACTTTGTGACCTTTCAGTCATAGGGCGTAAAAAAAGACGTGAAATATATTTTTAAATCCTTATCACATTGCTCAAATGGAAAATCTTGCACTACATTAATATAAAACATTTATGAAGGCAAATTATGATTTTCTCAATGTCATGAAACGTTCATTGAGCACCATGAACTTGAATAACGGCTATTATCATTCAAAATATCCCGTCTCCAGGGGAACAATTTTTTATAAATAGTCCACAGATGAACCACATATAATTCTTTTATACGCCTGCTAGTACAAAACCATGACCACTTACCATCGAGTGCTTTCATCCACGTCACGTTGGGCCCAGGAAATCCTGTCACGTTACAGGGTAACATCACGTGATTACCGGAAATGACGTCAAGCCTTTTAGGAAGGTCCAATATACGAGGTGGTTCTAAAATAAACACAGACTTAGCTCAGGATGCAACCAGCGAAGTAGTGTAATTAATACAAGCGGTTAATTATAAGATGGAACGGGCGCCTGGCAGACGAGGCGAAACAAAAACAGCTTTAATGATTAAACCTGGGCTTTAGTTGGATTACATAGTGTTTGTTTTTCAAACGTCTAATTTTGGAAACAAGTTAATGTGCAGCTGATGATGGATTAACGAAAGTACGAAAACGGGGATTAGCTTGTTTATGGAATCATTCAATATCGATTAGTATTAGTACAGACATAAGCAGAGTGATAGGTATTACTTGGCAGTAAAAAATGCCATTCATACTATTGGCCTAACGATGAAAGCTATATTGTTATCCAATTAACCATAAGCTCCCAAATTCTTTGTTCATCTAAGATAATAAATTGATGAAAATATTTGGGCTTGGTTATCTCTCACTTTTACTGCTTTAGCTAGTCAATATTCCGTTGCTAAATTTCGGGTAAATACGTCAGTCAATCATCACACAGTCCTTAATTTATACCGAAACAGCGCAGTGAAACATTATACTCCTATACTCCTGTTTCAGTAATCCTACACTATTCTATAATTTATAATTTAAAAGCATTTCAAATAGGCACACAACGAAGTAACCATTGGTCTCTCACCTTGAACTACCAGCTCTTTAACGACGCATTTCCGGCTTACGTCGTTCTCCGCGCAACAGGAATAATTTCCAGCAGACGACAGACTGACTTCGTCAATGGCAAATGAAATAGCCCTGTAAGTATAATCAATAATAAAAGGATCTTATTTCTGCCTAAGAAGAAAAGGTAAACTATTTAACCCATATATAAAGATGGAATGAATTTTAAATTTCCTATTTCGGAATTATTAATCACATTAAAAAAATCGAGGTCAAGGGGATACACATTCATTCAAGTCAATGTTAATCAATATTAGAACAAATTAATGTAAAATCAAGAAATATTTGAAAAATATAATTCAGTACAATGATAATGTCCGGAATTCGTGGGTAATCATTACTGTACGCCGTCGACTCGTTGTAATGTATAATTTCAACTAGATTACACGGATTCTCCACTTCAAACATTTTCTATCCAAATCAAATATTTTTCTTCTAATTTTTTTCAACCAATAAGCGTAGTGAAACGTATTTGAAATTAATCACAGGAGAAACAACGATGTTAAGTACGAGTTAATTTGCAAGTCATTGTTCGTGCGTCTAACGAGTACATGTAACAGCCGCAGCGAAGTCAGTGGATAATTCGTTAAGTGAGGTTCGATGTACCTTCATTTATTACAAGTTACGGAGACTGCGGAATTACTCAGATAATTGTACTACTTTGGTTCAAGTACATTCGTGTTAGAGCATTACCTCATTATTTTGTCATTTTAATTGCTAAGTGTTTTATTGAACAACGACAATGCACTGCACGCAAGCATCCATGCTGTCCGTGGTTTACAAAATGGACCTTTATGTCTATGTCTGAATTTTACTAGGACTGAGTGTGAATGTATCATGAATTCTCTGTGAAAGGCTTACATGGGATTTTTGACGGTAAAAGGGCATAAATCGTAATAATTTTTTTCGTAATAAGTTGAGTGGGAGACCAAAGGGGTTTAGGGATCTTCAAAGTAGAGGTAACTTGGGTTTTTTCCATAGCTGATAAATTATAATAACACCGACTATCACATATGAAAGAAGTTTAATCTTTAGAAGTCAAATTTTATTTCAACATGTAGCTACCTTTGTCCCGAGCTGTGAATTTCCGCATCTGTAGATGTCAGCTCTTTGCCGTTCTTAAACCAAGTGATATCGAGTGGAAAATCGCCTTCAGAAACGATACAGAACGCTCCGGCAGGCTTACCCACTCGCACGGGTGGTAAATGAAAAGGATCGATTTTCGGAGGCACTGAAAATAACGGAGAGTCAGTAAAAGGATTAAGACTGAAATGAATTGGCCTTAAGAGGTTACTGCTGTCACAGCCTCCCAACGATTATTTCCCTGCACATTTATTTTGCAGGGGAGGCGACAGCAAACGAGTATATAATATAACTAGTCATTAAGACAAGCAATTACCAATCAGCTCAAACAAAATTACTTGATTTTTGACGGCTACATCTAAACACATCAATATTTGTATTATTAAAAACGCCTACGTTCACATGTAACTGGTATACAAATATATCAGCAGACAACACGAGAGAAATTTGTTTTGTTAAAAGGAAGAAACAGTATATTTTAATATACTGTACTGTAATGTATGTGTGAACGAACATATTGCCTTTTTCTAGCGTAAATTAACAGCAATGATTACCACCTTCCCTTAATATTATTCTGAATGAGGATTATCGATTTGGTTAGCATAAGCAACACGGTTCGTTGAGCTCGCTAAATAGCCTTACATTGTCTAATCTGTAATACTATAATCTTACCTTTCTCTGGGCAATTAGGCTTGTTACATAATAATTGTCAATCAGTTAGGGATTAAGGTTGACCCCATTCATTAAGTCGAATATTACAATGTGTTGCGACGATAAGGCATCCTTATAATGCTTCAAAAAAACACATATATATATATATATAGATACAAAACAAATTTGGTTAGCATCACTATAGAACTTATACATTTAAAATTACCAATGACTACCCCATAGGTAAACAATATACTGGCAAACGGCAAAAAAACCGCACAATGACGCCAGCATTTAGTTGCTATAGCGTTAACTGTATTGTGTCGGCGGCGCGCGACAAAGAGTGGTTGGTAATGTTTTTCTACGCAATGGTTGATATTTTTGGAAAACTAGGAACATTGTTGAACGCTATATATTGTATTGTATAGATATATATTCTACTTGGACTTTTTGTCCTCAATTCGTTGCTGGTGGTTTATTTAACTGTTTGGCCTTTCAGATGTGCTACAATAACAGTAAGGTATTTCTGCTGGAAGATAGAAGACGTCTTATAAGATATTTTTGAGTTATCCAACATATTGATTTTGTTTGGCCTGGAGTGGAAGAGACAATGCAACGGAAACAATGAAACAAATCACTCCAACACTCAAAACCACGCTAGCTAAGGCTGGATACGTCTCCATCACATCCATCCAAATGAGGACACTGCTACAGCAAGTAATAATACATCAAACATTACCTCCCATACTTTAATCTCGTAAATGGTAGGAAGGTTAAGTCTGGCTACATGCTACCAAATTACAGGTCAATTCAAGCTAAAATGAACATTACTCGAACTATTGTAATGGTCGATAATTTCTGATCAACCCCTCAATTAGAAAAGCTACATCACAAACCTATTCTCAATCGGGGTTAACTTACCCATTACTTTCAGTGTGGTTGTCATGTTCAGGATTTCATGGTTCAGTTCAACTGCACATCTGTAAATACCTTCATTATTCTTTCGCGCCTCTCTGATCTCCAAGCTTCCGTTCGGGTGAACAGTTTGCCTGCGATCATTGGGCAGCGTGGCCCATTGTTTGTCGTCACCTGTCAAAGTGTAAATACATCATTAAAATCAAGCCATACATTGTAGCGAAAAAGCGAAATCAAAAGAGAAAATACACCCACCATCGATGCTCGTAAAATCCGCATGAAACCACTTTACGGTAACATCTATGTCGGTGCCAAGCACAGTGCACGGTATCGTAACAACAGAGTTCAAAAGCGCGAAAATAGGACGAGTCTTGCGGATGGATGGTTTCCCTAAAAACAGGTAAATAGTAAAAAGAATGTCAGACAACCAATATATAATCTAGTTGCCAACCGTTTGGTTTCTCTGGGTACACATGGGCCCAAGATTGAGAACCCATGATCTATATTACTATGGGAACCTTTTAATCATAGATAATGGTGTATAAAAAGAAGACCAAAATATTGAAAGTATGTACAGAGCTTACTATATCAATTCTTTAGCATCGATATTTTTTAGTTTTGGCACACTATCAGCCTACCTAAAACAGTGATTTTGTTTCTCCATGTAACAGTTTCTTTCATGACTCCATGCGCGATGCAAGCATATATCCCACCGTCCTCCACCGAGGCATTTTTCAGCAGCAGTTCGCTAGTTTCCGTGATCATGTCAGACCTATGCAACGACACGAGGCATTTCAATTACATTTCCCGTTCGGTAACGTATTGTACATAATCTGAATAACCACAACACTTACTCAGAAGGTGGCGAAACTAGTGTCCGTGGTTGATCGGGTGAAGCCCGGTCCTGTCGCTTCTCCACTACAGAAACCGCTTGCTTTAGACCGTCGTCTGTTACACCGCCGTCTTTCTCCTCATTATTATGTATTTCTTTCGAATTTTGTATCAAATATCTTGAATATTCATTATTGTGATCGTTTGAATTTGGAGGAATAAAAGAATGAGGATTTTCTGCTTTAAATTTAACACTTTCTTTCACAGGAATATCCTCGTATTGAAGTGGGAGGCCGTCCAGCAGCCATGTAATTGTCACGCGATAGAGTCCGGAAGCTGTACAACGAAGAGTAAAGTTTTGTCTTTGTTTTACTGTCTGCTGCTCGAAACCAGATGTCAACGATACCGTGCTAGTTGGACATGCTGAAAAATATCGGAAATGTGATTAAACATAAAATTACTTGACATAAGTAACGTAGCATCTGTTGAACGACTGAATAAATCAGAAAATTGTCTACGATTGCAGTCGATTAGCTATTCCTTGGGATTATAAGCGATAAGGTTATTACCGAGATTCACTTGAATTGATATTGACAGAAAACCACTAAGGTCGATAAACAATTAAATGGGTTTAATTCAAATCGCATTGAGATTTAGAAATATGACAGAATTAAGTAAGGGTATAGTACTGTACATTACATATTTATTTTAATGGAATATAGTATGGATTATTACAAAATTGAGTTGTCACATAAATGTCAAATGCATCATCCGACTAAAAAGCCTATTCTGGGTGATTTCCAACTATGACGACATTTCAATTTTAAGATCCTTAATAAACCACAAGATGATTCATACTATTGATTTCTAATTAAAGTAAATCCTTGCATATCAAGCAACCTAAAGAAAACTAACGAATTCCGGATTTTAAAAAGAAAGAAAAATTACTGTTGATAAATTTAAAGCCTGTAAATTTCGTTTCGGCAAATAATTGATGGTTATAAAACAGTACGATCTCTTAACGCGTGCGAGCGTCGATAACACAGATGAGCCCAGGGGACATTAGACATATGTCACATGTACTTGATTATTGTTAGCGCGAAACAAAACCAATTAAGCCATTAAAATATTGAACAACGAGTGATAACATAATTCTGGTTGTAAATAAAGGTATACTGTTGAACAGATAACTGCTGAAAAACATATACAGAATTCACAAACGGGGCTAAACGGGCAGTTGTCTAAAGTCAATACAGCCCCAGCTAAGTTTAAATATCATATAAAAAGTTTTGGTGTACCCACGCTGGTAATGCAATAGGTTACCGACTGATACGACTGAAAAAAAAGAATAATGCCTGAATATAGCAAAATTCCGTGATATGCAATGAATCTCCCATACACAATGTACAATTGTACTCGGTTAGCAGCAGACAACACCTACGCACGAAAGACGAAGCGCAGATGCTAGTTTCGAAACAAATCAGACTAGACTTCCTTATTCTTGCAACAGCGACATATTGAGAATTTGGAGGCCAAAACGCGACGTAAATAAACGAGATTAAGCCAATTATTCGAATGAATTGAAATTGAATGAAATTCGACACGCACGCGCCCAGCAGACGACTCTGCTTCGCCCTCTCGATTTATATTTCGGTTCGGTCTCATTAATTTTCAGTCGGTTAAGAGAACCACATCTTATCAAAAATGTATGAGACGGAGAGTGCCTATTTTTGACCATAGGGGCTGATTGTTTGATCAGCTCTATGTACTTTTGATTCCTTGCCTAAAACATGGCCCAAACAGTTCAGATAACATGTTGGCACAGCATGTAGGCCACCTCGCGCAGCAGTTGTTGCCTCTCACACAAAAAGTGCCTTATAGTAAACAGTCACTATTAAAAAAATAATAACAACGCCGTCTATGACATTTAGGTCGATGAACTCTATGTGACACCGACCATACTTCAATGTCAAGCAGATATATATGAAATACCTAATGTTTAGTTATGTGTACAGTACTGTACTTGAAATAATTGTTGTGCATATGTTAGTTCTATAAGACTTTAATCATCGAACTGTTGAGAGATTAAACTATAAATCCGATTAAAGGACATCGATGAGACAGCATAAAACCATTAGGCATTTCAATTGTACAGAAGTTGAATTATAACCTTGAATATTCCGGTATATATATATAATTAAAACAAATACCTCCATACTATTCTAAATACCGTGTGATATTTCAAAGAAAACTCTAATTCGATTTCTCAGCTGGAAATACGAAAATACTTCTAAAATTACGTCATGAACAACAACAGTTTCAAACGTCGTAGAAAATCAAGTAGGGATTCACAGAAAAATCAACTGTGTTGTCATTTTGAGGGTTTGCAGACAACAAGATCGACCCAACATAGCGAAACAAATTTACTGGATACAGGGATAAGTCGTGATGAGTTTGAATTTCTTTTGGTAATCAAGTGAGCATGGAGTCGATGAAAATAGTTCAATTACCACCTGTAACCTTGCACGGTCTCAAACTGTGGGATCGACGAACGCCTACTAAGGTTTAAAACCGTAAGCAAAAAAGTTGAGTACATTAGTCCAGCTTCACAATCGCATGTTGTTTTTTAAGACTTTTCTGACGAAACATCGACGTCATTGGTGACATCTACTGGATTAATTATCCAGTATTGTGAAATATTGTTTTCTTGGTTTCGTGAAATGAATAAAGGAAATTAGAAGTGACAAACATGATAAGGACAAATACTAAGGGCCAAGCAGCCCTGTATGGGAAAGGATCCTAATGTCAGAAGAAAAAATGTTGTACCAAGTGCTTTTGCATTAAAATGTTTTATCGCAGTATAAAATTACAATTTGTTTGTGTCGGACTAAGTGGTGGCATCCATTGTGCTGAAACTCATCTTGTTGTACATCAAAACAAACGCCTTCATCCAGAAATTCTCCAGGCAATTCAGAATTTTGGAAAATGCAATAAATGACACTACCCACTACCTACCAGTACATACCCTCAGTATTCCAAACTACCAGGAATTTTTTTAATTTTATGCGCAATTCCTAATGTCACGAAACCTTGACAAAAACGCAGAAAACAATTCTGTTATTTTACAAATTTTCGAAGAACGACACCAGTGGTTATATGACGTTTGCGCATTTGAAATTCAAAAGTTACTCACCTTACAATTATGCCGCTCGCGTTATTGTGTGGAAATAAAGACGGTATGAGTGAAACATTAAAAATAGAAACTCCAAGTGCAACGTAGCGTGAGGAACAAAGCGGTCTCGAATCACGCAAGGCCAACAAAGAAACTCGGCCACAAATTACACCACGTTAAAGATGTGTTATGACATAAACCTTATGTTCTAATGGTACAGTGATAATGAGAGACAACAGTAAACAAAGAAAAGGTCTAAGAAATACTGTAGCTAGTACTGTTATTAGTTGCATCATTCTCAACAACTTTCAACGAAGTTTTTGTTCCGAAAGACCGATATCACTCGTGCTGGCATTCCAAATCGCGGTAGTGATTGTAACATTACACAGAAACATGTTTTTACCCTCTCCTGACTTACCCACGACCATTCTCATGGGTTTATAATGCGGTGAACATCAAAGATTTGAAATCAGGGGCAAGAGAGGGTAAGTATGTCACACCGTGAACCGCATCCCGCGTTTCTTATTGATATAATACAGTGTATACTCTGAAAGCACTTCATACTAACTAGTGTAACTGTACACGATAGAATGGGGTATCGTTTCCGGTATCACCCCCATATCAGTTTACCATTCGTCTAGCATACTATATAGGTTTCATTTCGCAATGAACAAAATATATTTCTTTGAGCTATAAAGTATGGATTAGGAATTGCGAAGAAATGACAGAGAGTACAACAATGACATTTCACGAGCACAGTAATTAAAATACGAATGGAATGAGTATGTTCCACTAATTTTATGGTTCGATGCAGTCGTAATATCTGGATTTGATTTGCTGGAGTCTTATTAGCATGTAATAAGCAACGACGAAGGCGAAGTAAAATAGCTATCGACGTACTTGAAATTTAGACAAATCAAGTCAACTGAAAGCGCAAATGTAAGCCTCATTAGTTTATCTACTAGTCAATCAAAGGCGGGTTTAGATGTAGATGTTTTTTGTAAGGAATAATCCCATTTCCGATGGCTTACGGTGAGTACTGAACACTAGCAAATATTTACTAAGATTTGTGTGTACGAAGTACATGACGTAATATTGTCTCAAGCATGTCACTGAACCACGACCTCTTGACCGCCAACTACAGATAATTTTGACATTTGTTTTCGCTTTCTTTCGCAATTATGTAACTATCTTGTCGTTTGAAGGAAAAGATAAATCACAAGTTAATTTTGCGGTCTGACCAGCGAAACCGTCCGTGGCTAAAGGTCACACGCCTCACTGGCAAATAACAACAATCTAGTGAATCAACCTATGCTGGTATAGTGTGGGACGCGGTAAACGAAATACCATTCGTGTCATAAAACCCTGAAACAACCGCAGTCAGAACGATAACGTTTCCCTTTCCAAACAGTCTCGATTGTATATAGCACAGGCGAAACAAAACAAAGAACACCAACCGAAAAGCGGCGTGTAATATTTAAGACGCATTTGATGCAGACGGCAAGCGAAGAGAAACAATTAGACACTTTAATCACGTATCATCTATAACTCTCGTATATCAAATAAACTGAGCTTTGAGAAGTACAATCGCTACATGACCTCAATTTTTGAGGATCAAAATATCACTGGCCGGCTGCAACATTTTAGGACAAACGTACTTTCGAAAGACACGAGAGACGAGCAACTTTATGCTACGGAAAAAGACGATTTCGAATTCAACCAACTGGATGTGGGTCAAAACATTTAACAAGCGCGCAAGATGTGATTTGGCCTTGATTTAGATATATTATCTACACTCTACAGTAAGTATACGAACTCCATCAAATTACCAAGCTACGAATAGATCGTATACGAACGTCACATGAATGCCAATGACGAAAGAAAATACTGTTTCGAATGAGCACTTGAAAAAGCGCGGGAAATTGAACCGTCACTTTCACGAGAGTGTATGCAAACATTAGAGTCGATAATTCCCATACACTACGGGGCAGGTAGGACGTCTTGTATCATTCTCAACCAGAAAAATTGTATACAAACACTTCATAATACACAGACCGCTAACAGATGAATTAATTGAATTGTGACTATAAATAAACTGATCACAAATAGCGCCAAATTCACCACAGCCGAGCAACTAACATAAAGAATTGGATCTTAGCAGCTATCGTTGTTGACTTCTTAATTGCGTTTCTCTGTTCGATAGTATTTTGATTAAATTTCTGATGGTGATCGGTCCCTGTAATCTCTATAGCACCCTGCGGAATGTGGCAGCATAATTACAGCTTGCGCGCGATCAGGAAATTAAAATGCTATCGGAGAACGTGGCATAAAATCGATGGAAAGCAGAGTCACAAAGGACTAGCATACAACGATGTAAAATAGGTCTTGGGCCGATTACAGTACCCCGCGTTGGGGTTACTCGTTCTTAAGGATTCATACCAGTAAGAAAGACAGGTCAAACCTGTGACCTGATTGCACTATGCTAAAAAGTTAGCAAAGCCAATTATTACATTTAAACTTTCACATTCACTCAACTAAGTATCGAGGTGGCATTTTATCATTACAAAGTGAGCTTGGTCATACAATTTATAAGCTAAGCTAAACATATATATATATACGCCAATACCGAAAGTAAGTTTTAAATGAAAGAATATAAATTGATCTCACCTATGTTGATAAGATTCATCACCAAAAACAGCCACTGTATCCCAGTTGATGGCCGAAGTTTCATGGCGAAGCGATGCAACGGACAACAGATGAGCCGAATTCGTTTGGGCTTAAATGCTAAGCAGCAACGCACGTCGTTCGATTTTGATATCAACTTGCCGTCCGTCGTCTTAGCGCACGCTCGATTTCATCTTCGTCAGTTAATCAATGTTTCCAGATTGGCAGTACAGAACACACGTTGGTAATAACCCCACAAGCAAAAAATTGGGAAGTTATACGTAAGAAAGCGTTCTAAATCTCGATAACGACATATATACAATTATACCTGCAAAATTAATACAGGATTGTAAAATAAGTCAATTTCCACATGTAGTGTCGTCATACAGCTGCGACATTGCAAACAGGCTAAATCGATTAGGCACACAGAAATCTATTACATTGCATATCAGATAATCTAAATATCTTACACTAAGCTAAAAGACTGTTATGACAAGAGACCTTCTCCTAGCTTAGAACTAATTCTTCAATTTAATGCTGATTTAAGCGGTTTTTCGTTCGACAATCTCCAAAGTCGCAAGCTTTCGGATAGCGGTCCAAGCAAGCACGGCAATCATAAATTATAAATGAACAGGCACTGTCCAAACCATACTGGCTGAGTGAATGAGAGGACCCGCGTCGCGTCACACTTCTGCCTAACTAACTAACAATCTCTCGAAATTCTGACGTCACGTTCATTTTTTCCATAACGGAAACGGGATCAAAAACGTTCCAATAGTAAAATACAAGCCAGCTTCAGTTATTTTGGAAAAACGGAAATGAACATGGGTGGGTATCGAACAGCGTGTCGGTTAACGTAGACAACTAATATAACCGTTCCTTTATATGGTATTCGGCTTAGGCTTGGAATGAACTCATATCAATACAGGGAACACCATTGTTATTCGTAACGCACACAGTAATATTATGGGTAACATAGAGGTTAGAACGAAAACGTCAGCACAAACATTCACGAAGCGTTTTCCTCGCTAATATTATGCCAA
The DNA here is from genome assembly GCA_013436055.1 of Halocynthia roretzi. Classification (NCBI taxonomy): domain Eukaryota; kingdom Metazoa; phylum Chordata; class Ascidiacea; order Stolidobranchia; family Pyuridae; genus Halocynthia; species Halocynthia roretzi. The sequence continues at coordinate 126,875 of QRAM01000024.1, read as the reverse complement.
GTATAGCATATATCATACTTATTTTTATAGCCTTGAATGCATTACTCCAACAGATAGACCATAAATACACAAATCATTGCTATCTGCTGCACGATGGGTAGTTATTTGCAGGAATTACCGCAGTCAAACTAAGAAAGATAACAAAACACTCAATTGAATTAATTAATATTCTGTTTGAACAGTAAAATACCGTTCCAATTCAAGCGGAATCAGCAGGAAAGCATATAAACACTGCTCAAAATCAGAAAAACAGTGCTCACTAGCTTATTCTTTTTTTACGAGCGCACTCAGCGGTTGGTTTTGCAATCACAATAACATTTGATATACTTTTGATACACCTAGCTATTATCTGCGACTTAATTTAAAAACTGAAAGCTCGGACCTGACATAAAACCGCAATTCGTTGCATGATTTTGCATCGCAAACAGCGGGGATTGTAATAAAAGTTTTAGGGCTTATATTTATATAATGCATACTCTGCTTTTATCTCACCGTCACTTACAAACAACTTTATCGCGAATTTTTACTCGTATAATCCTGGCACAAATCATAAGCTTCATATTCTTGACGCAGCGATGACAATTAAGATACCGTAAGACAGTTTTTGAACTCGATTATCTCTTCTGCAGTTAGTTTGAAATATGGAAAATTAAACAGCATTTAGCCTGTGGCGTTAATCCGTCAGCAAATTGAAAATATCTTGACTTGAAACAAGAAGATACGCAACAAGATAGAAACGAACGAAAATAGGAATCGATGCTGTGCTGTCCTACTGAAAAGGTTTTCTATATTGCTGTGCTAAGGTAGAAATACTTATCTTCCGTCATGTACAAGAGAAAAACAAAAGTGCGAACGTAGCTAATCATGCAATTTAACGGAAGAGATCGGTAGAGCAAACGTTGTTACAGTATTATCAACACTAATCATCGCAAATTGTTGCGTCTTGTTCCGGTTTCAGATTAATTGGACTGAATTACACCTAATACGAGGCGCGAAGATATTCAATTAAATACCCAAAACTTCTTGCTTCTACACTACGTCTAAGGAATGATAACTACCAGGACAATACAACAACCAACTTAACCATTATTACAGAAAACACTAACACAATACCTTGTACCTTGTTCTACTGGCGCGATGTTGTACTTTCCTACTTACCTGAAACGTTCATCATAAAGCTAAAGCACACGATTAATCGAAGGTGTCATCTAATTTCGCAAAAAATAAGAAATGCATAAACCTACTAGGAATTACTTTTACGAGCCTTACACAAAAGTAAGCAGAGAAAACGAGCTTTTCTTCAGAACCATCTTACGGCGGCTACACGCTGCACGTGATACATTTGTCCTGTAGGCAAGTGACAACAAAAAGTCAGTGGCGTTGTTCCGATGAATTAATAATCTTTTAGCTTCGCACGTCCGTCAGAGACAAAGATTATTTTCTCTAGCTTGAAGCTAAATTGCCCTTCGCCGAAGGAAGGATTGATCACAAAGGTTAAAAGGCTTGATTGATTCAAGTTTTACATTACTAATTATAAACGAATTGGCGAGAGATTCCAATCAGTGGATAGAAATTGAAAACACATGAAATTTTGTAATACGGATAAAAACGCTTATCATTATCGGTTACAACAGATGTGGTCCCATTAGATGTAAAGTCTATTTGCCCTCTGATACTGTAATGGAAATGGAAGAGAAATAAATTATTTAAAACTCTTTAGTAAATAACATTTGTATTGGATTTTGAAGAATACAAAATTTAATCAAACTACTCGAGGACTTTACACGCCTTTTTAACTGAAGTTCTGGACACGGATCAAAGGTCAACTCTAAATGTGTATTAAGGTTGCACTCAATACATTTAGACCAGCATGAATATGATCATGGAGTGCAACCTCGAGATGGCGCTACAGATTATAACCTTGGCTATAAATAACTACGAGGTAACTTTTATATAGCGACCGGTTTACTGCTGATTGAAGCTACCGTCAAATGTCAGCTCGATAATCAAAAAGACTGAATTCGATTGACGTAACATTGCTCCTAAAACTGTATCTCATCATACCGCGTGGATTGTAATGCCACAAATTTCAACAAACAGAAAAACTCAAGATGAACAAGCTACGAACAAACTTCACAAGCTCACGAGTTTGCAGAATTATTGTGATCGTTTTAAATCCTTCGACAACTACAAGGATATTAGAAAAACATTTAACACTCAATGCATATTGCTATTACTTATCAAGTTACACAATACGAAACGAAGACAAGCTCGTGCCTGTCGACCATACTGCCATGAAAGATCATTTCAATCGAAAGTTTTATGAAGTAATATATTATGAGAAGACTATTATGAAGTAATGAATTACTAGCAGTAGAGATTATGACTTCTGCTAGCGGAAGTCACCCGTAACATTTTGCATACAGAATACCCTCGTCGAATGCATATTAAAATAGGTAGTCTTTTTTTATATATTTATAACGAAAACTAAAAATAATGCTGTAATATATTCCGCAAACGCAGAGACTATATGACAATAGTGTCCTACTAAACGTTAATGTACATAGTCGATGCATAGTTTCCTCCAACCGATTACAGAGGCCGCTTGATTTACCATTTCGCTTTACATCATTCCCTGTTATTCATTTTTGACATGAAAAATTCATCGCATATATTCTCCCTAATTCAAATGGAGAGGTGCGGTGTCATATAATTAGGATGAATCGGTTAACACATCAATAATTTACTTCATTTCACTTCATTTTACAAAAGATTTTAAAAATTAATCTTTACGTGATGTAGAATATGATACAAAGACATTATACTATATACAGTACAAATACCACACACGCCCAGGGGAAAATGAACATTAAACATACAAGAATGATCTGACTAGCTTATACAATATTAAATTAGGAATAGCGGGAGGTACAATAGAAAATATTCCTTCTGGGTATAGGAATATACTACAAAGATAATACGCAACAAGATTTTTTATTTAGTATTGAATAATCAAAGCACTAAAATACTTTTACATCTTGAAACGACTTGCAATTGGTTTAAACTCTACTCTAAAGTTAACAACAAATTATAATTTAATTTTCAGTCCTTCGGAATTTTCAACAACAGTAAGTAGCACAAAAGCCTCCTAAAAGAACTAACCTAAAACCTAATCTCAATAATATCTTGCCTATTACTATAACAAAATTTTGCCAACTGCTACACGTACGGCTGTTTTTACACATGTTTCAACCAGTAAGATATCAAACCTTAGCTGATCTCTCGACTTTGTACAGTTTTCTAACCAATTTTCGTTTGCTCTGAATTAATTATATACCATGAATGTAGCCGATATATAGTCAACCGCAGCGTTGATCATTACCTAGTCTATAATGATAACAATTACCGTATTGTAATCATACTTTCCCTATATATACGTAACGTCTCTTGTGAGAACCGTAGGGAATAGTTCCATCTGCTCCTATTGTCGAATATTACACAAAACAAAGCTATCCTAAAGAGACTCCTGTTTGAAAACAACGACCTTTCGTACGTATTAGCAAGATCTCCGGGATATCTATATCTATATCCTTTCAAGGTGTGTTCGACAGATGGAATCAACACAACGGGGTCATTTTAGTTAGTTATGAATAAATACTACCTGAAAGCGCTGGACAGCAGTAATATATAGACTGTAAGCTGATATACGCAAAATAGTACTTCTTGTCTAACACAACGGTAATTGCAAACTACTCGCTATTTTCTGAAATCCTATTACTACAGTAGAGCGAAAGATTAAATTAGAACATAACCAGCTACAGCGGAAATTGACGATTTACTATTCTACTGCTCCTTAGCAAATTTTAAAACTCACTTCTTCTCCTCATTTCAGCTTCGGAACTGCTAATAAGTGCTATGCATCATGAATGTAATGAACTGTGATCTTATAATTAGAATAATCGTAAAATTATCTAATTACCTTACACGAATTATTACATCGGCAAGATCTCGCACTACAAAGAATATTAGCTATTGTGTCCAAAGCCACCCTAACCTATTTCGACGTAAACAACATACGGGTGTGATTTAGAACGCGATTGACAACAATGCCCTTTGCAAATTTCGCCCGCTTGCTGTGTCAGTTCAAAGTCAAGAAGAGCGGCCTAGCTTTTATCGTTGTTGCATTATTCGAAATTTGCTAACGTGTGTTGCTATTTGTTAGCACTGTATGTATTCTGAAAATTATAACAGTATCAACTGAAGTGAAGAAATAATCGGAACTTATAACGGATAATTTCCTATTCCTTACACATGTTCAAAATAGCACTGATAGATAACATTGCTTTCTATAATCCAGATGTATCGGTTGAAACAGCCATGTTGCTACACATCTTTTCATTGAAATACATAAAATACTTCTGAATTTAAATAAGATTTTTTACTATATCCGTTCACACCGCTCAACTTTTTCTTCTATTTTTTATCTCATTGTGTACGTTGGCGAACTACTTTTAGCTACATGTTCGGGCGTGCAGAGACTCGCACGAAAACGCAAATTTGGTTCCATTATACTGCAACGATTCCTTCTCAAATAACGACAAAGTTTCAGTCTAATAATCGTGTCAATTAGGATATATCAGTCAACTGTGTTTACTCATCGTCAAACCTCTATGTTACTGTAAACATAATTAGAAAGAGATGAGCCCACTCGTAGTACTCCTCAATCTTGCCGTTGCTGTATCTCCAGCTGGAATAGCTGATTACAATATACCGCTGCTAATAGAGCGTCTATCTGTCTATGCTCGAATTGAACCTGTACCTGTATAGATCTGGTCTTGCTTCTGAATAACCTTCACCAGAAAACTGGCAATAATCCATTAAAAACATCTGATACTATTATTGTAAATCTAGATTAGCGGCATTAATTCTCTTTGATGTCTACTTATTCTCATTCATGGTCAATGCTAGCGATTACAACAGCAATGGATTACAGTATCAATACATGTTTGTTTGTGCATCAGTGCATTGATGTTGGTGGGTAATAATTGAATAAACTGAACAGTTAGCAAAGCTGAGGTGTTTACTACAAGCTAAGCTGTCTTCTTATCTAGCTTTACAGATTTGGGGCACTCTTTACACCGTATTTCTATTCAAGCTCTCTACTGCTAGTCTACCTTACTAGGTCATAGGTACAGAATATATCTTCCTGCTATATTACGCCAAGGATCGAATCTTGGACGTTCAACCACATATAAAATCGGTGCCAGGACAAAAGCCATCCCACTAGCCAGAAATAAACAAACAAATATCACTTTTACAAAAAACTATATATTGTAGAAAGTTTTATTTGGAAAAAATGGAGTTTATTTACAGGGGAGCTTTCATTCCATTATTATTTATGGATAGCTCATCTGACACAGTATTTTCAACATGATTCTGAGATTCATTTTGTGGATGAATCCTGGGTACCTTTAATACTTCCCTCTTCAATTAAATATTCATAGAAAACAAGGACAAAATTAGCTGCAATTTTTCATTACCAGACAATTCGTACAGATATATCACAAGTAATACTTACATTTATAAATATGGATGTAAAAATAGGAAGGTAACATACAAAATAAGAGAAATGGTCAAGTAAACAATTTACATACAAATGACCACAAACCAAAAACCATGATTTTTAAAGCATAAAATGAAGAACAATATTGGCAAACTAGACTTACATGGCGGGTTCAATGCAGGTAGATGAAGGGGCTTAGAGTGATCCAACGTCTGGGAACGCTTTTAACCTGTCGGGAAATTCATCCATGAAAAGTACTGGGTCTGCCCTGAAATTGACGGTTTTGAGAGGCTGTTTGCCGAACACTTCCATGAAATGGTTCATGCAAGTTGACCTGGTAAAAAAATGAATTTAATAATTTCAAATTGACTTATGAATAAGTTGAGCTGTGCTTTTTTAAACATAAATATACCAGACAAGAAGGCAAGTATAGTATAGGCAAGAAGTAGCATTAAAATTGGGAATAGAAGTCGTGTTGCATAATTGGATAAAATTTCTTACATTATAATTTATTTTTCCTGAAAATTAATTTCAATTATGTCATGTCTCTATGGTACCCCATCTGGCAATAAATTGAAATCTATAGTCTAATATTCTAATGTATATACCTTTCAACCATGTGCGACTGTTCTAACGACAGACTTCCCCCGGTGAGACACTCGGAACACTTGAATTTTTTACGAGGGGTAACTTTGATAGGAGCTTTGCCAGTGTAATTGCTTATGAGGAAATTCATGGCGATATCTTCACAGTTCATATGATTATCCACAAAGTCCCTGACCTCATTTGGCATTCTTAAAAAAAATAGTGTCAGTTTTGGCACAAAATTTACATTAATTGATATTTCCTTACTCATTACTGTAGAGATGATTGAAATATTTATGGTAAAATGCAGCCCCTGTAAGGACTATGGAAATGTCATTCTTCCATTCGGATTCATAACGTAAATGGCCATTGTCGTCCCACAGGTGAAGTCGTGGCGGGAAACCAACCAGCCTATCAGGAAATTCTCTCCAGACCTATGAATATATAGCGTTGTACAGCTAAAATTAGGTAAATTCCTGATAAAACGACAGGAAGTTTCTATGTTCACATCGGTTTATTTTGTGCACTTCACTAGTGAAGCAATTACAGGAATATTTCTTATGGGGAGCACTGCTGTCTGGCATTTTCCTGTATTTTGGCACAAGGACTTGATTGATTTTACAGATCATACAGATACCCAGATATAATTAGTCAAACTCATTTACATTTACTGCATTGATACAGCCTGCTGTTCAACTACAATTCTTTATCATATATTATCCATCTTGAATTGAATTATTATTTGAGTAACCTAAATAAGCAGAATTTTTTTAAATAATTATTCGTCCGATCTACCTGGTAACCAAACTCAATCTCATCAGGAGTAAGCATTATAATGTCATCATCGATTGCCAGTATCGCTTCTGTTTCAATGTCATCAAATGGATAAAACCTAAACACATGGTTGAAATATTCACTTCGTATGTTCATTGTAAAAAACTTTTAAATAGTTGTCACCGTNTGCTGAGCTTGTTAGAAGAAGCCTGAATGATTTTAAGCGGGTGATTTAAGAGTGGCCATTCTTCAGGTGGTGGAAAAGACTTCTTCTGATTGTTCCATACGACGATAATTTTTTTTAGACTTGCAACTTTGTCAATTCCAGACACGACTTGATAGAGACTATCTATACGATCGTAGGCTAAAACGACGGCAGTGAAACCTAGAAGAGCAAAATACCAATTTAGATTCCTATATTTTTTTCATTTCTTGTAGCTGTTTTCCATGCTAACTTACCATCTTCTTTGGGAGATATGATAGGTAAAAATAGTGGAGTTTTTGTACTCGGAGAATCTGGAGGTTCATTCCAGTCCTCGTAAGTGAGAGCTTTGTGGGTGAATATTCTATCGTTGATTATCCTGAGGGTTGTCAACGTTATTGCAGAAATAGAACTGAAGCACTTAGCCCAGAAATACTTGACCTAAATCAGAATTATCATGTTCAACCTTGGTATCCAGTTTATTCAAATAGAACGATAGAACCCAATTGTTTGTTACCTTTTTCTGCATGAGTTTAATTTCAGTCACTGATATCTTTTTCAGTATATCGACCAAGTTTCCCAGATCTTCCTCTCGTACAGTGACAGACGCCCTCTGCCAGTCAAGCACTTCGGAAAAAGGTTTAACATAGCCATCGACTACAAAAACCGGAATGCAGCCTGCTTTCATTGCGTCCGACAGTGATGACTGCCCAAGACGGGCGCTTCTGAGTATCAGACAGAATACTCCTTCTTGAAGAATCTTTTGTGACATAAAACAAAAATGGCAAAAATGGATAATAAATAATAAACTATCAGTCAAAAAAGTTAGGATGTACTTGAGGAAATCTTTCTTGCTGTTCATGATGACAACGAGTCAGATGGAGAGGAACATCTTCTGGTACATGACGACACTTTTCAAGAATGAGAACATCTTGATTTTTCGCAGCAATGTCCTCTAATTGAGATCTGAAAATATGTGAATTAATAGAATTTGTTCGGTAAATTTTATTTACATAGGATATCTAGGATTTTCTATACTGCTACACTGCAACCAAGTGAAGTTATGAATTAATATCGATGGATTTGAAGAGGTCAACATATACTATGTGTTTGTTCCAACTCACCTTATTTCTGAATGAAAATTTGTCTGTGATGAAATCAATAGCCATGAGCGAAAAGGGTTTGAACCACTGTCAGTCAAACTGATTTCTTCTGTAAGGGGATTGTAAACCGGTATGCTGATGTCGAACTCCGGTCGATAGGTCCAGTGAGAGAATCCTCCGCCAGCAACCATGGCCTTGTCATGTGAGACATCGATGACGGTGTTAAAATCAGGGGGGGTTCCGGCAATAATGTTGAACAAAAGATGATTTGAACCCTGATTCCAATATGGAAGATTATAGAGAATTTGAGAAACTTCTCTGATTTTCAAATTATTTTGATTTAGTATATCAATAGGAGGAATAAAGACACAGGCACTTTTGGGATCATCCGTGTAATACTTGCTGTCTGCTATCGTCGCGTAAAGTTCGTAAAATTCCTTGGAAACGGCCGGGGTCAAAGAGTCACCGTTCATGTCAACATGTTTGGCAAGAGGGTACAGGTACACTGATATTTGATCCTTCAACTGCCCATCGCATTTGTACACATTGAAACAGTTGTACATGCGACAGTTCGAATCTCCCTTGTCCATGAGTTGAATGTGAGATGGGGCGACAATTTCTTCGGGCAAATTTGTGACAACGTCTAGCCTCAACTTCGACCTTCTTTCCATTTCCTTGGAACGTGGCTGGAAAGCAGATTGGAGCCAGAAAACTGCTCCAATGAGGAGCACAATAAAGACAGGCAAAACATAAATAGCACGAACACCTTTCTTTTGGGATTCCATTACATACCGTTTATACATCCTGTTATACACAACAGTCTAAAAAGAGAATGGTGAATTAGGGAAGTAATTAATATAAACTGAATTTCTCGCTGGTTTTCGGAATCTTCGTAATGATGAAATACACTTTCCACCCACCGGGGGAACATTTATTCTACTCTCTTTAAAAAAATTAGTAATGGACACTCTCCGAAACTATATAACGAATGACGTCATACGAGAGGGTGAAAGGTCAAAACTCTTCTATTTTTCTTCTTGCGATAAATGACCACTGTCATTCTGGCAGAATAGTTGGTTGAATTATGACCATATACAAGCATTATGAGTTCAAGTTAATATGTGTCCCTTTCCATAGAAAATGATAAAAATTAGCTTGAAAATAAACTCTAACTAGAATAAACTTCGAAAATATGAAAACGACGTATACTGAACAACAATAATATAAGTGGATTTCTCTCGTTTCAGAATTACTGAATTGTAACCAACTATTCTGCCAGATTGACAGTGGTACCGCAGTGGTGAAGTAGTAATGATCGTTTACATGAGCTATTGTTTATTATCATTCGTGACAGTTTTAGTTACGTTAAGATTGAAAAAGAACGGCGAAACTTGAGTTTAATATTATATCTTTATACCCCAAACTCAAGATGTATGCCCAATCCGTCTAGCACTTACTATATCCATACAAGGCAGGGAGGTCAGCACATAATATAATTATATCATCTTCCTTTACATATTCAAATATTGTTCCGATAAAACTAGAACTGAGGTGAAATTATGAATATCTTCATAACAGCTATTAGAGCATATGCACCATGGGTAATGTTACCTGTTTCTGGAGCAATCGGGTTCGTCGGGTACCACATGGAATGGTGGCTGAGAAAAGGCGAGGACCAAGCAAAAGACAAAGACAGTGTTTCACAGCAACGAGATGAACGAAAATTAGAACAATTCATAAATGAAGACTGTACTGTTGTTGAAAGCGTTACACACCGAGAACAGAAACCTAAAGATATATTTGATAAAAACGTTCCAACGAAAGAGCAAAGAAAATTCATATAGCATAACATATTATTTGCTGCGACTAATACAAATACCTTATGTTGAAATACTGTACATGTTTGCAATATTATTTTGTACAGTGTTGTCATTTTTTCATGTATGCAACTTGCTATATAAAAGAATTTCAACCGCTGTAAAAAAAGGGTTTGTCTAACTAGATGAATTCATTGTGACTTTGACATCAGGCTTGGATAATGCATAATAAAAATGATAATTAATGCAGTAACATAGTCACTTTATTGGCAGTTCTGCCATGCCCTTGTCCATAGATGGGAGGAAGCTCTGATATATCTATATCAATGGGTCATGAAGGCCACAATAATGGATATGCTAATCTTCATTCATTATGACACTATCTGCAGCGTCCTATTATATATAATGTTTCTCTCTCTGATGATTGATTACTATTATACACCCTTGTCACTAAACTGGGTATAGAATTCCACTAGTATTCAACTCTGATGTCGCTGGATATTTGATAATGACATTTAGAACTTTGAATCCGATGACTCAGAAGCACAGGTTATCTATGTGGAATGTTAACATGAAACACTATAAGAGTAAATAATCTGTGAGAGTGTAGGTAACCTAAGTTGAGTTATCCCCAGCATGGCACAATAAATGGATTAAAAGAAGAATTCCTTTTCGAAAAGTGAAAACTGATCCAGATGTTCTTTGGCTATTTTCATTCCCCGAATAATTGCTTCGCAATTTTACTCATATTTTCAACTAACGTGACAAGTTCATTAATCTATTAATCACCTAAAGAGCGTCTATTAATTTTTTCAGATATTTAACACTATCAGCAACATATCAGCTTCTTGCAATCCAATTTTAGTCAATATTTTCTATTCTCCGGTAAGAGCTACAAGATAAAAGAAGCCATCAATATTTCATAAGCGAAGTACCGTTTCTTATCGATCTGCTGTACCTGATGTACTCTCACAAAGATTTATTAGCAAATGAGTGGCAGATATCGCGAAACTATTTTTTCCTAAACATTACATATCGTAGTGTAAATTTACTATCTAAGACCCCGCTCCCCCTAGCGTATGTCATGCTCGATCAAGCAGAAATGTAGAACATGAAAATATATTGAAAGTGTAATTTGTTTATTTTTTATATTGTCAGTTCCATGTTTTTGTTATTTTTCACGGGAATTTTGTTTGCTCTTGTTGCGTTTCTATACACAAAGACCAGAAACCAAATTCAAGGAAGATTTCAAGACGTTTTCGATCTAGTAGACCAACAGGTACGTAAAAATGCAGTATCGGAAACCACGGCGTAGTTGATACAAATTATTTTTGTTGAAAGCATTTCGAAACCAACACATCAGTACTTTTCGTAACAAGCCATCCGGATGATGAATGCATGTTCTTTTCTCCAACACTTCTACATTTGAGGGAGAAGAACATTGTCGTGCATTTGCTCTGTCTCTCCACTGGTACACACAAAATTTAAAGTATATACATAATATCAAAGATAGCTGTTTGGCTCAATAGTATACCACATCAGACATTTTGGTCAAAGAAATTTTTGTTAAGTTTGTGGCACCCATTTTAATCATACTTGAATGAATCCAGAATACATCTTCTTTCAGGAAATTTCTACGGAGCGGGAAAGACTCGTAAAGAGGAGTTGATAGCCAGTTGTTTAAAACTTGGGATTCCCCCAACACGAGTACACCATATAGACGTGTTTCAAGACGACCCCAATTCCTTTTGGCCCTCGGACTTGGTTGCAAACCAAATCGAGAAGCTTGTTGAACTGATTTCAGCAAGAGCCGTCTTTACTTTTGATGAATTTGGAGTCAGTGGTCATTTAAATCATATTTCTGTATATAAAGGTGCAAGGTAAACGAAGATGAAATGAGCAAATAGTACACCAAAGCAATCACAAACACATAACTTGTATTTCTTAGGAAAATCAAAAATTCAATTCCAGTTTTCAGCTTGGAGACTGTGAATGTTATTCGGAAATACATCCAGGTACACGTCCTAGATGGCTAAATCCTGAATAACTTTGAGATTAAATAAGATCATGAATTTTCAGGTATTCGACATTCTTCTTTCTGGTTGCTCTTCAAACACCACTGTTATTGTATCGGACTTCAAAGGATACACGTCCGCTTATAATGCGATGCTCTGTCATCAGTCGCAGTTGGTCTGGTTTCGAAAGCTGTATGTTCTGTTTTCTAGGTAGTTTTAAGAATTTTGTATGATAAATTATGTTTAAGCAAATCCAGTAATACCTTGCCTACGTCACTAACTTGTCCCAGAAGCACCAAATAATGCCTCGAGTATGACGACAAATTCGTAACAATTAGCGTAAACAACACATGATATGATACATCTCTCGTTAATTTATTGAGGAATATTTTAGTCCTAATTTGTAAGAATGCTATTTACCTTAAACTTGGCGTCTCTTGATGGGGCCTGGGTGGTTGAGAGTGGAACTAGTTGGCAGAGGAAGGTGATGCAGCTGGTGACAATGCTAGTAGGCAGGGCTTTTTTGAAAACAAACTCTAGTTATTGTAATTTCAAACATTTTGTCATAGGTATATGCTAATCAACACCTGGAAACGTGTTCAGTAAATTCATGATGGGTCTAATCACCAGGGTAGTCAAATCATGGTATCTGTTATCTTTCACCACTCTGCTATCCATCCTCGTCTTGTTGAGAAGAGACTATACAAACATATTGGATTCTAGTGAAAAACTGGAGACCGAAGCGATCAACAACAACAATCTATTCTATGATTTCGTAGCGAGAAGTAACGTGGAGAAGATCCTAAGTCAAAATGGCAACCACATCGTATTCGCGAACGTCCGCAGACCAAGGAATTCTGACCTCGCCGATTACGATGTCAGTATCGCAACGCACTGTACTTATTACAACTTGAGATATTTGCCAAATCTCGCAAAAGCATGGAATGGTCCAATCTCAATATCGGTTTTCACCACACGCCCGACAAAGACGTTAATATTTATCGACTTGATTAGAAAATGCTCTCTGCCAGTTGCAAAATTTGCGCGTTTTCATGTTGTTGTTCCATTCAGTAGAGACATGTTCTTTGCAAAACCTCATCCAGGTGCACGGGAGCCAGATATTTTGAGGATACTGACGAGCTCTCATCAAGATAGAATGCAGACAAACATGATTTGTCATAACCTTAATTCCCTCATGTTAAATCTGGAAAATATTGAAGAAAATTATGATCTTGGCAATTCTTTACCATATCCAAACAACCTACTGCGCAACGTAGCCTGGGAGAATTCCAGAACAAGCTACATAATAAACCTGGACATCGATCTCATACCAAGTAAAAATCTTCATGATCACCTCATCAATTTTTTAAGAAACTTGCATGATAATGCAACATCTTGGGACCAAAGTATCGCTCATGTCCTTCCAACCTTTGAAATTAGAAGCAGAGAATATGAATTTGACAAAGTAAAGTTCCCAATCGACAAAATAACTTTGCAAACTTACATCGATAGCAAAACCATACGTCCGTTTTATCAGGTTGCATGCCCTAGATGCCAAAACTGTACGCAGTTTGAGAGATGGTATGAATTAGCCACAAACACGAATTCAATACACGCAGCATACTATATGGAGTGGGAAAAACCATGTGAACCCTTTATACTCCTTCCGAAAATGGGTGTACCCAAGTATGACGAACGTTTTGTTCAGTACGGTTACAATAGAATTAGTCACATATGTGAACTTCATGTAGCTGGTTGGCAATTCACTGTACTCAACAATGCTTTTTTGATTCACGTTGGTTTCAAAACTGGCAACAAAGAATCATTTCATTCAAGCAAGGACGAAGATATGAAGTCGAATTACATAAAACTCATAAATTTTCAAAGAGAGTTGTCTCTGAAATATCCAGAAAGTACAAGATATTGTTGAATTTCACATTTTCACTGTACATTTCATTTGATACATGGTAATGTAACACATTTATGCACTGTCATTGTATTAGGATATCATGCTTTTCAACTTGTGTATTTTGTACAAAATCAATTGTCTTCGCACTGTCTTAATACTGTACAGACCTTTGAATCGATTAAACAATTCATATCATATTTACCAACAGTAGAAATTATCTAGTCTGAAATCAGATTCCGGATGATAATTTAAAGCAAGTAAGCAACAGTTTCTTCGTTAATCTAGCCGCTACTCTCTTTTACAACAGTTAGAAAGCAGGCTACCAATTGGAGTACAGCCGTTTCGAACTCTTTAGACTAATACGGTAGATTACAGTATAATTACCTAAAGCAAGACATTTAATTTCGATTATAGTACTGTACAAGTATAGTAAAATACTTGAATACGTACTATCGCTTCTGAAACAGTTCGATTGCTAAAAAATTACCAGACAGTAACTTAAATTACTAAAGCTAAAAAAACAAAAATTCTATCCATACCTCCGTATAACACTTAAACTATCATTAACAGAGACGGATTCCTACGGTATATATTTTCAAAATACACTACAGGTACAACTATTATTCCGACTTCTGCTAGTATTGTTGCTGAAACAGCACACTGGCGGATATAATTCTTGCAAAAAAACACTGTCGGTGAACACGCGTGTTTTACCAGTAGCAACATTTTTAACAACAACTATTAGACTGGATGTTACTATAACGAAGGGAACAGATTAGGTAAATTAATACCGTTATTATACGTAAGTATGCTGCATATGTATTCACTCGCCTAAGCTATGCGTATGGACAAGGCTCGACCACCTCAGTATAGGATCAAAGGAAATTCGACACCCGATTCTCAAGCAACGTCGTCGATAGGATCTTGGATAAAAAAGAGATTTACCAGTCTATTTTTTCCTCGATTTTATGCGATTACGACGTGGATTGGAATATCTATTTGCGGTATAGTTTACTGCAGTAGTTACCTGGAAAATACTGAAAAAAATGAAACGAAAGGAGAAGAGGTGGTTCCTGTTGCCGAATCTAACGAGCAGAATGTCGTCAGAGATGTCAAAATAGAAAACAGACCTGTTGTTACGACTAATAACAAAGGTTTGTAAAATTACCACTCTTCTATCTTTCTGTTTCTAGCTTACATCCAAATTTCCCCATATTTCCAGTTACTCTAACGTTTAAGCAAGGCACTCTTTTCAACATAATTCGGTATCTTTTCAGGCATAGTAGTAATACGATCGCGACAACCTGGCTTAGGATTGGTGACATCCAAATATCCCAAAAGCAGAATTCGCCATGATGAAGACGGAAATATAATTTTAAATGAATACGGTTATCCAAAAATAAAGGAAATGGGTATTGTAAAAGTGTTCAAGGAATACTTTGGAAATAGAAAGCCGGATTAGGAGTGAAGAAGACGAAATACCTTTGGTTGTCTGCAAAGATTGTTGTTTGCCTGCCTGAATAGGCACGGAGTTCCATTTGGGATTCCTTCAGTTCGATGTCGATTCCCATGTATTTGAGTGGTTTAGACCTTTTTAATGAAGTTTTTCTCACTGGATTCAAACAAAATATTTATGAGTGCCAATATATCTGCTATGGAAAATCTTGATGTAATGTGTTTTATATTTTATTAAATTCCATCTGTAGACAAAGTAGGAGTTATTGTCACTTCAGTGCTGCATGCTTTGTAAAGTCAGGCAGGCCCTTGAGCCTTAGATACAATGTTTCTCAAGAGGTATTTTCCAAAACAGGATGGCAGCATTGTTTTAGTTTCATCTGAAAGTTGTACAATGTCATGTTTGGTGTCCTGGTTTTTGCCTGGTACTGAACATTACATGATGCTGGTTTCCAGTGTCTTGCTCTGGCCTCAGGTAAGAGCCATGTTTTCACCTAACACAAGGAAACAGAGATTGATTTCTTTCACCAGCAAGTGTCATGAGAGTATCATTGAACATCATCTTGAAAAATTCATTAGGACAGTCCTCGTTACTAAAGCGGTACCGTTCAACTTTTCAGGCTCCCGTCTTCGTCACAATGAAAAAAATGAACGTAATAACATCGATTGAAGTTAAAAAGGTTTGTCATAATACTGAATGTTCTCACTATTCACCAATTTTTTTCCGACTAGTGTACTGACATTTACTATACAGAAAACAGATGGACACCAGAAAAGATATTCAATGTTCAGACAAAATGAGGTACCCGATATCGTTCAGTATGCACCTAAATATGATTACCACCGGGTGGAGGCTGTTTCTGGTAAACTTTGTGTAGAAGAATTATGCGGAACTGCACAGATTTTATTGAAAACAGAAATAAATAATGTACATATAGCGCTATTATGGCAATGCGGAGGTATTTAATGAGTTCATCGTCAATGTGAGAGGGGCATCACCGGCTCCGATTGTGATCGGTATAAACGATCTCGCTTTGTGACGATTTTTCAAAGACGACATCTATCTATCTAAGTCATCAAATTTTAATACTTCAGATCACGCCTGATCGAATTATGGGAAGATCATAAAACGGCGGTGTCACGGAAATATCGCGAACAAGAACAGCAAACGAGTTCCATTACCAACACTCAAGAGATTGTGAAAAAGGAAGAACCAAAAGACGATCCCTATTTTGGCGCCATGGACCCCGTAACGTACGCCCGCGACGCTTTGATCCAATCCTGCAAGAAATATTTCGCCGCCGAATATCTGGAAAGTCGTCAGTCTGGATCGGAACAATTGGTGAAGTGCTTATACTGGCAAAAAGAGAACTAGCACCAACACGAAAACACATTTTCCAATTATTTGTACCAGGCGAAACCGCTATTTTAACAGCATTTATTGATACGTTTTTGGTAACTGATCGTTATCAATCTTGAAAACAGGCATATTCATTTCCAAGCGAGTATAAATTCAGTTTCTTCAAGAATGGAATTCAGAGCACGAGGAATCTCTAAAATATTCTGATATTAATCGTAGTCCGATTAAGTCCGATTTTTATTGACCTTTTCTAGAGCCAAAAACAAACAATGTCTAAACTAGAAAATGCCTGGTAGTGTAGTAAATAACGGTGAGATGATTTTACTAGACCTTTAAAGCCGTTTAGGACATTACATTAAGGTAGGTAATGTTTGATTTTCGTACCTAATTCTAATAAAAAGCAACAAAGGTGTTAGTACGAGCATATGTTAGTTAAGTAGCCATAATAAAAAAGGGGGTAATACTAGTGGAAGCGAATCTCCTCATTCGCTGACAAATAAATAAAAATAAACGAGACAGATGCTGGCTATCAACTTTGGTCACGAAGAAATTTACCAAAGTAACACAATATTTCATTAGTTAATCAAAGTGCGCAAGGCGAATTATATACTCAGTAGAAAAATAAAACAACAAAAAACTGGTAAATCGGACATAAGAAAGCTGAAGATCCCTACCAGCAGAAGTTGTTCACAGAATAGCCAACTACCGTATTTGAATATGATTGTTTGATATCACTAAACATATTTTCTAGCAGTGATTGGCATTACAAGAAGGGACAGCTAGAGTCATTTAGGTTATCAAAATATGCCATTCAATTAAAAAATTTTAATAGGCTGTGTTTGCTATTCCCCTACTGTGGCAAGCAGCAGAATAAAGATCCTAGAGCAACTTCTGACGCATGGCACTTTCATCAGGGGCCCACAGCCCTCATAAATAGGGGTTACAGCAGGTACATCAGTCCCAGAAAAAAACTTCTAAAAGTCATCAGTTACCTATTTTTAGTGACTCGTTGGCAATTGGCAACACTGAATTAAAAAATGGTGTTATCACAGAACGGTATTCAGTATCAACTCGGGGTAGAACGAACACTCGCCTTGAACCAGACAAATGGTATAATAATATGCAACTAACTGAATTATGCCAAGTACCACAGACTGAGTTTTTTGTATGATCAGAAATGGCATTACACGAAAGTATGTCGTGTTTTACAGAATATCAGAATGTTAATTTGGGTCGATAACTCCAAGTCTTTAGGAACAGAATAAGTAAGAATATGGCCTACATAGTCAAAAGAACCACCAAAACAAACTATTTCCAATAATCCTGATAGATCACACTATTGCAATGTGTATATGACAAAATTAAGGCCCTGTAACCCCTATCTTCAAAATTGGCAGTGAGCGTTAACAGGATCACAGCAATTGTCAGTCTCGAAATGCCGATAAGCACCAAGGTATAAAAAAGAAAGAAGTAAAAGGATAAGAGAAAGTAAAAAATATTTTGCCGTTAGAGACTTCCTCAGAGATGATAGTTTATTATGGCAGCAGCATGCCGGTTACAGATGCTAGAACCTCGTGAACCAATCCTGAACAATATTTGTGTTAAACAACAAGAACTTTGTGTCTGAGACAACTTCCCCAAAAACACCGCCATTAACAACTCCCACGATTCTGTTTCTAAAAACTATTTTGTGTCACAATGTTTCCGGAAAACTATTAGGCTTGCCTGTTTGTATTTGACTCTATAGGTGGCGCAGAGTCATATAGCGTGTCCGTGTCATGGGTTGGTTCACCGGCAAGGCAGCAACTATTGTTCAATGTCCCGGCACCGCAGTCACAAAAAAATCTGAAGAAATTATTTCGCATACTTTAAATGTATTGAACACTACTAGAAATACTGCATGGGGTGGTAAACCACAATCAGACCACAGCACATAAGTTTAAATGCTCACCTCAAGCTTGTGAAGCTTATTACAAAAAGAAATAGAATATCCTAGGTAGGTGTCATTCAAAGCAAGACTTAAGATCACCAAAACCCCCTACTAGGGATACAAACTACAGTGTTAGTTTTATCATAGAAATTCCCCGTTTTATAGTTATATCTCTCAAATCTCATTCTGCAGTATTGCAATACAAAAATTATGGAAAATATAATTCTTCTTATATGTAACCTAATGTATGTAGAACCTGTTATTTCTAGGAAGAACAGTTAGAATTTGTACCTGTCATGGCGAATAAATTCTGTTATATGATCTTGATGACATCTTTGTATGCAGTTCACACATATAGCATTTCTATCCGTTGTGTTACAAGTATGACACCTAAAGGAGAATAGTTTTGATAACGCATATTTAAGACCAATTTCCGAAAATTCTTTACATGAATGACACAACACAAACCTATAGAAATCGTGCATAGGGTAGCTTGTATAACTCGATATCTTATAAAGGCATTGGCCGTGCTTGACGGCCTTTTCTATCGCGTTCTGATTGCTGAATACTTTGTTTTCTGAAAGAGACGTGACATTGTTATAGAACTGGATATTTAGTGCACAAAAACAGGAAGTGGTTGGATGATTACCTTTCAATACTGCAGAAATACCAGTGGCAAGAAAAATACCACCAAATTTATTGTTAAAGACTTGATTGTGCTCGAGGAGAGCCGTGGCAGAATTGGTAACTTCCACGCCTGCGGCAAAGCCGTCGAAAATCCGATTCCTGCGCAGGACAGGCTGACTGTTTGTGCTGATCAGCACGCCGGCCTGGGCATTCCTGAAGATTTCGTTCTCTTCTAAGATCCCTGGGAGATTTAACATGTTTAATATTTTATTTGTTACAGGAAAAATACAGACATGGTGAAGCAATCGAAACCTCTTCCTCCGTTAAATATGCAGATGCCGCCATCTCGTCCGTCATGAATCTTATTTTGCCTCATAGTCGGATTGCTGTCGGTCTTGATCCAGACCCCGGCCATCGCATTGTCAAATATTTCATTGTGTTCTATGATGCCGAGACCGGAGTTATACACGAGGATGCCGCCGTTCTGCCCACCCCATATCTTATTCCGTCTTATTGTCGGGTTGCTTCCGGTCCTAGGAAAGGGATGGTATCAGGTATTAGATGGTTTTTCATCCATCCATTTGTATAGCAATAATTAGAGTCTCAAATGGTACCTGATTTGTACACCAGAATACATATGATTGTAGATGTCATTGTCCTCCAGCGTACCGTGTCCATTATCGTAAAAGTAGACACCAACCTGCTTCCCAGAATGAATCCTGTTCCTCCTCAGCGTGGGGGCGGATCCTGTCGTTACCCACACACCAGCAAGAGTGTTTGCATATATCTCATTCTCTTCGATTATTCCCTGTCCTCTCTCATGCTGAGAATTTAATGTAGACATAGTTCTTATATATGTAATATATACAACTATTTTCGATTAGATTCGTAATGACTTAATCTTAAAATTGGTTCAACATCAACTCAAAGTATAATAAATTTGAATGTTAATGTTTTCAGTTCAATTTTTTTAGCGAGGACACATCATGTAATACAAATGTGATTTACATAAAAAAAGGAGATGAAGAAATAAAGATACAGAAAATATACAAACCACATATATGCCACCATGCTGACCATCATGGATCTTGTTGTACCTCACGATCGGACTGCTGTTAGTTCGAATTTGAATTCCTGCTAGCGCATTGCCTGCAAGGAAAGCAACGCAATGTTAAAAAAACTGTTAGTAGTAGTCACTATTGCATCTTGCAAGAATGAACTTGCTCTAGATTGTAACTGCAGAAGAAATACATTCAGAGTATGATATGAAACTGTCAAATACATCATCATCTTTCTAGGATTCAATAACATCAACAGAATATAATCCCTATGTATATATAATTAAGTATAGTTATAATCTGAATACTAACGCTCATATATTTCACATACCAAATATATTATTTCTCTCTATTAAACCCTTGCCGTCTCCAAATATATACACGCCGCCTTGGTGACCGTTGAATATTTCATTGCCTCGTATGGTAGGGTCACTGTGAGAAGTTACCCAAACACCAGCGAATTGATTGCTGTAAATTCTGTTGTCAATGAACTGGAAAATATAATGTAGTACTTAAGTCTCTGTTTTCTGACATGCAATTCTCAGTTTTTGTGTCGTGTCTAAATGCAGCTGATAAGGAAGCCTTCTTAATGGCATATTGCCTTGCTGAAAGTTTACTGTAACTATAGACAGTTTTTTTAAGGGATTGTGTCAGCAGCCATTATCAAGATTCAACAATCAACACATACAGGAATTTACCAAACCAAGTATGAGCTAATATCTAGTAACACTTCACCAAAAGATGAGCCTATGAATAATAATAGGAATGTTAATATTTAATGTGTTTCATTCATGGTCGACATGAATAAAATATGTTCACACTTTGGAAAAGAGAAATCGCCTCACTCAGGAATAGCAATGATCTCATTAAATAATTAAGAAGTGCAATGGGAACAACGCTAAAAACCTGTCCTCGTCCACGAGCATGGACGTATATCCCGCCTGTGTGTCCGTGGTGAATGGAGCAGTTCACTACTGTCGGGTTGGCACCAGCTTTCACCTCAAAACCCGCTATCCTGTTGTGGTGGATGTCGCACTTGTCAAAATAGCCCTGAGGAAGAAAATGATTTAATTACGTGTAGATTTGAGTAGAAATATACAGTTTAGATTACATGACTTCTCTTGAATAATCCTCCCGAACACTTCTAAACCAGGACCATTTTTTTCAAAGATTACTCCAAGACCCATTACTTACACAGCCATGATCAAAGGTGAAAACACCAACGTCTCGTCCGTGGTGGACATGGCATCTTCGTATGATTGGTTTGGCATGGTCTTTCACCCAAATGCCAGCCAAAGCATTGTTGTTGATTTCACAATCTTCATATAAACCCTACAAAAGAGAGATGATAAAATATGGTTACTCAACTGGAAAAATAATAACCAAAACCACTTTTTCATACTTTGATATCTATTATATTTTCATACAGTGGCAATAGAGGCAGTCAGATAGGTGCTCCGAATAACTGTGCTGACTTCATTGTGATGCAATCGAAACACCCTCTATAAATTTCTGCACTGTCACTGAACATTATGAACTATATAAATCAGAGGAGGTATACCCATGTTCTTGAAACTGAATTCTTTGGAATAAAACCTATTATGCATCTTTGTGTATGTGCTGATCTCTTCGAATGGGTCACTGACTAAATCAAACCAAAGTATACCAGTCTAAAAGTTTCCCATTTAACCAGAATCCAATGTACATACTTTTAACATTACGATGATTAGCAAGCAGCATTTCAATTAAGTCTTATTTTAAATCATGACACTGCATGCAGTTCATTTTTATCACGAGGTATTTCATATCAGCAACAATCCGTGCGTCGCGTTGATCCGAATTTGTGTAACAACCAATTAAATCAGTGCCCCTGTGCTATTAAAAATTAATGCGCTCATAGTTCGTTAAGTTAAAGAAAGAATTCCCTTTGCCTAATATAAAAGGATTTAGACTTGTATTTGCGTGTTTTTATTTAGGAAAAAGGTGCAAGCTCCCGGGCATGACACAAGTCCTGAAAATCATTATCTATAAATATTTCATTAATCTGTACCGGATATTTTGAAAAACATGGAGTGCATTTCGTCAAACGAGCAAGCAGAGCGCCCAATGACAATTAAAAATATTTACTCAAAAGGAGGTTATTAGAAAAATTGTGAGTACTGTGATGTAAGATAAGACACTGCGTCATTTCAGAATTTGTTATTTTGCTATTCCACTTATACTAATATTGGATCAGTACGATATTACAATATTGGGGAGTTGTATGCAAGGCTTATTACTCTGCATGCAGGTTTAGAGATTTTACAACGAATTTCCAACTAAACATTTCTTTTCCACAAGCTTATGTAAAAATTGGGTTTGGATAATTATAAATCCCAAGTCTGATCAGAATCTCTGCATTCATAATTAAAATTCAAATTCAAACATACAAGGCTTGCTTAGATTAGTCAAGTTCATGCACCGATACTATGCATACCAAACTAGTATAGGGGTCATTCTCTCACCGAGTGCATCTGCTAATATAATGATTTTGACCGTTCATTATGCATATCAAATTACCTGTGCGTGGTTTGTTATGTACAGCCCGACGTTTTCACACTCACTGATATTGACGTGACGGAAGGTTGGATCAGCCGAAGGTCCCGTGATACAGACTGCGCTACCGACTGCAAAAACAATTATAACTTCTCTGTTTAAGGTTCTATGTAAGCATATATACCTATAACAGATATTTGTATTTCATCATGCATGCACACAGTTTTACCTGAAAATTTCTACTACTAACATAATACTAAAGATTTTTCTGCGGGGTAATGTGAAGGGAGGTTTTGAATAGGTAAATGACGCACATTTTTACAAGTTAGACTACAAATTGAAGCTGTAGAGATAAAGGATAAAGGCCTGCAAACACTTTTAATACAGGTAAGTAACTAGTTACATCACTTAGTCAATGCCAGGTAATTCTGTTAATAATAATATTCTTATAATATCACAATAATCTAATCTGCGAGGATTATAACAAAGGTTATGACATTTACCTGTCGATATACTTCGCACAAAGCAGTGTTCAATTATTGGACTACATTGTTCTCCAATCTTGATGCAATACCTCCCTTCGTCCGAGTGAATGTGAACAGCCGTGGGGTCATCAGGTAGGAACTACAAGAAAATATATACTCATTAGCAATTACTCATCTTCAGCATAAAGTGCATATTAGTGTATTTGCATTTTGATTCAAGGGAATTTTAGATATTCAAGGGAGATCACTGCAAAACAGGTAGCCATTACGATTTTGCCATGGAATCAGAATCGCATATTAGGAATAATAAAATCATAACTGCTAAATACTGTTAATTTCATTTGTGTTTCCTACTGTTAAAGATAACATTGAAAGTTCCTGACAAAAGCAAGCTTGGCATAACTAGTAAGAGCTTGAGTGGATAAAAAACGGCAACAAACACAAACCTAAAGTAAAAATATGAATTAAATCTACATACCCTGATGGTCATGTATCCAACATAAGCGTCCTCTGACCCTTCCATGAAGACAAACGTTGATGTTTGAGTGTTTTCAACAACAACTTCAGAAATGACTTTTCCCGGAGCTGAGAAATAAGATATTTTCTTAGTTTTATCTTACTACATACTGTTTATTTCGAAAGCATGTCTGTTATGCAGGAGCTACCAAATTTTACATATCAACTGTTCACATCAAGAGAAAGGTTTTTATGAGGTTAAGATCGGACTGTGGGTTGGAAACAGGCTTTGCATACTGAAAAGACAGGCATCCCTATAAATTTGACTGCAATACATGACCAAATCGTTCACATCAATTGTTAATAACAAGGGGAAGGTTTCTATGAAATATTGTAAATGATGTACATCCAGTTGAGTGACTGCAAAATGAATCTATATGGAGTTACAGACCAGCAGGCCTTTACAGCAGGTTGGATAAGAGGATAGTTACCCGCTCCTATCAAGGTCGCTGGTGTATCAATGTAAATGTATTCGTCGGTATACACGCCGGAATGGACAAATATAAGACCGTTGTGCTGGCCGTCAGCAACGCTTCCCAGAGCCTCGTCGATGCTCTCATAATACTAGAGAAACACATGGAGTTACACAAAGTTGAATTGAACAGAGAAATATTCTCGAATGATGCTGAGATTGAACAGGATTATTTTCGGAATGTGCATCATGTGCCGTAGATGAGTAATGAATAATTGAAATATCATATCGCAATGTTCGCTATCATTCGATTTTAATGAAGAGTAAAGGTATAATAGCAAGATTTTAAAAACACAATTTATACTACCGCAACAGGCCGGAACTCTGCTAGGCTGGACAAAATAGGATCGTTTATATTGTGCATTGCTAATAAAATAAAATCTATGCAGGTATTACCAACACATTATGGAACGGTTTAATATATAAAAATTTGCTTTGAGATTATGGAATAACATTATGCAAAAATGCAAAAAGCTGTTCAAAGAAATGTCAGAATAAGAAGAGGTTAATCTTACTTTTATGTAATCTCTTTTCCTGGGAGGGCTGTAGTTTATAATATTGGCCAAGCATCTTAAATAATCAGGACTGACATGTACTCCTTTGTGCTTTAATGATAAAAAAATATATAGGTTAGTAGAGTATATGGGAACAGTTTAAAATGGCTATTCTCACCAATTGTCTAAAACTATCTTTCCATGGATTTGGTCCGTCGTATTCTTCGGGGTTTACTTGGTAGAATTTCTTACTTGTAGGGTGCATCATTGGCATGGTGTATTCAAACACTTCCTGATAGAGACGCTTCCTTTAACAAAAATAAACATCTAATTACAAAATAACCCGACCAGAAGTTAACAAATAAATACTGTACTTGACTCATGTAAGACTGATATTAAAATATCATGTGCAAGTTAGACATGTTAACAGTAAATAAACTACATTTATGCTGTGGGTAAGGCCTGATGTAATAAATAGTCTTGAAGATTGACGAGCGCGATAGCGATACAGCGCAAAACTATAAGCAGGGTATTAGTGTATTTGTTCAACAAATTATTCGCATAATTAGAATATAGAAATGAGTGAATGGAACATCGTAACTCTTGTAAACATGACTTTATATATTGGTAGACCTTTCGATACTTACCATAAAACAGGATCATTGGCTAAGTTGTTAAATCTCTTGCAAACTTGCGCAGCTGCACAAAGATCTTTTTCCAGCAGGGAAGAAAATATTCGCAGCACCACCTCATCAGGCAACAGCTGCTGAAGAAAAGGTCCTCCTGCCGGGGCTGAGCAAAAGATACACAAAAAAAATGCAGTAAGATCCAACAGTATAATGATCAGAAAAAATATCTTTTTAAGGGAAAAACTTTGAAATTAAATTCCAATATGGTTGGTGGAAAACCGCTTGCGATAAACTGCTTGTAAAATTCAATAGATTTAGATGAAGGAAATAGTATGCATGGATATCAAAGGAATAATTTGAAAATTTCATTATAAATGCAAGACCTGAGAGTAGCCCATTATAAATAATCCATTCGGATCAAGAATAGTCTTCGAAATTTCTGCTCACAGACAAATGAACGAGCATGAGTTAAAACTTCAATGAAGACTATAAGCATGCAACTGCTAGCCTCATCGAACAGAGTTATATTTCAATATGCATTCAAGTTCAAGAGGTATATGCTCTGCCATATTCTCTCTAGTTTAAACATTGCAATAACACCTTCTAATGTAAAGTAAAATTTCATACTATGAGCTTCTTCCAGTTTGATGTGAGCACTGGAACGTGCTTTCTTAGCACGAGTTTGCATGTAGCCGGAATCTAGCAAGTTCGAATCAGATACAGCGTCTCGGTGACTTCGGCGCCGCTGAGATCTACGCAAGGGTAACGATTCGGATTGGCCAGTAATAGGAACGGACTGCTCTGTCTCTGCGAACAAAGTGAGCAAACATTTTACGATGTGCATATATATACCATCATCAAAGCCTGATATGAATAGTAAAAAAAATGGTATTTTCCGTGAATACGTAACTGAGACCATTTGCACACGCAGAATGGTACCTTTATGTGACGATGTCACAGAAATACAGAAAAAATTTTACTTGGTAAAAACAAAAGAATAAACTTTGATTAAAAAAAAAGTTATGATATTTTGCAATGAAATTAAAGGATAAATAGTATTCTGATTATAGTTCGAGTTCGTTTGAGCGATACGAGTGATGTAATAGTGTAAATCGATACTGAAAGGGTAAAACACTTATTTTCTATTCTGTGTGTGCAAGTCGCTTCGGTAACAAATACACGAAAATTACACAAAATATTACCTTCATTTTCTTGCTTAATTTCTTGTTTGACCACATTTCTAACTGCTACTTTGCGGGATTTTCTAAGAGAGCATCTCCGTATGTTTTTTGGAGGCATTGCACTGTTTTACTGTTGTCTAACTCAACAGTAAGGCTAATATTCGAGATCACTAGGCTTAATTTCTCATTATTATTACTGTTTGCTGTCATCAAGGGGTATCTGGGAATAGATAGATTTCCGATTAAATACAAAATAGTTTTGAAAATCACCATTATTTTCACTACAGTATAAATCACAAATAACAATATTATAGATTGTACTTACAATTTCATACAATGATTACAAACCAAATCATTCATTAATCACACTAAAACGAAATGGTATTCGATGTTTGAGAGATGACATAACAAGTGAAATAAATTTCAGTGACGTCAAAACTTGAATTTCTTCCAAGTCTTTATAACCTAACTACGCTAGCCTGATTTTCACCCCCTACATCTTCAACTGATATATGCAAATAGATGTTTACGGGAGGATTTAATTAAAGAAATTATTGGGGTCCCAAACCGACTGTAAGCAGGTTTTCTATCTATCACTGTCAGTCATTTCGTTATCCGGGTCCGAGAATTCTACTAATACCGAATGACGTCATTACTACAAGTTTCAGAAGAACAAAAAATCGACTGAATTTCGAGTTTTTAACACTTTCATTGTTTTCAT
Source organism: Halocynthia roretzi (assembly GCA_013436055.1). Classification (NCBI taxonomy): domain Eukaryota; kingdom Metazoa; phylum Chordata; class Ascidiacea; order Stolidobranchia; family Pyuridae; genus Halocynthia; species Halocynthia roretzi. The sequence continues at coordinate 99,444 of QRAM01000024.1, read as the reverse complement.
ACTGCGCTATGGGATTATTCATGGGAATCACAATTAGATAATATCCGCTTCTTTACCATAACCTTATGTAAAAGCATTTCTACCAATATACTGCCTTTATCATGAGTGACAACCTGTGTTTCCATAGCGCCATCTCCGGTGGAAGAAAGACTATGTCATTGAAGAAAACAAGTTTGACATGGAGATAAAACCACACACTTCAGAATAATACTCACATAACTCACTAAATTATTATAGCGTATGTCATCTTATCAAGGACTTCCATAGTACTTTTTTTACGCAGCTTCGGCAATAATTTCTAATTTTGTCGGCATAAGATAACCCAGGTCAAAAAGTCGCCATCCCGTCATGCTTTGTTGCCTGACTGAAAAGTTCAAAACAAATGCACAAATAAAGTCGTTGTTTCCAGTCTTTTTTCAAACAGATATTCTCAAATGAATAAAGCTTATGAAACCTCCTTGATCAGAAAATCTTTAACGGACGAAGATACTCAGTTCATTATTGAGGTCACCGAATGAATAAATTTAAATCTTACATAAGTTTCCTAAAATTTTAAATTATCTCCCTCTGAAAATTTTCAAATGTACCACCAAATAAATATATATCAATATATATGTAAGTGCTGTTGTATGTATCAATAATAACTTGCTAAAGATTCCAGGAAATAGTTCATTTGCTAAGTGAATACTATACATCAATCGTTTTGTTTGACGATGTTCTCACAAACATCTTTTCCTGAATATTATCACACATACTCTTGGTAAACCGCGTTACAATTGTAAATCTTTACTGAAACCTTACCAATGAACCCATAAATTATCAACAACAAAGACTTTTATTTGATATGCCAATAGCCCATATAATTGTTTATTTAAAAAAAAATTGGTTTAGGTATTTCACCAGTGTGATGCTGACAGTAAAGGATATTTATCGAAAGAAGATTTGAAAGTGGCAATACTAACAATATTTGGTTATAAGCCATCTAAGGTTCGTTGAGATCTAAATGTGATTCTATTTAGTTATAGTTCTGCTGAAGATTTAATGATATTGTGATATATTTTAGTATGAAATAGATCAAATCATTGGGTTTGGTGCGAAAAGCAATGAAGACGGTATGATTTGTTTTAATTCCTGTGAAAAAGACGTATTTTCTTCGGGTATATATTCAATGTTTCTGGGCAGGTTTGAATTTGGACAGATTTTTGAAAGTGATGTCCTCTAAAGTATCACTGGAAGATGAAGACCAAGAAATAAGACAGATGTTCAATATCTTTGACACAGAGTGTGAGCAAATAAGTATTCCTATTACATTTCTATCAATTTATGATTTTCTTTTTTACCTTTCATCACAGGTAAAGGATTTCTTACAGCAACGGACGTCCAGTGCGCTTTCAAGAATGTAGTGCCTCACATTAAAGAGTCCACTGTACATTCTTGTTTTTCTAAATTGGATCGTGACAACGATGGCCGAGCTAGCTTCAGAGATTTTGAATTTGTAATGAAATATAACAATAATGCTGGTTTATAGAACTAGTATGTGTTCATGGCAATGAAATAATAACAATCTAATGAAGGTTTTTATGAAAGAATTTATTAATTACAAATAAAAGTATTTTTTTTTACAATGAAATACTGCACATCGTTTTGTTAGAACCGATTAAATTTGCATTATCATATAACACTTGCTCAAAAAATCTGTACAGTGTAATAGCATGTTCTTATTACATTAAGCATAAATCAAAAAAAATTACCAGAAACTTATGGATCTGAAGCAAATTAGAAACGAGGGATGAATGGACAACCATGTCAAGGCTTTAACAAAAAAATTGTCAGAAAGTGCATAAGCAACAGTTAAACAGAATAGTAGAACTCGCTTGAGGATAAAATACAGACAAAAGGAATTAAATGCTGGTTACCCCTCACATTCTTACTCTGTTTTTTCACAGTGGTAGCAAATTAGGCTTTTTATTATGAAAGCTCAGATTAAGAAAGTATGTTATATGCATGACGTGTTTTTGAGAACAAAGTAAAATAATAAGTGATTAAATAAATAAATATAATATAAATCAAGTTCAACTAGCATCACCAAAGCTTTTGATCTTGTCCTTCAGTAGTTGCAGACACATCTTTGAAGCTTCTTTTGTCTCTCTACACATCTGCAGACTGAGAAATCCATGCGGTAGGCCTCTCACAACATGAAGTTTATGTTCCTTTCCTATACTATGGAGTCGTTTGGACAGTGCTATGGAATCGTCAAACAGAGGGTCGAGCTCACAGCCCTGAATAAAAAGTGGGTTGGTAAGAATTTTGAACATAAAAAAAAAAGTCTTCCAAGTAATTGAATGCAGTCAGTTTTCAGCTTTAAAACATCCAAGATACAAAGCAGTGGATTTTTGAGAATTTACAGTTACAAATTGTTATGTTTTGTCTAAACTGAATTTCTAGATACAGGTAATTAAATTATTCACTTCAAAATAAAATGATATTTCCTTTTTCATGAATGTTTTAATAATTCCTTGGTGTTTGTAAGTTGGAATTGCCTCTTTATCTACATTTACTCACCACTATATCCACATGGGGTAATGTCAGCAACATATCATCTGGTGCCAATGCCGGAGAGATATAGGGGTTTTTTACCAAAGAAGTGTGATGAACTATAACCCGCTCGCCAAAAAATTTGCTCTTGAGGGGATGGAAACCGTGAGGGAGTTTGATTTTGAAATGAGCTTCAGGTTCACCTGGATTTCCATTATTATCTGTCAACAAAATTTTCAAATTAGGCGATTGGTCAGGAGAGATGTCGACTGGAGTTTCTGTGTCCTGGAGAATAGCTTGGTCGATATCTTCATCGTCCTCGATATCGACCAGATCAAATTCCTCATCCCAGTAGGTTTTAGGATTTCCGTCGGCGCGAAAGGACAAAACTTCACTGAATTTGTCGCCGACGGATTTAAATAATCTTGACAACGTGGAAGGCTGATGGGGCACCTCCGGCTTGTACTCACTTTCATAAGTGAAGAGCTCTTCATCCCACCAGTTTTCAGGTTCCGAACTTGTGGACGAAGAAGTTGTAGCCAAGCGACCAAGACCTTCACCAACGTCTTGAATGAACGTGCTGATGACTGAATTGTCGACGACGCTTTGTTCAGAAGGTGAATGCAGATCGTCAGATCTACTAGGACTATCCAGATGTTGTTGGTAGTTGGTTTCACTATGCATGCATTTTTTTGTGTTGTAAGCCACATTCTCGGTCCTAAAGCCGGTATAGGCAGAAAGACAAGCAGACAGCATACAATGGGGAAGAATGGGATCCATAACCTCAAAATATATATATATAAAATTAATGTTCTGCAACTTCCATAGGCATAAATAATCCTGAAAGTTAGAATTATGCGGAAGTAGTATATCAGGCGATAAGCAATGAAACAATGACTAAGAAAAAAAGTGGAAATTGTGAATTGTGACACAGAATTGCTACGATAAGAATGACTAGAGCTATGTATACACTTCCTATTCATGTCCATCAGATGGTTGGGGAGGAACTCCAAACTAGGAAAACTGTTTATGCATTTCAAGTGAGTTACCTAACAAGGGTGGCCATCCAAGAAGGACATGTAGGTACATGGTTATAATATATTTAATGATGATACAGTTATAATACATATACGGTGTGTTAAATATGAATGCCTAAATATTACTAGGAAACACACAGGGAGAGGATAAAGGAAACAACTGATCACAAAGGAAGAATGTAACCTAGTCTCTGAGAACCACTGATCTAAATTCATACAAGAGGTGTAATTGACTAACTGCTAGTAATCTTGATGGTGATGCGCAATATCGAATAACACATGCTGGATACATAGCCAGAAGAGAGTCAGGAACTTGAATGTTGTATGCTGCGGCCCTCATTGCTACTGAAAGAATGAGGTTGCCTCCAGCCGAATCACCGACAAAGATAACTCGTTGAGCGGTGGTGCCTAAATACACCCATATAGTTTACTAACAATAAGCAATGATGGATATTTACATATACATTAATAAATATCTAAGTAAATATAAGTAAGATATACAAATAAAATATAAATATATTAGAATGGAGTTAGATGATGAACAAAAAGAAAAGTTACCAATTCATGAAAAAATGTATCACAAAAATTAGACAGCAAATGCCTACCCAAGAAATGCGCATTCTTCAATGCCCATGCATAAGAGTAAAAGCACTCCTCGAATGCTTCGGGGAAAGGAGCATCTGGTGAAAGGCTGTAATCGATGCTGAATATCGGACAACTCAGTTGTTTAGACCACTCGCGAAGGACAACCTTGAAATTATTTCGACTCATTGAGAAATGATAAAATATTTACATATAACAGTAAATCATAATAATAAACAGATATAAAAAAATTTATACTCTACACTGCACACTACATAAAATAATTTTCATACTGTGAATTAGATTAGGTGATAAGTGATGATAAATCATTTGATAATCTATAGGAATCTGGTTAGATGATACTACGTGATAAAGATTATATGGGTGATTGTCACCTCATCACCTGTTAGTCATAAACAACCTCAATTTGAGCTCAATAACAAGGTTACAACTCAGCAGAACTGAGGATAATCAAATTTGCATTTGAAAACAGTAATCCATTAACAAAGGTAATGAAAAAGCATTAGGACAATTATTAGTAATTCAAATATGAAATAGATCATCTAGCAATCCATAAGATTATCACAGCAAATTTTTTTACCATACCTCATAGGACTTGGTTGATTGAGAAATAAATCCACCACCATGGCAAAAGAATAATAATGTGTCCGACTTCTTCTGCACCCTGGCCCGAGTAAGAGATTTGTCAAGCCCGGTATCTGGCAAGCTTGGAGAATCAGGAGAGTCCTAATCAAAGATTTTAAATTAATTTTAGTGGTGTTCTTCCAAAAATGTTATTTGGAGATTAGGTAAATATAGGACTTGCCTGCCCTTCCCGGAGCTCAGCTGAAATCAGTTTCGCTTTAATATTACACGGTTCGTCGATAAAGGAAGTCCGCCGGATCGGTATTTTGTCTCCATCTCTAGTTTCCAATTCAAACTCTTTTGGAATCAGGCTGAAAACTCGGTTTACTCGCACCGACCCACCCATCAAACTGGGAAGCATCTGAAAAATTCAGACAACTCAAGCTGTGAAGGTAGACATTTATCATTGGTATGTGTCAATATCTACAATAAAATATTACTTACAACACCTATTCCTTGCTCTGGGAGGGAGAAAAAAGCTTTGAAAAACTTAACACCAGCTTCACTATATATCTTTTCCATTTTCCTGCCTCTAACGCTCGGACTGACAACATACTTTCCTGTGAAATTTAGCTTCAGGTTTATTTTTAGTTTATATCAGCTTAACTACTGATCATTAAATTAAAGCGATTGTTTCGGATGATAACAGAATTTGTGCATGACATGTCCAGAATTCAAAACCAGTTTTCTAAATACAGAATATTAAACATTATTATTCATTCGAATGTACACCTGAATTAATAAGAGATTTCGTTGATTTCCAGACACCAGTGTGTTGAGAAATATCATTATACGATGCTGTGAACATAGACAGCGCTTGAATAATTGGTTGTATTCCTTGGTAGTACTGTAATAAAACGGCTTATTTGAACCAAGTTAGAATAGGATAATAACAATAGAATTCACGAAAATGTAATTGGTGAGTAGAATGATAAATCACCTGAAAACCTTGAACATGACTGTAGAAGCAAGACTTGGCAAGAATTTCACAGTCATGCATTATGTCGTCTGACTCCTTTTCGTCAACAAATATCCATCCGTTCTCGCTACAACCTTTAAGGCAAATAAATGACAGTCAACAGGTAATTCGGGGAAAGAACAAATACTCTGATACCAAGAGGTCACTAAGCAACAATGACATTTTAGAGAGGTTAAATTAACATGTGGAGTCTAACATTATCTCACCAGTGACCATATCGAAGATCTCAATTGCCATATTAGTGATTCATTGAATATTGAGAAACCATACAACAATAAGACAGAACAGAATAGTTTCTATTTGAATGTATGTACTGGTATCCTATGCGTAATAGATTTTGCAATATATAACAGATCTACTAAGTAAGAGTCATGGAAATTCTAACCGGCTGCTGAAATTAGAGAACTATGTAACATCATTATCTAGTGGGATAGTTGATATATGAATTTCCTGACATTGAATTACGAGGTACATGTACTAAAGTCTCTCCCAAGTTCAAATTTCAGCAACATTTAAAAATTACCAATCATTTTCTGAGCATAGTAGAACAGCGCTCTCATTTGATGAAGGATCTGAGCGAGACATCGGAGCTTGTCGTTGTGTTTATTAGCTCTAAAAAATACGTTCCTTCTTTCCTTACATATTGTCTGGAGATTGCCAACGATCATGAGCAAGAGCGACTCTAGAAGAGCCAGTAAGCTACGATAACCATTGGCCTTCACTTCGGGACAAGCGTCGTACTTGTGTGCTACTTTACTGGTATAAAAAAATAAGACTGATATTCACCAGATTAAAATGAAAAAAAAATTGTTGGAGAACCAAGCGACAGAGAATCCCCAGAATACTCTATTTGTAAATAGCCAAAGTATTTCCAAACATTTTGTATATTGAAAAAAAGCAAGGCATTTTTCAACACCGTCAACGTAAATCATGAAGCTAATCAAGAAGTTACAAACATTGCGTAATATTAAAAAAGGAACTACAAAATTGTGAATGCAGCAGTGAATTACATAACTTCTGCATTATAATAGTAGGTAGGCTTCTACGTACACTTCTGAAATGATATAATATATAATACTTACGCAACTAGACCAACAGCAATAGGTTTTATGTAGACCGAATTATTGTGTATACTTTTCAATGAATATGAAAAACTTTTTCCAGTTGTCGAGTCATCTTTCCTGAAGTGATTCATGCAGTCGTCCACCAACGACTGCAACAGATTGTACACATCCTCTGATGCCATTACTCATTTCTCAAAAAAAGAGGGTCAAAGCTAACATGCATTGATTTTTGAGCACAAATAACTATTATGTAGTTGTAATTACTAAAGAAACTGGTTACTGTCAATTCAAACTACAGAGAAATCTGAAGAGAAACAGATGATTATTCTCAAATCAGGAATTCTTCAACTGCTACATAATATGTGAGGAACCATTGGTCTATATTCTTTTTTTGCCTGACATGTCTCTAATTCCTCGTGTTAAAATGAAAATGGTCAACGGAAGATATTATTATCCTGAGAAACTTAACAAATCTTCCGCTTTCCTGTACTCGAATAACTTCCTTCTCCACAAATATAGGTCGTTGTTGATAAGTCGCAACTGGTAAAAGCACCAAAAAAAAACACTACACAAAGTCTCTCTGGTTGCACTTGAGCCATCTTCTTTTCTTCCTCATTTTTGACTATCTGCCTCTACTAAACACACAGATACTACAGTTTCCAGTACAGCGATTACCTCACTATTTATCATGTCGATCACCTCTTGATGCATTCGACCGTGAAAGGATGTAAATTATGGTTGTTAACGACAAGAAGTACCCTAACGGTATTGTATATTGATTAATTAATAACTAGCAAAGTTAACCGGCATTGCTTGATAGAAAACAAACTTTCAACAGAATTAGTGTTACACTTTTGTGTGAAGTGTAGTCGGACTGTTTTCGACGAATCGTTCGTACTTTGCTCGTAAATCTCTGCCCTTCATGAGACATGTATACACACACAAATCGTTCGTACGGTGTTAATGAATGAAAGGGGAAGACGGTTAGAATAAATGCGGAAAACATTTATTCCAATAGAGAAACGAAACTAAAATATTTATTTTTTGCTAAAATGCTGTATCGTTTCATCTAGCGAGCCCAAATTTGAACTTTTGATTCTATGAAGGTATAATCGTTATTTAGAGACCCGAACTTTTTTGAGTAAAAAAATTCGATTCAATTCGCATGAGTAAACCTCAAAATCTTTGACATCAGAACCGATCTCTACTACTGTTCCGACAAATTCCTTGCCTAAGATAACTCTATCTTCCTTTGCTCCAGGCTTCCCCATCTCTCCGGACATGTAGTGAAATTCTGATCCACACACGCCTATAAACAAACTTCATCAGTCAGGAGTCTGTTCATTTAAATGTATACCGTTCTGGATAGGCTCATCACCTGAGAATACTACTTTAACTTTGACATTTCCTGGTTGTTTTAACAGACTCCTTCGCATTTGTTACATATTCGAGTTTACCTACGCGACCATCCCACTATAATGCTTTCATTGTCATAGACTGTGAATGAATTACATGTGAAATACAAAGGAACAAAGGAAATGTCAGCAATCGAATCCATTAATTGGACTAAAGTTAAATTTTAGCAGTCCACTTACACTACATTATATAAAAAACTGTTCGATCTTTCAAATTGAATAAAAAGTTATACCACTGTTGCCTCAAAATAACAATTAGTAAAGCTTATTTTACGGCTCTGGAAGATCTTCCCTTCGAAGTTCGATAAGCGATAGTCAAACTAATCACTTCCAAACGTATCAGACAGATATATAAAAAATAGGATACTGATGCTATGCGTACGTGCTGCGCTGACTGCTCAAATAGACGTTGATGGGAATTGTCTACGTTAATATTAAACACGTTCAATTTTCTCAGCTACTGATTTAATGGTTTGCAGTCAAATTCAATTAACATAAACACCAATATTAATCAAGTAAAATGCTGAGAGATAAAAACATTCTTTGCAAGGTTAGGGAAAAATGATTCGATCCAAAGCTCGTTGATTTAGGTAATTTTATTGTTGTTTTCAGAGTATGTCCTAATCTTGCTTATGGAAATGCTCTCTTCCAAGTATATTATCTCCCGAAATTATTATTGGCATANCGTTCGTACTTTGCTCGTAAATCTCTGCCCTTTATGAGACATGTATACACACACAAATCGTTCGAACTGTGTTCATGAATGATAGGGGAAGACGGTTAGAATAAATGACATTTCCTGGTTGTTTTATAACAGACTCCTTCGCATTTGTTACATATTCGAGTTTACCTACGCGACCATCCCACCATGATGCTTTCATTGTCGTAGACTGTAAGTGAATTACATATGAAATACAAAGGAACAAAGGAAATGTCAGCAATCGAATCCATTAATTGGACTAAAGTTAAATTTTAGCAGTCCACTTACACTACATTATATTAAAAACTGTTCGTTCTTTCAAATTGAATAAAAAGTTATACCACTGTTGCCTCAAAATAACAATTAGTAAAGCTTCTTCTACGGCTCTGAAAGATCTCTCCTTCGAAGTTGGCGATAGTCAAACTAATCACTTCCAAACGTATCAGACAGATACATAAAAAAATAGGATGCTGATGCTATGCGTACGTGCTGTGCTGACTGCTCAAATAGACGTTGATGGGAATTGTCTACGTTAATATTAAACACGTTCAATTTTCTCAGCTACTGATTTAATGGTCTGCAGTCAAATTCAATTAACATAAACACCAATATTAATCAAGTAAAATGCTGAGAGATAAAAACATTCTTTGCAAGGTTAGGGAAAAATGATTCGATCCAAAGCTCGTTGATTTAGGTAATTTTATTGTTGTTTTCAGAGTATGTCCTAATCTTGCTTATGGAAATGCTCTCTTCCAAGTATATTATCTCCCGAAATTATTATTGGCATATTGCGTTCCTACATTCAGTGTACTTATTTTTGTAATACAGTTAATAAGCAAGATATGCTTTATAGTTTGAACATAGCTTTGGCTGCAGAACCGTTCTTAAGAGAAGCAAACGCCTCCTCAAATTGAGACAATTCAAATACTTTGACCCCGATTTTGTTGTATTCAAGAAGACCCTTCCCTTTCATATCTACAAGAACATCAACGGCTTGTTCGAAACAGTAAGGATTAATAAATGATCCGGTAATTCTTAGCTCTTTCCAGTAGATCTTAAACGGTTCGATTTGAATTTTTTCGCCTGCTGGACAACATCCGAACATGCTTATGAAAGCGCCACGCTTTGCGAAATCAATTGTCTGTATATGATAAAGCAAAATTGAAAATAACAAGACATTTCCCGTAACCATGCAGTTAGTAAAATACTTTTTCCACTGCTTTGCAGTTGCCTGTACAATCAAATATTGCTTCGTATCCATGTGAGTCAGGATCGTTTTGTTTGGCTTCATCAATTAATGTTTGCGGAACTACGATCCTGTAGCCCAAGTCCATTCCTGAAATATAGATTTCAGATTACCAACTTAACTATGCATTTATTTATTGCGAAATATGACAATTCGTTTTGTTACTAATTGAGCTTGCCAGGAAGTTGCGTGGAGACGGGAAATAATTATAGTGTCAGCTTTAACCGATTTGGTGCGTTTTGCTCATCTTACTTTGACAAATCTCTCTCCTGCCACTGTGCGGTTCACTTATGGTTACATCTTGATAACCATTGAGATGGCACAAACAAGCGAACATAGAACCGATGATTCCTGCTCCCTGTATTAGAATGCGGGATGATTTCGAAGGAAGTTCTGTCATCATATTCCAACCTCTCAACACACACGAATAAGGTTCACATAAAGCTCCACTGTTCAAAGGAATGCTAGATGGAAGTTTATGTACCTGAATGACATAAAATGTTTCATTATCGATTACACGACAACAAACTATTTCATATGTGGGCCTATATCAGACCTCTTCCTTTTTGGCAACACAATATTCTGCCCATCCACCATGCCGTGCCACGCCGATCGTTTTCAAATTCTCGCAGAAATTAGGTTTACCACTGGAGCACCATTTGCAAGAACCGCAAGACACGTTAGGATTAATGCAGACCTTGTCACCAACCTAGTAAACAGACGTTTCGTACAAATGCGGTGACGACAAGACTCGGATTATTCCAGTAGAAAAGCAATATACTTCAAGCGTATCTACTCCGGAACCCTTATCTACAATGACTCCAGAAAACTCGTGACCCATAACCAGCCCGTCGTCTTTTGCACTGAATTTACCCATCTCACCAGCCATGTAGTGAAAATCTGATCCACACACTCCTGAATATAAAATTAATTTGCTACAGTAACTAATCAATTTTATGATAGAAAGAAAATTTAAGCATATATATAACATATACCAACGTACCAGAAAATGCAACTTTAATTTTCACATCCCCAGCTTCCTTTACATTTGGTTCAACGACCTCGGACACATATGTCAATTTCCCTGCCTTTCCATCCCACCATAATGCTCTCATGATTACTTTTAACTTATAAACTTGAAATGCTTCTAATTATACAACTATAATATATGTTAAGATTAAATTCCCTGACTTTCTATCTGTCCTTCGGGAACAAAGTAATTTCGACAAACACTGTGATATACCACTCTTGTAGCATTGAAATCCATGCCAGCTGTTTGTCTAGTCATGGTTAATGATTTGCTTTTATGGGTGTCCGTTCTTGTCTTTGGACTATCTCTACCGGTTTTAAGGAATCCCTTCTCGCTTTAGCATAGTATCTATATACAGAGACTACAATTGTGCCATCGTGTTTACTGACGAAGCGAAAATACGAGGAACAAAACTATCCTATAACCATTACTCAACGTGGAGTAATTTTACATATACTACAGTGCTCTGCTAGCAACGTAGTGTTAAAAACGTGATAAGGAAAATGACGTAATTATTGAGGATAAAAGTTAATTGAAAATACCTGCCAACAAAGTAATCATTATTTGCGGACGGCAAAACGTGATAATATGACGTTACTTAAATTGAAATGGATAGGAGCATATATTGAAAAACACCAGCTGAATACTACTAAGATATGTTTCCTTCGTCATTAGAACTCCCGCTGCAGCGGGAGTTCTATTGTAATTTATTATTGTTTTGTATGATATCAGTCTGGAACGTACGAAATTTTGAATCCTTACTTCTCTGAATAATTCACAAATTATATGATAGTGCCTCAAGGCCTCCAGGAGATTCAGAATTGCGCTGTTCGTTACAGACCAATCATAATCATAATCATAATAGACTTGTCGAAGCCTAAAGGATACGGACAACCGGGGCCTGATGCTACGCGTACGTGCTGTGCTGACTCAAATAGACGTGAGTGGGATTTATCTACGTTATTATGATCACGTTCAATATTTCCAGTATGTGATTTTGATGGTTTGCAGCTGAGTTTAATTATTTATCAAAAATGCCAATATTGATTGTAAAATCCTAACCGTGCTTGATTGTAAAATGCTGTTCAGTTCAGAATTGACTCGAGGTACTGAAAACATGACTGAGGCATAACTTCCGGACATCACACTAAGACTAAAATTTGCAGAAGCACATTGGCCTAACGATAAAGTTCTGTAATGCTGCACTGGGTAACGTATATTGACTAATTTACATACACAGGAATAACCGGGATTTCAGACTACCACATAAAATAAGAAATTGTTGGGAGAGAGAGCGAGAGAGAGAGAGAGATTCTTTGCAGGGTTGGGGACAAATGATTGAATTAGGTGATTTACGTAGTTTTTCAGAGTACTGTATGTCCTTATCCTGCTTATGAAAATGCTCTCTTCCGAGAAATAAAAGACACTCTTTCAAGTCAAAGTATAATATCTCCCGAAATTATTACCGGAATATTCCGTTATATCATTCCTACATTCAGCGTCTTACTTTTGTGATACAGTTAACAATAAAGATATGTTTCAAAGTTTGAACATAGCTTTCGCTGCAGATCCGTTTTTAAGAGAAGCAAACGCCTCCTCAAAATGAGACAACTCGAATATTTTGACCCCGATTTTGTCGAATTCAAGAAGACCCTTCCTTGTCATATCTACAAGAACATCAACAGCTTGTTCGAAGCAGAAAGGGTTAATAAATGATCCGGTAATTCTTAGCTCTTTCCAGTAGATTTTGAACGGTTCGATTTGAATTTTTTCGCCTGCTGGACAGCATCCAAACATGCTTATGAATGCGCCACGCTTCGCAAAATCGATTGTCTGTATATGGTAAAGTAAAAGTTTAACATCTGCACATATCCTGTTAAAAAATAAACGTACTTTTTCCACTGCTTTGCAATTTCCTGTGCAATCAAATATTGCTTCGTATCCATGTGAGTCAGGATCGTTCTGTCTTGCTTCATCAATTAATGTTTGCGGGACTACGACTCTGTAGCCCAATTCCATTTCTAAAACAACAAATTTCAGATTGCCAACCAAACTACGCATTCATTCATCCCCGTATGAAACTCTTTATGGGGCGTTTGTTTACTCTAAAAGTAAAACACCAAAAACGACGCGTAGTGCCTTATCTTGCTATTACGTTGGTACGAGGTATAGTATAAAGGGTGGTTTTGGTGGATTTCACTAGGTAAAATGATGTTTAAATGACTAAAAATACAGTACAAACTAACTGACTTAATGATTACCATCATTTCACAAAGAGAATCGCAAAATACTTATCCCCTAATAGGTGTCCGCTATGATTCTTACTCTGAAAATGCTCTCTCCTGCCATCGTGCGGTTCACTTATCGTTACATCTTGATAACCGTTAAGATGGCATAAACAAGCAAACATAGAACCGATGATTCCTGCTCCCTGTATTAGAATGCGAGATGATTTCGAAGGAAGTTCTGTCATCATATTCCAACCTCTCAACACACACGAATACGGTTCACATAAAGCTCCACTGTTCAAAGGAACGCTAGATGGAAGTTTATGTACCTAAATTGCATAAAAATGTTACATTTGCGATCAAACAACAACAAACTGTTCATATGTAGGCCTATACCAGACCTCTGCCTTTTTAGCAACACAATATTCTGCCCATCCACCATGCCTTGCTACGCCGATCGATTTCATATTATCACAGAAATTAGGTTTACCACTGGAGCACCATTTGCAAGCACCGCAAGACACATTAGGATTGATAGAGACCTTGTCACCAACCTAGTAAATAGAGGTTTTGAGCGTAATGCAATGACGACAAGACAATTAATTGCAGTAGAAAAGCAATATACTTCAAGCGTATCTACTCCGGACCCCTTATCTACAATTACTCCAGAAAACTCGTGACCCATAACTAATCCATCGTCCTTTAGACTGAATTTACCCATCTCACCAGCCATGTAGTGAAAATCTGATCCACACACTCCTGTATATAAAATGAATGGTCTACAGTCATATGTATATCTTATGAAGAAGATTCCTACAGTATTATTACACAATATATATCAACATACCAGCAAATGCAACTTTAATTTTTACATCTCCAGCTTCTTTTACAGTTGGTTCAGAAGCATCGAGTACATATGTCAATTTCCCTGCCTTCCCGTCCCACCATAATGCTCTCATGCTTACGTCTAATTTATGCACTTATAACACTCTTAAAAAGAAAACAAAACCCGTTACAACGGCAATCTTAAATTCCCGGGAAAATACGATTCGTAAAACAGAAAATATCGGATGATTACTGACTAGACATTATACTGCGCTGAGCCGGATGTGCAGCATTGTGGTAGAAAGTGAATATAACTGCTCGAAAACGCAACGTGAGAATTGAGCCAGCCGTTTACTTAGTTGCAGTTAATGATTAGTAAATGATCAGTATATTACTATTGACGTACCGACATTGAAGCTTCGGACAATCAGATTGGTAGTTACTTACCTGCAAATGCTATTTATTTAGTTGTAGGTCAACAACTAATTCCATTATACCACAAAGTAATTAATAATAATACAGTGTTAAAATCCTTTATTCTTCCGATTGTTATATTCCTCAACGTGTTTAAATACAGTAGAATATTGCACTGCTGCTGTTAAGAGGTTACAACTTAAGGCAAATATTAGCAAAATACTATGTACCAGTTACTTCATATAATACAGCATTATACAGTAGAAGCATTCATTTCAAATAGAATATGACATGGACATGTAAGTTCCTATTTTCATTTCAGAGAAGTCTACAAAAGACTAACATGACTACCCAAACGAAATTCTATATCCAGGGTTACTAACACAAGCAAGTATTTTAGGCAGCTAGTGTTAAATCAAGCTCATACTATCTAGGTACAAAGCTCAAATAATGCAATTTGAATAGCCATATCTTCATATACAAGCACAAGGATAACTTACAGGTACAAATTGTACATACACCATGGTTCCCACCATGGATGAAGTCATACTAGTTTACAGAAATACATTTCGATATGGTTATAATTACTTAGGATCTAAAGCTTAATCACTTTGTGATGAAAAAATATGATACAATAAAACAGGCCCACTTCGTTCACAGCCCTGGTCGAGATAGATTAAGGTAATATATTAATGTTAAATAAATGTTTCATAAAACTGAATTGAAAAGTATACTTGAAATATCCATGCTTATTTGTGTATTCAATTGCCACCTGGAAGCCCATGGTGTGACTTTTCCAATTTATCGAGAAAATCGTGGCTGTGAATTTCTGGTTTATATGTTAATAAGACGATCATAACCCATAAATGAAGTAATCCCTGCAGCAAAAATAATGTAAAAAGATGTTAGAAGTTTCAATTTGAAAAAATGGAGTTTCGAAAACACACCTATATAAACACTTTATAATATTCTAATATGACAATGAAACATTACAAACCATATAGAGAATGACGAAAAGTCTTGCGGTAGGATATCTTCTCAGAAAAACGCCGAGACGAACACTAAGAATATCGGTAAATGTTATTGTCTCAATCTCATCTGTTGTGGAGTTTCATAATTATACCTGAATCTATCAACTGCAGAGGCAGCCTTTCTCACATGACCTACGACCCCTCGTTCAGAACCGGAGGATGAAAAACTGAACATATTCGTATACCCTGTGTTTCGGTAACTTTTAGCAGACTCCCCTCCGTCAGACGCAGCCTGCATATGGGTGACAGTCTCCTGACTGAGTCTTTTGATTTGACCCTAAAATTTTCATATCTATTCAATCAACAATCCAGTAAGTTAGGTACAAAGACATAAGAATACAAGAGCTATACTTCTGATCTTTCCAACTGCAAAAGCAGTGAACTTTTCTCTGTTGATAAAGTTTCAACAAGGGTTTGTTTTTGAATTAGAGCTTCTGTGAGTTGATGCAGACGGGATTCAAGTTCAGACTCGTTTGGAGAACTTCTGCTTCTTATCATCAGCTAAAAATTATTCAAGTTCTGTTCATATAAAAGTCGGGAATAATAATTTATTCAGAATTTTGTTCCAAGTGATAGAATTCTATATTGAAAGCCTGAATGTTACATAAAGTTCTACTATTGCATATGAGTAGATAAAATAAAATAGTTAACTAGCTTTATGCTTCACCTGACTTCTTAACTTTTCTATCTCACTCTGTTTGTCCTGCAGTCTTTCATGGGCAGCAGCTCGAGCTCTAGTAGTTTCTTCCTTCTCTCTCCTCATTTCTTGTTCGTTTCTCGCGATGTCAGCTTCGGCGTCTTTTCTGGAATCCGTTTCTTCCTGAAGAGTTCTTCTAACTTCCTCGATCTCCTCTTGCAGTACGGATTGTTCCTGCTGATATTGCCCTTCCACGTCCAGTGTTTCAAAAAAATGAATATATGAAATATGTGTACCAGAGGAGGAGGATTCAGGAAAATGAAATTTTGAAACAATCATTAAAACTTACTTGGAATTCATTTCTCATTTGCACACATTCAGCCCTCAGTGTCATCACTTCATCCTTAAGAGAATCTCTCTCTTGTCTGAGCTCTTCCAGCTCGATGGAGGCGGAAGCAGATGCTGTAATATCGATATCACTACCACCCTTCAGACTGGATATTAGACGTTCTTTCGACTGAAAAATTTCACAAACATGAAGGATTGTTGAAGGATTCTATATGTAAAGTACTACTTTTGGTTACTTGTAGAATTCTGGAGGCCTTTTGCTTGTAATCTGAAAGCTCATGCTTAGTTGCAGATAGGTTGGTCTGCAGTGTGTTGGTTTCAGCTATCAAATCTTCTAAGCGACCTGGAAAAATAATCATTCTTAGCTTATTACTGTGATTTCAATGAATGTATAACTAATTAAAGATGATACAATAGTAATTTGGGATATTGGTCATAAATCATGATTCATGACATACATTATTTTATTTATCATTGAATAAACACATCACTTCATGTTGTCATTTGTTGTTATTATCAATATTCTGTCACATACGTAATATTGCAATTGCATCGTACTTGAGATACATCAAGTGCAATATGCGGCATCTGTGATCATATCCCGTACAAACTCACGTTTCTCCGCTTGTCGTTCTCTTTCACTTTTGCGAAGAGTTTCTACAAGTTTTCTCATTTCGTCTTCCTGCTTTTCTCTCTCCCTCAGAGATTCCTCCTTTAGCATACGATGAGAATCTTTCTCTCGAATCAGTGAAGACTCCGCATCTTCGAGGCGGGAACGTAGCTGTTCCATTGCTTGAGCATGCATGCCAGATCCTGCAGTCTGATCGTTAAGAATTCTGTGATGCATTAAAACCAATGAAAGTAGAATTAGAAAGCTGATCACAGTGTTTTCAATTCAAGAACCAAAACTACAGAATAGAGGGAGAAAAAAAAATTAGGCAGGAAAAGATAAATATACATATGGTAATATAAACTCGTTGATGTAGAACAGTTTAGAAAGCTTACCTCTTTTGTTCGGTTTTCATTTCCTTGATATTTTGTTTAAGTGATGCTGTTTGAGTTTCGTAATCGTGAACTTGTATTCTCATGGTATCGACCTGTGAACTCCTAACCTTAAACTGCTCCTGAGCTTCATCAAGTTTTCTTTGAATCTCATAATTGATTCTTTCCATCTCTGAATATAAATACAACAATAACACACAATGGAAAAATGGAGAAAGTTACTAACAGTAAGTAGTACTTTTTATATTTATAACTAATAAGAATTCTCACCTGCTTTCATTCTTTTATTTCTTTCTGCCATTGACTTCAACTCCTGATGGAGTGCAGTTATCTCATTTTGCAACATCCGATTTTCCATTCGTAAATTCGTGATGTCACCTTTATCAACTACCTCGGGAGATTCTTCACTCCAATCATGCTCTGATGGGGCGGTGCTGCTCACTGCAGCATTGCTCACCAACTCAAATTCACTTTCAGACGAGTCCGGTGGAAATATCGCCAAGTCTTAAATGTAACAATTGTGTAATTATCTATCGGCAGAAGAAAAATTTAGTTGATGATGTGAAGAAACTGGTAACATTGTTAATTTCTCTTGAGTAGATTTAATGAATGCATTCGACTAATGGAGTAACTGACTCAAAGTTGGGATGGGTATAGAGCTTTTTCAACTATCTGGGCGTTATAGTTAGAGTGAGTATTACATTCCGGTGATATATATAAGCTCACAGTGCACTAAATTGACATAAACACTCACCACCTTCTGAATATGGTTCCACGCCTTCTGATGAGCTCGAACCGTTATCGTTCACTAATTTGACAGTGACTGGCTTAGAATTGTAGGAGTCGATACTGGAACTCCGCGAAATATGAAAAGCAGCTGGTGCAGGAGCCAATCCAGTTTGTTCAGCTGATGATTTACTCCCTGAATTTTCAGGACCGGGAAGCCCAGTGGCCGAAGCAATGCTGGCAGAACTTCGGCTTTTTGATATTTTTTGGAAGACAGCACTGGACTTAGGCGAGGATTTGTGTGCTGAAAGCTTTTTCCCACTGTTGAGAAAGTCGAATAATGCTTCGTCTGCACTCGCAATGGACTTAGTCTTCGGTTTGTATTTAGTAGATTCGTCTGACTTTGCTGTCGCAGTTTTGCTAGTCTTAGGAATATGTTCATTCAATGTAGAATCTGTATGAGTTCGCTGAGCGGGAGAAATTCGTGATTTCGCGGTCACATCTTTTGTTTCCGTCCTGTTGGGGACGCTGATAGAGTCGGGAGTTTTGATTACGACAGCAGCACTCTGATCAATGTTGTTCAGCAAATTTTCAGCTTTACCGGCGAGGCCAGCGATCCAGGACATTATTAGAATATCACAGGCGTCTTATGAACGAAATAGTTATTAATTTGCAAGATACATTAGCTTAGTAAGACTTCTATTAGTTATTTAATCCTTTGATTACTTTAACATAAACAAAACTTTTGACGTACCTAGCTATCAACGTAATGTTTGTGGTCAATATCGCCATCTACCGGGGAAGTGTTTTTCCGTAATCTGGGTCTAGAAAATTTATTGCAGAACTGTAATTTTCAAATTCCGGGTAATTTCTGGCTGTAAATAGATATTCCTTATATAACAGAATCTTACTAAACGAGACTTAACCGCCCGAGAGAACTTCTCGGCAGCAATCCAACTTTTCATCCTCAAATCATAGTCTTTAAATACCAGACTATGCTTAGATCGCGTGGTCGGTTTTGGTGATTAATGTTTCATTGGCAAATTCTCTTGTATGGTGAGCTATCGATGGTGCAATGCAAAGTTATGCGGATGTTTATAGTAACGACCATAGTATTTGAAGACTATAATATGATGACGTTGGTAAAACACTTTTCATTCCCTCCACCGGGGGAATAACCGGGGATGTATCCCGTGATGAAGAGAATCGTACAAAATATATCAATTGATTGCAGCTATATTTCAACATTGGACAATATCATTCTTTACCTCTTGTGCTATACAGTCTTGTTATTCTACGAATCTTGAATCAATGTAGTCAGGTTTCATTAGAGCGCGGAGTGTAGGCTGCGTATAATGCACAATCAGCGACGTCTGCGAAACTCTCATTCTCCAGGAAGAAGCCATTCTCTTCAGAGATCTGGATATCGATCACGGTCGAGTAGTTCCAGGAACACAGTATCTGCCGGTAGCGAAAATGACGGAGAATCATCGAGTATTCTTACTCTATTTATTTCCAAGATATTGTGAATTTATGTTTTATACAGAGTTGTATTCCTAAAAAGAAATAATGAAATTATTTTGTTTTATTGTAGATCATCGTTCCACAAATCACAGAACCGTTGAAAGCGATGGATGCTCATACAAAAGTGCAAAAGATTCACCTGGTACGTAAGCCATAACTATAACCCTATCAGCAAAATGCTGTGAAACACGATATAAGATTCCTTTCCGATTTCAGGGCAGTCTTCTCTCTATATAGCACCTGGAGATCACAGAAAAGAAGTCTATAGACAAGCTACATTCGCACGATATTCTCCGGAATATCCATCATATGTAATTGATCTTGCAGCTAACGGGTTTTATTACACCGGTTTCAAGGATCGCGTAAAATGCTTCGGGTATAAAAAGATATCATTTCCTAATGACAGTCGTTACATGAATAACTCCCTTCGTAAATATAGATGTGCAATGACCATTGAAGACTGGCAACTGGGAGACGATGTATGGGAGAGTAAGTGGCATGAAAACGACTGTTTGTTAACAAAGGGTACTGAGAACGTAAACATACCAATTTATTCGTCCACTCGTCGTATGATTTTCAGAAGATTTTTCGATAGCTTGCAATCATCATCAATTCAAGGTTCGAAGAGTCAATGGGTGAGTTCAACAGCAAACCTGAATACAGTTAATGCCTATAGTGATGTGCATATTATACCCAATCACGCCTAAATAATTTATTTTAAATTTCTTTCAACGTTATATTCACAAACCTGAGACCTGCTATCAAATCAATATCTCATTTGGAATGGCAATATGGCTAGTGTAACAACTAGCTGCAATATCCCAGAATGCTTTTTTCTCCGTACGTCTTTTTGCCGAAAAGAAAAAAATCAAACTCCATGCTGAGAGAAAACTGGACGTCGACGGAAGATATTCGCTATCGAGCAGACCATATCGCCTAGCTTTTTAATACTTATAAGTTTAATAAAGAGTTTTATTCGCGCGCAGACATTATATCGTAGTACGCGAGGTACGCTGATGTGTTTTTAAATCTTCATTTTTTCAGGTTAATGGTTCAACGAATTTAACGAGTCGAAATTACGGTAGCATCAATTGTATAATTTCTAAATGTAGTTTGGCACTGTTCTTGTCCGTTCTAAATTTTGTTTGATCTAGATCGTACCACCCTTGTTCAGCAAAAGCCACGAGGCTGGAACCAGGTAAGAATCAACTTACTTTAGCAATATATTAGGTACAATACATTATTACATTAGTTATATTGTGGTGGTTCGTGTGAGGATTAGATAGTTTTTAGTCCTGCAAACGCCACAAAATACACTCTCGTTGACAGAGAGGATGCTCCGTTCTGCTCCTCGTGCAGAGGGTTACGTAAAAACAAATATAACTGGTTAAACGACACTCAATTTTGTAGGGTATAAAACAATACACTTTCGGTGTCTTATTATACAGTTTATTACTAGGACGTATCACCAGACAAAAATTCTTATGTCTACAACCGACTATAAGTGTTAGTATCACAATAGTATTTTCACACTGCTGATTACAAGCATTAATTCACCAAGTCAATATTCGATTCTGCTTACAAGCATTCAACTCTCACACCCTCCAACTCTCAAAATCTCTAGTTTTATGGGCGTTATATAATATCTCTACACTAAAGTCTCTCCAGCCTTCTTCTCAGTGTTTTACCAATTATAATTTTGATTGCCATGTGAGTCGCGAATCGTATTATTCTCACGTATACATCTGGTATTTTGTACAAGTCTACTCCCTATAATATTGAATATAATTTCAGGGTATTCAGTTAGCCACTATTTACTCACCGGAACATGCAGGCCTTTTAAAAAGTATTGATCTAACAATTGAACAGGACAGGAGGTAATATTACGTTTGTCAGGCAGTTATTGTACCAATATAAATGACTAATATAAGCGTCTATATGTAGAGAAACCTTTCGAAAGTGGCCATCTTACCCAGCGCCTCTCCTGCCCGGGTATCTCGCAAAGGAAGGTTTTTTCTACCTTGGTAACTTGGACAGAACCCAGTGCTTCTCGTGTTCCGGCGTGCTAAGAAACTGGACTGCTAATGACGACGTTCGGGAAGAACATATGAAACATTTTCCTAACTGCAGGTAACTTTAAAAATGAACGATCTACATCCGCGATTTTCACTGCATTTACTTTAGAATGATCTGCAGTAAAGAGAGTAGGAACATTTCCATGGCTACAGAAGTGAGGATGAAAGCAGACAATGAGGATCTAGCGCGTTTTGAGTCTTTGCGTCCTATTACCACTGGAGGAATCAGAGAACCGCCTGATCCGGGCCTGGATGAACAACTGTATCTTGCACATTACTTCCCATGCAATAACGCCGTGAGCCCACATATGCGAAACGAACAAGCTAGGTTGGAAACGTTTGATTCCAGGTGGGATCGTGACAAGATCAGAGCCACCCCGGAACAAATCGCACGAGCAGGATTTTTCTTTCTGGGTAAAACGTTTACTGTGTTTACGGCGACCAGAAAATATATTTAAGAAGAATTTCTTCTATCTATTTTCTTTACTATCTTACAAAAGGAAATAATTATATCGTGCACACCACCAACCACTGGAGAGGCGTTTTGCAATTTATGAAATGGCTTCATGAAAACATGATGATATATACTGCACTGTGAATGCAACTCTGGTTGTTTGTTTGTCTGCATCTTAGGAATAAGTTTCTGTGCATTTGGCTTATCGAATTTGGCTGGGTGGGGTTTTGAATATGAAAATACGAAAAATTTAAACTAAAAGGTTTTCATTGCGAAGATTATATTGCAGGCGAGATTGATAAATGCAAGTGTTGGTACTGCAATGGCGGTTTGCAGAACTGGGATGAGGATGACGAACCATGGACGGAACATTGTAAATGGTTTCCTGGGTAGGTCTTGTCGATTTTTTCCGTAAATATTCTTTTTAAGAGAAGTTTGTTGAAAATTCACTCATCATCCCCATTTTAGGTGTGAATTCGTGTTGCGAAGAAAGGGTGTTGATTTTGCGCGGCAATTATTAGATCTCCACCCAAACCTAGACAGGCCGGCGATAAGAAACATGGTCTCCTTTGATATTCCCCCAATGCCGGTATCAGCACAATCGCCAATAAGTATAGAAACAGCGTTCACGCTCGCGATGGAATCGTCAGTTGTGCGAAGCGTTGTAGCCATGGATCAGTGGAATAACTCCCTAATTGAGACACTT
Organism: Halocynthia roretzi; assembly: GCA_013436055.1. Taxonomy (NCBI): domain Eukaryota; kingdom Metazoa; phylum Chordata; class Ascidiacea; order Stolidobranchia; family Pyuridae; genus Halocynthia; species Halocynthia roretzi. The sequence continues at coordinate 76,241 of QRAM01000024.1, read as the reverse complement.
GTTAAAAGGTAACGTAATGTTATAACATAGTGACAAAATTAGACCTTTTTATTATCAACATCTCTACCAGGAAACTAGAGGCAGGCTGTAGATACTCAACGTCCGATTCGCTCATCGGTGATATATTGGACAATACTGAAGAAAACGAAGCTATTTAGGCTTTAACTGTAATCCCATTATTATGTCGACATCACTAACGCTCGTGGTGCAAAACCGCAGCTTACCTAGGTTTTTCCTTCATCAACTGAATTAATGCTGCATTAACTAGTGTCTTCGCCATAATGATAGGAATTCATTCGAATGTAGGAAAAATATATATATAGCAGTGTATTTAGTGATTTTTGAGACACTGTATATAGTTTGCCAATTGAATTTCAATGCAGAATCCTCTCTGCTTTTTATTCCTTTGGGATAATGTTAAGAAATGAATGCAGTCTCACAAAATTCTAGACTTCAGTCACTGATACTGAATGAATCTGAATTGTGGAGATACTGTTTGCTCTTGTTTCAAATGTTATGTTGTAGTCACAGCTTGCTTAGTCATTTCTGACTTCCTAGTCTTTAATTATTATATATAAATAACAACTGCATCATTACATTCTTACATTATTAATACTATTTATATGCTGTATTCCAATTGCAATAATCATAATAAAAAAATCACACTAATGACATGTACTGAGCGATTACAACTAAATATTTTTATAATTGGAATGAACAAAACATTGCATATATGATAAACTATATAAAAACGAATAACTCTTACAAACTCAGTCTGATTTTTCCTTGATAACTTCCTTTCTGCTTGACAAAACGAGTATCGGCCAAATCACCACAGAAAGATGGAATGTGATTAGGGCAGCAAGATAGGCAAACTCGGTTATTTGCAAACTCTCAATGATATCAGAGTGATACACATGCATTAAGATTGAGCAAAGAAGGCACCTGATGAATTCCACACTTGCTGCAAATGATCTGAAATAACAGGATTACAAAAAAAACAGGCATGAATTACCAGTCCAGTCACAGACTTGTTTATGCAAGATACATTATCCTTACCTGCGATCGAATATATAACCGATGCAAGTCAGAGTTAGGAGAATAAAGGCGGCACCAACTGCTAAACTTGCTGCAGGAAGAACTTCATGCAACATGGCAATATGCTGATACACAAGAATGGAAATGATGTGTTGGAATATGACATACATGGTAATCGAGGCTCCTATATCTCGATCGTAGACAGTAACTGGGTGTTGAATCTATACGAAACAGAAATACATTTAGACATTTGATTACTGTTAAACCTTACATACAATACATTATTACAATAACCTTTGATAATAATAATATAGAAAAATATAACAGTGAGCTAGTGAAAGAGTATGTAAACAATATAATATAAAATATATTTACCGCAGGGATTCCACCTGGTTCTCCTAGTCTAGGACTACCAGGAGTCCAGCCAGGTCCTTTAGAACACACAGAAAGTTTGTTGGAAATTCCATCAGTATTCCAAATCTTTTGGCAAAACTTGAACCAGTACTTTACCTAAAAAGTTCATGCTAGCATAATATATCTTTTAAGAAATGTTTCAAATCCAACACATGAAAACAAGAAAAATCAACCTGAATAAGATTTGTGTCAAAAGTATTTATTGGATCGACCAAACCATAGACGACTTTCTCATCCTTTCTTTCTGCTTGAAAAGTACCTTTTAAGAAATACAAAAACATAATAGAGACAAAACTGCAGCTGACAATGCAATATCAATAGTTACTCTTCTATTAACTGGTTATAATGAACATAGTGTCTAGTTACCAAACATCCGGTCCCAGATAATTAGGACAGCAGCATAGTTCTTGTCAATACAATACGGATTACGACCGTGGTGTACTCGGTGGTGACTGGGCGTATTTAAAATATATTCCAAAGGCCCTGTTAAATAGAATACGCTTTGTTTAATATTGTCATATGAGTTTTTTAAGATTTTAAACTGTGAACCAACATGCCTAGAGAATTTACAAGCTCTGTATGTATCCAAAACTGGTAAAGCAAATTCAGCTGAGCGTGCACAAGAAAAACTGAAGGAGGAATGAACAGCGCGGCCGGAAGGTAAAAGAACTGTAAAATATAACAGATGATATTCTCAAGGCATTCCGTTTAATTCTGAGGAAGCCATGATTTGTCAGTTGTTATGACTAACTCAATCTGTCCTTATACATTTGTATTTATAATTATTTTAAACCTGGTTAGATTTGAAATTTTGAAAGGAAGCTTTTCATATATACTATTACTACTGCTCTGATAGCTTTTGAACGCAAATATTTGCTTCCAAATCTGAGAGCAGTTGCCAAACAATATAAAGCATTAACACACATACCATAGAAAAATATCCCTGCACCATCGATTGTCGAAGGGCTGTCGCGAGTGTATAATCTTCAGAACTGTGATGAGTCTGGTGAGATCCCCAAAAGAGATTCACTTCTGTCAAATAAATGTGTGAATGAAGCAAGACAAAAAGTTTTAGATCAAATCAGAATACTAATGATTTACCATGAGCACATCTGTGAAACCAATAATACATGAAGTCATATGCGAAAGCCATAGTAATCCATGTCCACTTCGAATTCCAAGGAAAATCGACAATATTATAGTGGAGGTACACATAAGTGTACAAATACAAACCGAGTGATTTCAAACCAACAATGCTGCAAAAACAGATACAGAAGAATCTGTTTTATTGTTATCAAACATCTAGTTCTTAGATGAGGATGCTATCAGAATCAATAATTTACTTTATTCAAATATTACAATAATGTTGGGACTGGGCTAGCAACGTTATAGCAATTAACAAATACTATAATAGAATTTAAATTAAAAAAATTATGTTTATCCATGAAGTTTCATGTTAGAACCCCCTACGGCTTTGCAGAACCCAGTAAGGCACTCAGGCAGCTGTATTAAAAACTGAATACAAGTATCAAACGAAAGGTTGCAGTAAATGAATTACCTTAGTAATTCACTGTATAGTCCAGCTGAGACACTTGTAAGTTTATCATTGATTCGTGATTTTTTCCCTTTCCATAGCAAGATCAATGTCTCAATCACAATCATTGAAGCAAAAAATGGCAACGCCTGCAGAACAAAGGCAATGAGGCAGATAAATCACAAGTTAATATCTTTGCAGCGTGGTTTACCTAATCAATTGCTGAAATATCATACAAATTAGATGCTACTTACCGCGGCAACATAATTGGGAACTTGTCGCACATCCTCATAAAACGTTTCTGACGGCGTGAGAAGATAAAACAGCGCACGGAACTTCTCAGTCGGGTATAGCGACGCAGCTCGATTGGTAACGTTGTCCATCTTTAAAGTACGTCTTTCTATTCGATAACAGCTTCAAGCTTTACTTTCGTTTTATAAATGTTTCACATACAACAGATCAACATAATTAATCCATATCGGCCACTCGCTCTAATGTCAATAAATGTGCGTGTGCGGTTGAGTCTGTTCGTGTGAGATACGTTACATCTGATTCAGAAGCATTTAATGGTAGGAAGCGTTGCACTGTTGAAAAAGAGAGCTACTCCTATAGGGAGTAGAAAAGCTAAACCGCAACACTCCCACACAATCCCATCTTTCGCTTACCGATGGCCTTTCAAAATGCAATGCTTATAGCGCAATTCCATCTGCCTTAATACTGCAGGTTGAACACCACCAATCCAATATTTTGATGGTTAAGGGCGGTGATTTGAAATCAGACGGTGTTTATTCTGCATGATATGCACTTATTTTCATAACACAGTACTGTACAGTAAATTTGTGCTGCAGGACTACAAGGTTAATGCTACTATATTCAACTGCATTTATAGACCGAACAAATATTTTACAAGGCAAGTTCTTAAAACTCGTGGGATGATGAATTTATTCAAAGTACACAAAACCGTATCACAAGTCAATATGAAAAGAACACGGACAAATAAAATTATGTACTAATCGCATAAATATATATAGAGGCTTTGTATCACTGATATTAAGTTAGCAAATCCAGTAAAAACAATAAATAATGTCCCAAAGCACATAAAATACAGATGAGTTAGCTTAGCCGGGAATAGCCTAGTTATCAACTTCTGTAATTAACCTCGTTTATTTGTAGTCAGTTTTCGTGAAGCTGTGGTTTCATTCGATTTGTCACCGAGTATCTCAGTGCATCACTATAATTTCATGTCGTTTAGTTTTATCAGAAACCAAAACAGTCAAATTGCACTTGGTAGTTGAAAAGGCATAACAATATACAGTAGAAATGTGTTGCTTCAGAACACATAAACAGCACGTAGTTTTTCTATCCGTAAAAAGCCAAGTACGTCTAATATTATTGATAAACACCCTGCACATCCTTTCCGAATCAATCTTCTTATACACATTGTGCTGATAGAGTTTTACATGATCCAAAGTGGCCACAGTGTCGATAGTTTTATCTAAGGGCAGTACAACAGCTGAAGTGACAGTACATAAGTGACTAACCAATACAACAACAGAATTTCCCTAATACACATTCCATAATACAGCAGTGAGACATAAAAGTTAACTGCAAAAACCTCTCACACAATAGTAAAACTGCAGCACATAAGGCCTCCTAACAAACGAAGATAAAAATCATCCCAATAACTATATGACTGCTCAGACACAGGCAGCAGTTATCATATCGAGAAAAGAGCAATTATTCGATAACTGTTTACGTCAGATAATAAAATAAACTCGAAAAAAGAAAAAGTCAGGCTTATTACCGTAACAATTCAACTACTGAATTATTACTAGAAATAGTTTATAATTATTGAAACGTTGAATGCCCGTAACAGAAGCTTGAAGAAATACACATTTAATATTTGGAAATGGGCGTGCAAAAGAGATGGCGGTTTGGCAGTGCCGCAATTTCATTATTACTCTAGTTTTGACAGGAACAACAAGTGTTGCATGAACAGATTAATAAGGAGAAAAGGGAATATGGTTGTCCAACTGTTTAATCAGCTTTTATTATTGTAGGAACAAGGTGTTTATTAAAATTATGACGAAATCTTTGGTTTCAGTTAGGTAAGTTGAGTCAACAGGAAGTTACGAACCACAAGACAAGGAAAATTTCATTCTGGGTTTGTGCTGCGATAGAGTGGTGGTAACATAGTAAGGAATAGAGATGAGTATATTTTATACGGCAGGGGGCAAGATTACTCCACTCTTGGAAAGTTAATAATTAGCACTTTAAATTAACTAAATTCGACCAGCTTATCTATAAGGCACAAACTGTTCAGTTTGTCATAGTTGTGACTACATCTCACGAAACATACAAAATCTAGAAACTCAGTTTCTCATACCAACCTCAATCCAAAGATATAATTTTTACTGTTACCTTAAAATATAAGCTTTATATTTTAAGCCATAACTTTTGTCCAGCCCTAGTTGTGTGATTACAGCTAATACTACTACAATTCCAATTACTGCATTATATGATTTTCAAGTTATTGTCAATTAATTACCATGAACAAAGAGTACCTTGAGTTATCCATTTTCATAACATAAAAAAATAATATTAAAAAGAATTTGCAACTGCCTATCATGAGTAAGAACCTAACAGCAACCATAACAAACTGGAAGATTTAAAGAGAGGGAACATTCTCTGAAAACAATACACCGGAGAAAGAAATGAACTACCTCCCACACCCAAGTTTGTTTCATTTACAATGAAAAACTAAAAATAACATAAGGAAGCCACAGCTTTTGCTCTGGTCTTGAGATATTGAATTCGTTCATATTGCATTCATGTTCGGTAGTAAAGAAATGAACTTTCAATGTGCCTATGACAGGAAAGGAACGCGCAAGATGACCTCAGTGTAAGATGGAGGTGACCATGATAAAGAGAAGACACAAACAATGTAAATAATAACGTCTTGTGTATTATACCTGACCATTGGCGTTGTGAAGATTAGTCTGAACGAGTTCCAATCGATTCTGTGGCATTTTCAACTGATGTAGATTGTTCTCCACTGTGTTTAGCTTCTGTAAGAACAGGTTTAATGTTTTATATATTTTAGCAGATGTTTCACTTCTTATTTTAAAATTCTCTATTTTAAATAGTAATGCAACCATTTTATCATAATTATAATAATTTTATCTGACAAACTAACCTTGGGTATTCATGATGGTTCCAGTTCCAGTTGAATGCAAGACACTAACTAAGTTATCTGAATTGAAAGACTTGATGCTGGATTTATAAAATTACATGAAAAAATTAAAATTAATTATATAGTGCATGGAGATGACAGACCTTGCCTTTGCGCCACATGAATTGGATACTTTGTGGTTTCTTCTGGACGATTTTCTGTGTGAATTTGGTGAGAACTGGCAATGTCAGCTGTGAATTGAAATCGAATTAATACTAAAACACCAGACTCAATCATCCATTATTAAATCTACTATATTATCTAATGAAATTTGGAGTAGAATAGAGAAAGCAAAATTAATATAATCATTGCAGTCAATATTATTCACCAATATAGCCTTACCATTAGGATGGCTGTGTTGTGCATAATAAATGGGCTGTGCCTGTGGCGATAAGGATGCAGGAACTAATTGTATTTGACTTTGGTTAGGTAGCTGTACAGCAATCAGGCCTGGAGAAGGTGATGTAGCAGCTCGTGCCTAAGAAAAAATATAGAACTTTGAAACACATATCAGGGATTTCAACTACAGAATATCAGCTGAATGTAGAAAACTAACAGGAAAGACTTTGACTTCAGAAAATTTCTGTCCGCGGGCCGTGGTAGCGGGCAGATAGCATTTCATATACGGGGAGACGCAAGGTGGAATGAAACCAGGAGAAGGACTCAGGCTCGGATAAAACGACGCTACTCCGGGGCTGTATGAGGGCGGTCCGCTCACTTGGCAACAACAAAATCAAGAGTAGTTAGTAAGAGAGAATACTTGCAGGATAGTCTCAAGACTTAATAGATCTGTGTGATTGAATACTCACTTCCTGTTGCTCTAAAATCATGTTGAACATTGCTTCCTAGGAGCAATGGTTGATTAGGATGTGTCAGGATTGGTTGACCTTGCGGCTGGAAGACAAAGTTACTCGGCGGACGTAGAGTTATATTAGCGCCATTCGCTGTTGCAGTGGTTACACTCTGATAATAGACTACAGTTGGGGCGGTTTCTTGTGAAGTTGCAATTCCTGCAGAGAGTTAATTGTTACAGGACAGTTTATAAATTACCCTATAATAATCTAGTTTATATTGCAATGGTCTAACTGCAAGCCCACATGACTTTCTTTCAAGATACCAACTTTCCCTATAAAGAAATATGCTACATCTGGCTACAAATGCTACAATACCTTGTATTTGCGTTGCGTGATGCACAGGAGTAATGCAACTCTGACTGTTTGACACATCCTCCGCCGTCTTCTCTTGATCGGAATCTCCTTTAGTGGCGGGAGAAAATTCTGCATCCAAGCTGCCAGACGGCGACGTGTTGCTCTCGCCGGGTTGGTATTTCGATTTTTGCTTTTCGGAAGAATGTTCTTGCTCTTTTAGCGAATCTTTGCATTTCGGATTACTCGAATACGAGGGTTGAACGTTGCCGTACAGGACTTGAGCGTTATTGTTATTACTGTTTGTCACAGTGCCTGTTGCAGTAGATCCGGCAGCTGCCGCCATGTACTGCATGTTAGGATTTTGATACATCTGTGCATTCGGCGTAGTAGGGTTCTCCATGCCCACCACTCCACTGAACGGAGGAGGGCTGAGGTAGACAAAGTTGACACCTTGGCAAAACACGGCAAGCTTGTTATTCATGCAAGACACTAACTAACAAACGTAATTCAGGATAACATCAATGACATGTACCGGGTCCCATGACTTGCGGCGTCTGTGGAGAGGTCATGAACTGCGAGTAAGTACGATAGGAAGGTCCGCTGGGAATTGCGTTGTTCGTGGGCAGTAAATAGACGTGCTGCTGTAATGAAAGATAGAAATCGATGTAAATAAATAAAACTGGTATCAATTTATTTCCGGTGTGAAGTAGATAAATACGGCTTAGGTATATGAATTTGCAACAGGTCATTTATCAAACGTTACTGTTTTCGTCAGGGATTTCAACCTAACGCTAACCCAAAAGTTCAGGAATCACACATTCGTAAAATACTTGACCAAAAAGGGATTCTTTGTTTGGCAGAAAATTTGTATAAGCTACTGATTCGTAAGTAAGTTACTTGAGGCTGCTGTGGATTTCCATATGGATAAGGAGACGGAGTAGAATATCCTAGTTGATCTGGCGGCGGCCGGTAAGCCACGGCAGCCTGAGTGAGGCAGGGGTTCGGAGCTTCAGCAAGAGACTGCTGAGAAGTGGCGACGGAAGCGGACGTTGGAACGGCGGCAGTGTTTGTAGATCCAGATTTCGAACTCTACGTTCAAAAATAGTTTAGGATAATCGGAAGCGTTATAACCGCTCATCTATTACCATTTCATTATTTCAAATGATACTATACCACATACCTGTGTGTTTTTAAGTACAATGGCATTCATTTTTTCAGACAATTGATCATCGATGCTTCCGAGTGAGGTCTGTGTTTGACTGGCAGCTTTTGTCATGTCAGGCTAAAGAAAACACAAGAGTTTCATTACCAAATTGAATTTATAGCAATAGAAACAAAATACATGGCAGATAACTATTAAATTAAGGGTGAAATAGGGAAGGTGAGGATTCATGGGAGATCTCACTCCATATCACTTCAAATTAAGACCAGTTTCAAATCTTGCTTGCATAAATGAGATGGTTTATGGGAAAGAGAACAGTAACGCTATAGGACTACCTCACAGATATAGTTAAACATTCTCAGCAATAATTGAACACTAACACGTTTTGATCAAAGAAAAGTATTCTCGCTTTCGTGATAACAAACTCGGCTTTCCAAATCAGTTGACGAACAAGGAGTTTTGAGATAATTTGTCACAGCAAGATTAATCCAATATATACCTGTTGGAAAGTCTCAATGTGTCCTGGAGTAGCCGGAGGATGTTGCATTGCAGGAGAATATATAACCTGATAAGGTTGCGGAGGAAACGATGGATATTGCTGTGGAACTGGTGGTCGAGGGGGCATCGGATGACCCTGCATAATGTTTCCGTGTATCGGATTCATCATTACATGATTGTTAGGCCCGCTGTCTTTTTGCAGAGCATTGCTCTTTTGTGGCTGGGCAGTCGGAGGAGGCGGCGAGGTGAAGACATATTGTGGATAATTGCTTCCAGGAGGCTGCTGATGAGGCAACTGCGACATCTTCTGGTTATTGTAAACTATGGTCTGTTGTGGAATCTAAAACAATGGATTACAGAAATTTTAAACCAACACAATGAATTTTACTAAAGGTTGTCTGAAAATACTGCCTTGATTGGTTGGTGATACGTATAATGACCCAGATATTCAGTAATAAAACTAACACCGACCTGTCCAGTCGTATTAAACATGACTGGTTGATATGCCATATTTGGCTGGGATGCCGCTCCGTTTGATTGGTTGACTAATATTTGTTCTTGAGACTGTCTATACATGGCTTGTGGCCCAGGTGAGGGCTGATAAGAGTAACTCTGAGGAACCTGAACATAAAAAATCCAATATCAAACATGATGCTGAAATTTACCCGACAAAAAAATAGGTCATTTATAAAATAGGTTTATACCGTCGTGTAAGCAGCGGCAGTTGAAGAATTGTGAGGGTAAGGCATCGATGCAAACTGTGAAGGTGAATGAGTTTGCATTCTGCCCACTGGGTAATCTATATTTATAGGTAAATATACAAGGTTAAAAAAAAAAGTGAAAGCAATGATGTAAAGCTTATAATTGTCAGTAATACCTCCACCAGACCCTTGCGGTACACTAGCAGGTTTTTGAGGAGACTGCTGGTGATAGAGACCATAACTTTGTCCGGGTGCGAAAGCCATCGCGGGCGGCTGTGGTGACGCATTCGGCGGGACCTTATAGTATTGTGCAACACGGGGAGAATTCATGCCCGGTGGACCGGCTGCGACAGGTGCGCCTGTCTGATACACAAGCTGATACCCTTCCGGATTAACGTAAGGTAGACCTTAATAAAGGAAAAAAAATTAATACTGAAGCCAAGGGTGGTAATGAAATGGTGAAATTCAACTGCCTTCCAACAACACACAAAACACATTTGCAAAATCCAATGGAGTATTAAAACCTCTGGGTAAGGTACAAATGAAACGGTCATATCTCCCGTGACTTCCAATAACTGAGCATCTCCCAAATTGAGTCTGATTTTTTTTTGTGACTTCTATGAAAATACCAGGGAAATACAGGAAAGTTATACAGTTGTATCAGACCTGATACAAAAATGCAAGTCAAACCGCCTCCTGTTCGACTTCAAGCACGAGGAAAATAGACAGTGATTAAATCAAGCTCACATTTTCTAGCACATAAATAGTACACTTATTACATGGAGTTCCTTTTTCAAGCATTATTTTATCTACTGCAAACATGATTTAGATGCTGGAAAATGGAAAAAAATATTATTTAGTTAGCCTGTCAAGTACTTTGCAAATTTTCAGTGCATATGCTTTCATTGTATCTTTTTAGTTAGCGGACGAACAAAGACTAGCCACACAATGATGAACATGCAGACAAAAGCAATGCCATCAAATGGTACATAACTGCCGTCTCACCAGAAACTGGGTGACAGAGAACGGTTTCAGGGGGAAGCATGTAACCGGCAGGCACCGCTAGAAGAATAGGGGCAGAATTCGGAACAATTATTGACTCTTCGTTGGGGCACGAAGGTTCCGGGGTACCGGACATTCTGTACCAAGTGTCGGGAATGTCCTCATTGGGACTGGTAATATCATATTCGACTTCTGATAATGAAAGTGAATATAGCACACATACAAGAAAGCACATTGGCATAACAAGTCACCATTAAGGTTCGTGTTGAGGTTAGTCGTAGTTGATGTCACAGGTAAGCAGAATAAAGAAAAAAAAAAGAACATTAACTAGATTGCTATTAGGTGTTGCTATGATAATTGCAGGTCGAGAATCCTTTATCAGAAATCCGAGATTCGAAGGTTTTTGTTCAATTTTGGATAGCTTTTCGTAGATTTCATGTATTTGGCTTCTTTTTCTAATCTTTATGTACTGTTACTTTTAATCTAAACAAGACATTGTAGGTGGAGATTGATATTTAACCTTTTCTGATGGTACATTTGCATATAAAACTACATTCAGGGTATACTACCTGTGATCTGAAAAACTATCGGTCCCATTCATTTCAGATATAGGATCCTAACCAGCATCACTAATAAAATTCTATTCAATCGTCTACACTCTCAAGAGCAATATATGGAATTTTTTTACCTTGGCCCTGTTGAGGGACACTGTAATACACAGTCCCGTCATTGTCGCCGATTCCGGGAGCCCTGTCGACCTTTCTCATTGGGGTTGTGGGTCTGGGCATGCTCAAGTTTTGAGGCTGCCTGTTTTGCGCATAAGTCGGCACAGCGTTGCTTCCTCCTGGCATAGAAGATACGCTGCTCGATGAGCCTATATACAAAATATAATGTAACGCTTGGCTAAGAAGATATAATGTTAGGTTAGCGGAATACCTGTTTTATTACTCGTTATACTGTTGTGTCTAGGCAATAGACTGATGCTTGAGTAACTACTCGCTCTCGTGGTCAAAGGACGTGATAGTGGCCTACGCATTGACGGCATAGCATCCATATCTGAATGAATTTATATTTTTACGTAGTTATGTGTCAGGATGGTGTTTTACACAGTGTTAGATTATCCTCTAGATTAGACCATGATCTAGAACATCTATATCTAACAGCCTCTGGCCCTCTGTTAACTGTGGAGAACTACAAACCTGTACTATTCCATGGCCGTTCCCCAAAAGCCATTCTTGCAGCCGTCATGTGACTCATGCCACGTCCATTGAAACCCGCGCCTCCCTGAACAGAACACATCGCTATTTTACATTCAAGGGATTTTTTAAGGCAACCGAAAATATAACATTGCAACCGAATATATTACTTGGCTAAATATTCTTGCTCTGACTTTTTCATATTCTTCTTCCCTTTCCTCAATTGAACGTTGACGACTGTCTTTCCACAATGACCGGCCTTTCATCTAAAAAAATACAGCTGGTTTAATAAGAAATAACTAACAAGTTCACATATAGTGATTGAATTTTCAATGTAAATCGTTGAGGCAAAGTGAATTTAAAAGCTCACCAATGAAGGAAGCGTGTGCATGATAGGGATCTACCTACCCAGGTGTGTGCTGCTTCTTCAGCACTAGTGACCGGACACTCTCTTTAACTACCAAGCATGGTACGCTTTTAAATGCCACTTAGGCAAAACACAAAATCCCACAACCTTTTGTATATTCTATTTCTAGTATGATTACGAAACTTACATCATCTCGATCAAAGCTCCTTGACTGATTGGTTCGCTTAAGAATAGACCTTCTCCTCATATCGTTGTCATGGCGACCAGGTTGTTGATCCACCATGGACAGATCTATGTGCTCCGAAAAGCGAATTTCCGGGCTGAAATGACGAACATGGATAACTCTGGTTAGGACGAAATTGAATTTAGAAATTTTACTAATTAAAATATCAATTATTAATGCAGACGCAGCCGCGATCCTTCGCGAGTTTGATAGCTAACTATGAAAACAATGTATGAAGACTGTAACACGAAAACAACTTTCTGAAAGGCAAGCTTAAACGAGGTTGACTACTCACATTCTTGTTGAACATGTTTTATTTATAATAACGGATTTCCCTGTCTCGTCAACGTTGTGATCCATCCCGAAATAGGCCGCCACTCGATGAACCAGCATGCGATGATACGATGTCATCTGAGGAAATTTCATGAAATCGATACTGCAAAACGAGGGCCGAATATGAAAACTTTAGCTGGTTGAGTTGTGATAAATATCAAGTCACGCATCAGTACAGAGAAAAACTATACCGATAATTTTCTATATCAAAAGGATATTTATCCTTTCCATTGAACTTGACTGACATTGCAATGTAATCGTGATTGGCCTAGATTAGTAATATGGTCCCCACATTATGTTGCAGATAGTCTTTGTTTATCTATTTATCTATTCTCATTGAGATATAACGAAATGACTTCATTCGAGGACCTGCTGTGCAGTCAGACTCCATATATTGCATACATCATGTAGTAGTTATGTTTGTAAGCGACATATATATACGAGATTAAATTAAAGCACAATTATATATGGCAAAATATAAATAATGTTGTTATTGTTTCCATAGCACCCATGATGGCCAGCTGCATGCCTCTGACCATATTATATACACAAAAGTTAGGAAAAAACAATTCACTAATAAATTCCTCAGGCTTCTATATAAAATCATTTAATATAATATTTTAGTGTTGTTATTAGTGATTCAAGATGTTAGCTATGTGACGACAACCACCCATAGACTGCCAGGTGTTGCAGTTAAAATAAACTTGCTTACAGAGGGTTAATATATTGATTTAATATGTGACTGCTGGATTAGGAAATTTTCTACAGTGTTTCAACCAAACAATTAGAAACTAAATTACGTTTTATCGTTGATGAAAGATATCATGTCGTGTTCGAGTTTGAGCAATATGACCCTGTCTCGAGTGCAGCTCCGGAGAGTATTGACGAGGAACTCGTGCACGTCGACTCCAGTCGAGTCCAAACATTCGAAGCTCGATTCTGAACAATGAAAGATGTTTAAAAATGGTGAAAGAGTTTTATTCCCATGAGATTTATGTATTTATGTCTGAATTAGAGTTACCGCTGTGGGATTGAAAGACGTTATGCAACACAGAAGGGATAGAGAACATGTAGTCATTCTAACAAGCAAATGCTGAGATTAAGAGTTTTTTGTTAGAACAACTCTCAAGCATAAAACCTTTGGACCTTGCCTAATATCCCTTGAATAGCTTTTGAATGATAATATACATCTCGAAGGTAGTATTTCCATGAATATACGAAACTTTATCTAGTAGGAAGTATGGACAACAAACATGTACTCGTGCAGTAGGTCATAGGTTATCGACCCTCGTAATAGACAGAGCTGATTGACTAATGGATTTTGCCTACTTGATTGAAGCATGAACAATTCTCCATCATCTTTTAATCAATTTTCACAGTACTAAGAGCATAGAAACACGAGTAGCGAACTATATAATTAAAATCAAGTCACCTCTCGATAAAGATTCCCTAGACTTTGTGTCGGAATCAAAACTTTGCTTCTGCTGCTGTTTCAGGAGAAGAAGACGATCTTGACTCCTCTGCTTCTGCATGCGAGGGGGTTTCTCAGTTTCTCTTCTGAGTTGGCAAGCTGGAAAGGAGCATGTAACAAAACAGAAAGCATGCATGAATGCAGGAATAGCTGAGCAACTAACAACTATAACATACCGTTGCTCTGCTTAGCTCCCATCATATTTGCTTCGATGTATTCAGAAGGATAGCCGTCCGGATACGGTGGATCAAATGGATTATTCTGGAATTCGCCCGACATGCCTTCTGTGTCCTGTTGTGTCTCGCTTGTGTTTTGAACACCTATGAAAAACATGAACTAGATATGTGGAAAATATGACATGGAAATTGTATGCCCTAATGGTGAAAAACATGAACAATGATACCGAATAAGTAATCCAATAATAAGTCAACCTCAAGTATAAGACGAGGCCAAATTTTCAGGTAAATAAATCTAACTTCAAGTAATAAAGATTTGGCTATTCATGTGTATTCATTAAGTACTTGGTAATGAGTTAATGGTAAAAAACAATTTTGAGTGCAATCCAGCAATTCAATATAATACCTGCACTAATTCAAGGTAATTCTATTCTTGTTGTTAATTCCTATATATCACCTTCAATAATTTGCCTGTCCACAATAGCGCCATTGTACGCAGTTTGATTAGGGACATGATTGCTCGATACAGAGTTTTGTAATGCAATTTCATCGTTGAATCTTGAATAATGGCCGATGGTTTCTTTCAGTGCCTGCAGAAAAGCAGTCGAGGTAACAGAATTCAAACATAAATCAACTATGATCTGGTAAAGTAATTTGATACTAATTCAGACCGGGAAAATGCTCTACCTCTCAGTACATGTACATGCATTGTATTCTTATTAGGTTCACACAAAATACAAAATTTTCACGAGCAGGGAATAATAGAGAAGCACATCATTCTGTGTTTGAGATATTCATTCATTGAGGTGAACAGAATAGTATTGCTTGCTTAATAAAGGAATGTAAATGGTATTTCAAGGATTTTCAGTACATAAATTAAATCGCGGTAGGGCGTAGTGTTAAGTTACAAGGCCAACTACGCAACATCCGCGATGCACAGTGTATATTCAAAACTCGAATGGAAACGAATGGAACGAATGGAAACTGTCCTCGTGAGTAATGAAGACCCATGTCCTTAGCCTCATTACCATCTAGTATTAAAGCGATAGCTACCTGAACTACCATCCGATGGAAAACAATATCAACTTATCTGACTCAATATTGGGGAAGTTTAACATACAGTAAAGGCTAGTTAGCTCCAAGTGAAGGGGCAAATCAGGCAAATTTATTTATCATTTTTATTTTATATGGAAAACAACGAAGTCCTAAGTGTTAATGTGTTTGAATGTATACCATGATATATATAATATAAAGTTTACAAACACATACGAGCACATCATGAACAAATTGTACAACAGGTCCATTGAACTGTACACATGCATGGCAATGGGTTTAGAGCATAACGCCGAAGACCGACAATAAGGAAGCGTGAGCACACAGGCGTATTAGTCCAGGCAGAATTGCGTGAGCGGTAATGCAGTTGTGGTACGGCGAACGAATCAAAACGACAGCACAATTAGTCTCAACTCCAACTGACAACAGGCTGACTGATAGCAGCAACATGTGGCACATGCACAGAACTCACTTCTTCTCTAGTAATTGGAAAAGGCGACGGAAATATAGAATTGGAGATGCAAGAAGTAGAAGATGATAGAGGCGAGCCGAGAGGAAAATCCAAGTCCAAAGTATCATAGCCATCGTCGTGGCAAACGGCCTTGCTTCGAACTAACAACTTCATTTTGCGAGACTGGTGTAATAAAACGTGGCAGTTCCCAATCAAAGAATAAGCAGTACAGAATGACATTATAGCCTTAAACTTCATGAATGTAAAAGAACTGGCAACTTATATGCAAGACTTACCTTCGGCATTTGAGTGATGAATATTTCTAATGATGCATGGTATGTCTCCAAGGTTAATAACAACAATAACAACAACAATCACCGATGCACATTCCCAATCGTCATTTGAAGATACCCGGAAAGGTTTCGCATTTATAAACACCACAAAAATTCAGTAGGACATCATCTACCCCAAATTAGGAACTCAAGGCTTATTTTCGATTCTGTTATTCCCCTATTTCAAAAGTACTGCGGGTTATCGGCGCCCGTCGTTAAACTCAGAACTATGCGAGAACAACTCGACTCAAAAGAAGTACTATTCCCTTTGGAGATTATGGAAATTCCATAGCAATTCGATAACGTAAGCACCCTGCATACTAATCAAGCCAGAGATTGCGGCTGCATTACGAAAAACAAAATAAATAACAGGTTAGCATTGACGCTGCCTATCCCAAGTGAAAATTAAACGTGGTCAAACGATACGCACAATGCAAGTGCGAGCGAAAGCCTACGATATATTCAAAAGAATGTTGCGGTTAATTCCCTCTGGGAACTGCACTCAGGGCGCTGGTCGATGCTGCATGCAATTCATGTAAATATTGAAGTAAAACTTCTTCTGTCTATCGGACTTTCAAGGGTCTCCACAGGTTCAAGGTAATTATTATGAATCAGTACTTGAAAAATTTCATCTATTACAGTTAGCAGTCTTATAGAAACAGCTGAGTAACGTTCCAAATACCGTACATAGTATTGAACTTACCGTCAAGTTAATAAAAATAATCTGTCTTGCAGTAAACAACTGTGAAAAAACAAAGTATGCACCGGTGCACTGCATGTAAGAAGCCTCATTCCAGATCAAACCAATGCACAAGAGACTCGCGAAGGCACGCGCTATGAAAAAGGCAATGACCTTCCATCAGACCATCTGACTACAATGACTCAATATTCTCTTGACTCGTAACATCAACAACACTGGGGTTTTTCAATACGTCTTATATGCTGCCGGCTTAGTTTTCAATAAAGATTTGTTCCTCATATCCAATATATTGATCGTAAGAAAAGCAAACTTGATCACAGAACGTCAAATACAATGATGCAGTATATGTGCATGTTGTATACATGAAGATGAAATGGATGTCTGGCCAATTGCCATATAATCCATTACGTTATGAAAAGCCTGTTAGCAGCGATATTAATTAACACAGAATAAATTTACTCGACCCGGGTTATTCATGAAATTATGTCTAACAAGCATTATAGATATCTATTTTCTCTCTGCTGGGTCACGGTAGTACACCTCTCCGTTCAACAGAAGACAACCATTTCCATAACCAAAAAATTAAATGATCGCAGAATAAGTAAAATGCCGGCGCGAATGAATTATGCATGCTCGTATTGATGCGTTAGGAACAGAAACTAATACAGCACGAAAACGGTTTTCCAGATAGTATCAAATAGCCTGTCTTATCGAGTTTAGATAAAATCGTGATAATCTTTTAATCCAAAAGATTTAATTTATACCTTGAAATATCAATAAACCTGGTAAATATAAATGACAGTGAGTAAGCTAATCCCCCATCCTCTATATGAGCGGAAGTCAAGAGTAAATGAAAGTCAATATCATTACCCGTTAAATTAGAGGAAATGTTAAGCAGCTATTAACACGCAGCTAAAAAATGAACGCATTAATCATATGTTAATTACCAACTTACTGTGCAGAGATTTGTATAGGGGCTTAAATTGTATGTACAAAAAATTGCAACACAGACAGTCTGCAGACACCGATGGACCAAGAATTATCGAGGAAATGAAAAATCTAGGGAAGATAATTTTTTACATACACTTCTGACACAGTGCCCTGTAGTTTAATCACAAATTAACAAGTGCACCAAAGCATAGCTGAAATCCAATGGAACATAGTATGGGGACTCAGAATCAAAGTCTTTGTGAATTATTGTAAGTCTTTGTGAATTATTGTAATAGCAATTTCACAGAAGCAAACAAAATTGCAGTACGACATGCCTGAGGTCCTTTGCATATTGACATCATTTTCAATTTTACAGTTTATTAAACTAGCCCTGATGCGATAGCAAACATGGATAGGTACACCATTCTAGAAACGCAGGTATGTACACTAATTCACTCCTTCGACCTATGAATGACCATAAGATGTTCAGTCTTGATCATGACAGGAAAAGTTCTACTTTGAAAAACTAATACATTGAGCACAACGTAAACACGATGTCTAATTATCAATTGTATATTAATATACCTCAACACTCCCACCTACTGGTTATTCAAACTTTTCAAACTATTTATTATGGCAACGAGCCCTACCAGTATGCAATGAATTCAACTAACCTTCATTTTCCCACCACAAATCATGGAATCCGCAGATGCTGGGTCCACAATGTCCCCATTTGAAAGAGAAAGATCACCAAAATGACCACTGACTTTGCCTTCAGGTGAAACATATATATCATTGTCAATTTGTCCTTCATCACAATTATCCTTCTGAATAGTTTCTTTCCAGATTTTGTCAGTAGAAGCAGTTGCGTGAATAATATCTGCCACATTCTGAGCAACTTTGGCATAAGACTGAATGTTAGTAGTGTGATTCGAGTGCGATTTCAGGTGATCGGTTCCATCACCGTTCACGTTATTGAGTACCTTCACAGAGGCTGGTTTTCCACCGCTTACTATGTTGATGCCAACGCCGTCACATAGCAGATTATTCAAACCGTCACCAGAGGCTCCCACAACCTGAAAAAATTTGGATGTCACAAAATTGTGTTCTATAAATACAAACTTGACAGTATTAAGCAAAATAACTAAACAAAAACACAAACCCCTGATTGTGTCAAACATTCGGGGGGCAGGCTGCATTCTTCTGGCAGAGTTAAAGTAGTGTTTTGCTTCTGATTGAGAATCATATTGTTAGATGATTGCAGATTCAAGTTTTCGTTGTTAAAAGGGTAGTTGTCTCCATCCAATTTCTAAGCAAAATAGTGTTCAAAAATTCTTTAATGTAACTTAGCAAAGAGAGGAAACCTATGAACCTATGATACCTTATGTTCACTTGTACAGGAAATATAGAAATTGATTATTTTAGCACTAACTGTTAATGTTATTTGATAAATATATGATCACATGGATGCAATTCAGGCTCAATTTCTTTTTGGACTGTAAAAATGTACTTCAAAACATATTTAGAACATGCTAAACACCTATTCAAATGGGACAAGCATATTCACATAATTCAGCACAGGTTAATTACTACAGTTTATTATTATTTGACTACATTAAACATGTGCACGAACCATTTATAACTTTTTTTACTTTGCGCTGTACAATAAAGAATCATAGGCTATAAATAAACTCAGCTTGGTGACATTTTTTCGCTTTCAGGGTCAATCATGGCCTTAATAAGTTTGGCCATCCCTATTCTGACAAGCTGCACATAACTGTTGAAAATAACTAGGTTAATTGTTGAAAAATGTTACTTTTACAAACCTGTACTGTTCCAATATGGCAGACATCTTGATTTAAACAAGGTTTTTCATTTTCCCAAAGATCAGTGTCAGTAGTATTACTATGCACTATGCGACCGGGAGATAAATTATCTGTGTTGTCTTGACCGGAAACAATTGCAGTGGAAGACATCATTTTTTATAGTTCCAATGTGTTGTATTTTTTCAATTACATATACACCATGTGATCAGAGGTAGCCATCGAGCTACATAATACGGATGTGAAATAATTTCGTCATTCAAATTTTAATGATTCGAAATATTTCAAAAAATTAACTCTGTAAATTCTGTAAAGACTCAAAAGACAATCGATTGGTGATCCTCATTTTAGTCAAGCTCAATTCCAAACTTAAGGAAACCTCGTAATGATAGAAAATATGTGGGTAAGAGATGCACTCACCCAGAATGGGTCGTTCCTATAACAGTTCCCAATAAATAAATGGGCACTGAATATGGTTGGTTTCATTTCCTATAATGTTTGTATATGTAATTGGACAGAAAAACTTTACTACGAATTAATCAATATTGTACCCTACTTGCACAAGTAATGCATCTGACGGTGACTTTTTGAATACCAATATATATACAGTTGTGTAAAAAAAAACAGGAGCTTTGAATTCAGTTCACTCCATATCGAGTTAAAATGATCGAAACACGCCACTCACCCCCCCCAACCTTCGATTCAAATAGTCCCTATATCACATCCCTAACCCGACAAGTAAGATGTAGAGACAGTATCTATTCTTTAGGTATACGAACTATCGTATTCTTTCAAGGGGCTGCTCACATTTAGGAAATATTCAAAATCTAGACGATATATATATCGAACGGAACCGTTCACTTGAATATCCGGAAAACCTGTCGTGATTTACCTAATTGTTCGGAAGGTTTCGGTTTATCTTTAAGTCTTCCATTTATATATGTAAAACAATAGCTTGGGTTACAACCAGTGATATCAACAAGGAGCCCAATAAACAAAGTCTGCGTCAGTCAATAGGAAAGTACACAGTGGGTAAACTAAAGCACATGTCTTTCAGGTTTAGCGTAAAGAAAGAGCTTCAATCTTTTTTTCCAAATCCGGCTTTCGCTAAGTGTCACGCTTTAATGATCGTCAAGATACTCCATCCAGTGTTCAGAGAAAACAACACACGGGAATGACGACGCGAAAAAAATATATATTCAAAACCATGAAATCTACTTTATCTAGTTTATATCAATATAGCCACGATTGGTGATTTGTAATTGTGCGAGGCTAGATTACACTCCTTCATGCAAATTTGTGTTCTTGATTTTCCAGATAGTGTTTTCTATGATATAGTTTGCAAGTACTTTTTACTTCTCTTCAAACATGCAGCGTCAAATAAATAATTCGTTAATTCATGTATCACCATAGTCTTTGAAGACTATGGTATCACGTAGGAAAGGTAACTAAAAATCGTGATTTTTTGGGCGTACCCTGTAAAAGTTCTTAAATATTCTCTATAAAATACTCAGCCAACACCAAAGTCAACAAAGAGCGAAACTATAATTCTATAGTCACTTGAGCAATAGACTCTCATATTTATTAAAAATTTATGTTAAAGAATGCAATGACTTGAAGAAAACGTATTCTAGATAAACCTCTCCCGCTAAGTCTTTAACATACGCGACAAAAAATTGGAAGAATTTACTTGAAAAATTAATAACTGTCCAACTGTCCAATTGTCGTCCTTGAAAGATTATCCGAATCACCGATTATATATTGAAGATTGGCGTTCTGAATTATTTAGTTGTGACTATGTACAACTAGAATACCACAGTTATTCCACCAATCTGAACGTTGACATAGATTTGCTTTGAAGTAATAAAAATATGACATTCTGTTAAATAGATCAACAAAAATTTATGATTGGCATGTACTTGCAATAAACATAAAAATAGCAGAATTATTGAAAAATGATCATGTTTTTCGCATCCAACATATTACGTAGGCAAGGAATAATCAATTAGACCAAAGGCGGAAAAGGTCTTAATACATAGCGTCACAGTTTAATCAGAGTACGACCATTCCATCGTACGAGGGTAATGGAATAAATTATTTCTTTCATTAATTATTTACCTCAACGCGCTTCACGGTCAATATGAAGATGGGTTTATAAGCGGCATGCAGTCAAAAACATATTCATCAATCCAGGTAGACATTGTAAGAGTGAAGAGTTTGAATTTTGTAGCTAAAGGACTAAAATGATTAAAACAAGCTTCTCGATATACGCAAGAGTAATTGCGTTCATGATATGTTGGGCTGCATTGCTTCAAAATCGTAGTGTACTCTCTGTTATATGTGATACTGGATACCATGTTTCGTCTTCTTCCAAAGAGATGAGGCAAATGTACAAAACGAATTGTTCGCTTCCTCAAGCTTGTGTAAAAGGAGATGCTTACTTTTTCTTAGGGGAAAGTATAGGTAAGTATTACAATTTTTCAGGAACTGTCCTATAGTGATCTGCACAATTTCAACTATGAGGAGTGAGAACATAAAAGTAGTCATTCGATCTTGCCCAAGAATACTAATTGAAATATAACTATACAGTGGTGGATCGTACCTCGCACGACCCTATTTTCGTACACTCTAGACTTCGACCTTTATTTCCTGGAGAAATTCGATTTGGTGTTAGAACTTCTTCGTTTGAACTGCGAGCGTAGTGAAAAAATGCTCTTCCTACGTCCCAGAATTCTAGATTTTCGATCCGGTGTTCAACTTATGCTTATTCCTTCATACAGCATGAGTAGTGAGAACAGCCTGGAACGCACGAAGTTAGGGTCGCGCGAATCTAATTTCAAAATTCGAAAATCCATGGTAATTATCTTAATTCAAAATTCTGCAAATTTTTAGTCAATGTATCCGTTGGAGATTGTTTGGCCCGCGAAACTTGTCATCTTCAGTCATGCTCCTCCTTGCGAAAAGCAGTAAGAGATGGAAAATTTTATCACACCAATCAAACTATTTCCGTGATGTAAGTACTATCTACAAACCCTAAAACCGCAGTATACTGCTATGATGGCTATGTATCATGCTATGTATCATTTATTATTTTAGCCACTGTAACATTTCATGCTGCAGTGATGAACAGTGCTACGGATCGAACGGTACGTTGGATGTTACTGAAAGACCCCGGAACAAAAGTAACCAAACTGTTGGTCGGGAACATTTCAAAAGCAGTTCGGAATCGAGTAACGAATATTTTGAACCCTCAGTAACAATGTATGTAGAATCCTCGAGAAAAAACGATTCAGCAAGAAAAACGCTAAACGCTACGACAAATATGACGTTTATTTTTCTAAAACAACCCATGACAACCGTTCTATACAACACTCTCCAAGAAAGGGAGACCAACACGCCAACTGAAAATGATTCTACGGAGATCTCTGGCGACAGTAGCGGTCAACACGAGAGTAATATACCGTCAACAAAGCCGGAACTTGAAATCGTGAGACGAACGAAAATCCCAAGAGCATTACCTCTAGAGGAGATCACACAGCCGCGAAATAATTCTAAGCATGCTAATTACGATCGTCTGCTTATGTCTCTATTATTTGTTTTTACAATTGCGTTTCGTTCTGTGGTATATCTTTCTTGATTATCTGTAGTAGGTAGTGAGAGTTAGGTATGATATGATATTATGATATGAAAATTACCAGAGGAAACAATTTGTATTTTGTTTTCGAAATAATTGGATTTTTATTTTTTTTTATTTCTTGTTTTCTACCTTACGCGTAGTATCGCAAATGCTCGCCGAAATATGGAACGAAGGAATTACATGGGAGGTAAATTATATATGAATGAATTATCATAAGTGTATCTCTTGCACAGCAGGGGACGTATCGATCATTGTTAAAGTTGTTCATAGTTCATTTTGGCGAGATGAGACTTGGAAATCTTAATCTAAAATGGTCTAAAACAACAAAAGTTTCAATATTAGTATTGCGTAAAATACTTCAAAGTTTTGTTAATATATTGCGCACTTAGCATACACTTGAAGTTGAAAGAGATACATTGAAAATATTATTGAAAGTTGCTTTAGCTAATAGGTCTAACTCCCAACTGCAACTGAAATTATAGAAGGATCAAGGTTGAATTAAATGAAATTAAAATTCGCTAAAAATCCTTTTAGCCTCAAGTATATCTAAATGAACAATGATACGTTGACTCAAAAAGGTGAAGATCAAACGTGTTGAGATAGCCGTGGATTATACGGAATCTCAATGATGTTTTTGAGAGTTATCAATATAGTCTTTGTCGAGCTAATTACTTATCTTTTGCAAGGTCGGGTATTAAAAAAAGGAGTATAGCAGAAGTGTGAAACAGACTATAACTATGGCTACGCACCGCATATCATTTTAGTACCTCGCCGTCTTTCAACGACTTCGCGTCATTCTGATAGCAGCAAAAATTCCTTTAGTACAGTATAAACCCATTATATAAGGCGATATTGGATGCCCATGAAATGCATTGCTTCTTTCAGTTTTATAAATATATAAAGGATATCAATTGCATTATATACCCAGGAGACTTTAAATTCTTTCACTTAGAAATGGAATGCCGCTGTACTTAATCAATAAACTTTTCGCTAGCAGAGTGATTTTATCAGATTCATTTAGTCTATTACATAAATCTCTTATATAACGGAGGAATGTTGGACAAGTTAGTTCTATTTCTGCTTTTAACTCGCATGCGAGGCGAGTCTCTAGAATGCCGCGTGGGTTCGAACTATCGAGTACCCGCCGCCAGCATTGATTCAGGAACATTATCATCCCGGAATTGTTCGAACGAAAAACAACATTGTGTACGACTGGAAGGAACAGCAACTGTTACTTTGTTTGATTTCCAACCGAATACTGCTAGTAAGACGGAAAATAATAATATTGTTTGATTAACAATAGTAGCATATACCCCACCTTGAAGGTTTTGTCGCTTGATTAAGCACGCAAAACATCCATTTACTGTTGAAATCTTTGAAAGATTACCATAAATAAGTAGATTAGAGAATACGTAGATCACGACATATGCATTTTTGCATGTGATCTACACATCTAATAGCTGCTACAGACCACTAACTAAATCCGTATTTCCTTGGAGGTCATATCCTTCTGGTGTCTAGAGTGTAGAGTACAGATGAACAAATAGTTTGATTTTGCTCACTAACAGCTTTTCTGACTGTGGCGTACTGTTCATCTCTGAATTGTACGACAATTAACTGTTCCAATGCGGAATCGATTGAAAAAATATCTGAATTGAAATCCGAAATAAATAGTCAAGCCAGTTTGAGCGATTTCACTCAAACGTAAGTGATCGTATCGTTGATAAACTAATCGATCTCACAGAAAACTTGATCTTGATCAGTAATCATTCATCTATATAGGTCATGCAAATCGGGTTGCTGTGAGGAAGACGACTGTAACGCAAAAAGTGTGAATGATATAAACAAGATATCCTGTATGGTTGGGGAGAGCTATGTTTTCAGCGGAGATGAATCAGTTATTAACAATTTAACATCCACTATCTGCGACGTATCACCAGGAAGAATGTCTTGTTCAATTACGATGCAAAACGTGAGCGTTGAGTACGACAATGCAACTACCAAAGGTTATTGAAACTTTTTTGAGGATTTTTAAAAAACAATAAATGTTTCAAGCCGTAGTTCTGCAAAACAGGAGCACGGAAAGCATTCTTAAAGCTTATACAACCGAAGGGAAGTTCTTTAGGCACTTGCTGTATTATTAAAATACAGTAGAGGGAGTTGTGTGATTAGATCCCCTAGTGGCCAAAACCGGCGCCGCACCAAGCGTGAACAACAACTGTGAACGTGACCAGACGGTTTCCTCTGATTTATTATCTTTGTCAATATTTTTCATTTTATCTGAAAAAAAAACATGTTCCGGAAGATTTATTTTACTTTACATAACTTTGAACCCAATATCAATAGTGTACAATTGCATATTACTAGGTCCTTGAATAAAGTTCATTTTGAAATTATTGCATCACTGGTGGCCTGATTTATCTTGTGACTTGTTAGTTGACATTCAAGTACATGACTAATACGCACCAGACATCTTGATACAGACGGAGTAACCGGCTTTGAATTAAAACAGGCACAATCCTGAGAGGAGAATGTATTCCGATGTGGAACTGTGGAGATCTTGTTCGAAACCCATGCTCAGAAAAGATAACACCCGCGCCGTTGCACGAAGCAACCATACACAAAGAGTGAGAAAGCTTTTGTTTTTCATTTTCAAAATCAATTTTCTTATCTGCGTGAAACCAAATCTTTATTGAATCATTTACTGACGTGATAAGCGTACCGACGTAACTGTAATTTAGAGATTGTTCTGCTTATTGCTGTCAATCGGACAACTGCAACAACAAGACCTTGTCAATACAAGGTAATTCAAGTAATACAGGATTACTCACATCACATCGTTGCAACTCTTTCAATCATTTTTATCATTTTTACCGTCAGAAATTCTGAATACCACGCAGGTTGTTGCTACTACTTCACAGCCCAGGACAACAACAGAACAAACGAAACAGAAATATGTTCATAATGCTAAATACACGAAACAGAAATATGTATTTTATGCTAAATACACTGTTGTCACTTGTGGTGGTGTATTGATCATTTTCATTTTCGTTTATTTTCTTAAATAACTGTTCCTTCAAAAACTGGTTTTGTATCATGTGCTCCAATGTTTATATCTTCTTCTTAAGCTAACAATTTGTAGTTGCTAAGAAATAATACCGCAAAGTGGACATATTAAGTTCGTATATTATTGTCTTATTTTCGTCTGATACACGTACTATTATATCCTGCAATCTTTTTCTGCTTGTAGTTCCTCGTAGAAATAAGTAATGCGAAATAAACTCTAATTAAACATGTACTGTAGCGCTAAAACAGAATTATACAGGGACTAGACTGATTACAGTACAGTATTATCTAGTAGCAACTAATGACTACTAAAGAAACTTCTTCCTTCTCATTTAATGGAAAATCCAGTTATAAATGTATTGAAAATAGGATATAAAGATTGTTTTTTTCTTCTAGTGTGAGGTTAACGGACTCATACACCTGGCAGTGGTGTCTGGAGGAGATGACATGCTGATAATTACGTAGTACAGTATTACAAAAATGATCATAAATAATCTTTTAGATCAGCAATGGCAACCGATCCGGTTTAGTTCTTGAATTCGTTCCCGTTCGCGGATCAGCGCCTTTCGAATTCTGAGGTTCAGTTCCCGTTTGCGGTTCGACAAAATTGGCGATTTGTTCCGGTTCTACGTTTACGGTTCGGTTCAGTTCAAGTCTCGAACTATAGCGTCCTAATTATATATGGACTATTTTAGCAAGCAGCGGATTAAGAAAAAAATCTACCACAAATCACAACTGGTACTTCATAGCCATTAAGCTCACTATCAACAAATAAGTATGATGTTATGATTAACTGAATTTAGTGTTGCGACAATTATAAATAAGGATGAGCGAGGAAGAGATTTTATTCAACGAATTTAATGAGAAATTGATCAAAACTCATGACCTCCTGTCAATTTAATATTATAATTTACACACGAGAAAATTCATCCATGCAATAATGGCAGTTATGATATGTCACGGAGGTTGCAGAGTTTCCGACAAATTAATAAATTGCCTAGTTATATCCGCTTAAATTGTTAGTCTACTTCAAGGTGCATCAACTACATAGCGCCATCTCTCGATGGATGTTAACAAACTCATGGCATTGATTTAAAACTAACCGTCTCTAATGGTATTTAATAAGCACGCGCTCCATTCACATTAAATTTTTTATAAAGATTAGGATTAGAAATAGAACTTTGTAATCGTCCGGATGGTTTACATGGATAAAAGGACGATGTGAAAATCACGTTGATATCATTGAGTTTCCCGCCCATTCAACATAATTTTTTTCTATGGTCGAGAGGCTCTGAAAATTCAATGTGCTAATATCTTTTGTACATTATAATACCTTATTGTTCAGAAAGCATTCGCTTTATGCCTTTGCAGCACTCCTCCTACCGCGTGTGATAAGTCTCTGTGAAATTCAATACATAGCCAATGAATAGAATTTGCTTCAACTTGAATCTCGGTCAATTTTAAAAATAAAAATTACCGACATAAGCTGCCGCTTTGGCTTCAACCTATTGGAGCTTTTTTAATTAATAAAGATACAAAGGGTAAGGTAATCTCCGTTATGGTACGAGGGATAACATGAAATATCGAGTCCTCTTCGCTCTATCTCAACTAAACTAACAACCTGACAAGTAGCTCACAAGTATAAGGCATATTTTTCAGTGAGTACCTTCCTTATGTAAAGAAGCTGAGACATAATGATCAACTTTCTGGATAACAAGTGCGTGTGTTAAGAAAAAAGGTATATGAGATTCAGTTGATCACTGATATATTTTCTTTGATTGGTAAATTAATCACGACTACGGCTTATTTCCTGATTGAAAGGCGAGTTACTTTCAACCATGTGACGTGTACTAAAATTGGCGAGTTAGACGTCAAATCGTTTTACGGTCTGTACACATCAGCGCGCACTATTCGTACATCCAAATATCTCCAATACAGCGAACAACATATATAAGCCACCTTTGTATCATATTTACTTCGTAATGTTGTAATGTTACACATTCATCTAGCATTCTAGAAGCATGGAACTTAAACAGAAATGCAAATCAACAAAAAGAACCTGATAACAATGTAATTATTATATATTAGTATTGGTGAAGGCACGTGCACGATTGTAAATATCACGTGTATATATTGATACATAACGACTTTGAATTAAATTATTGCTGAAAATATGCTCGTTAGTAACATTAGTAGCATTTGAAGTTGGTTAGATCTTCATCAAGCGTGTAATCTTATTACACTTCTGCAAAAGCAAAGTACATTTAGACTTGGTCAAAATTAGTAAGTATGACAGTATATATATTAAAAATCTTCATATATTATTTGTGTGACTATGGAAATCGTGTATATAATTCCAAAGCCAGCGTTCAAGATGTCATGATAACATAAATTAATAACCAATGTAAGATACCAAATCTATATAAAAAAATAAGTGCAACAGATGACAGTAAGGATGATGATGATGATGCGAGGTTATTATAAAAATTGCATTTTAGATAAAAGGCATACACTAAGTTAGTTTAAGGCTTACCCTCACATACTAACAAGTAACAGAAGCCCTCATTCACAAGCCACTACTAAAAAACTTAGGTTATAGACATTAAGCTGGAATTTCGAAACTACTAACGTTATTTGGGAATATGCATCTTGGAAGAGGATAGTTAGTAACTCGTGTTAATGCAACTTGAGAGAATGGAATACAATAAAGTCAAATAGAGTATTGGCAATGTTCTACGAACTGGAACTGCAGCACTACATGGTTTATCTCTAAATCCAAATGTTGTGGCAGTTGAAGTCACATTGTTGCAAAGAGGAGATGAACATTCCGTTATAGTGCAAGAGCTGTAAAATAATATTGCAATTTTACAGGAACATAAAACATGGTTCAGTTAATTGTTTCTCTTAATCGAAAATATGATCTTCTGCTAAGTAATTGCAACAAAACGATGTAGTAGTGTATATCGTAGTAGTATATGTAACTTACTCAAAGGTAAAATCAATGAATTTTGAAAACATTCTAAGCATAGGAACATCATTAATCTGGTTACGGACATTTTCTTTTAATTCACGATCCTTACAGTTCTCTCCATAATAGCAGGCAGCTAAATTGATTTCAACTATATGAAAAAAAGGCAAAATTTATTACCACATTTCGACAAACAATGAATGTAAGGAACATACATACCATCATTATGAAGCAAGGAATTGAAACATATACCAGATGCCATTACTACTGCCATTGCACATTTCGTACATTTAGTCATTACATATGTAGTGTTGAGCTTCTCCCCATCGAAGAAGCTAAAACCAATCACGCAGTCTACTGGCCCTGGCGTAATAAAAAAAAAATCATCAGTATACCGTGATCTGTGTATTCTGCTGAATAGTTATATTTTCATGCTACGCAAGAGCGGTCTGGGCTTGAATTGATTTGAATTTGAATGGGTCGCCCATGACACCTCACAATTATTTACATAGCCTTATATATTCGGTAAGGGGATCCCCGATTGAAATACGCAGTCCGCTACTGATGCTGTAGCATTGTAAATGAACTTGTACAGAAGAAAATATGGAAGTTCTTAAATGAACACTGATTTTTTTATTCTAGTACCTGCAGAATCCGTAACTTGCTCAATACTTCCAAAACTCGTACTAACAGCACCAGTTGTTGTTGTTAGCCCAACAGATGTTGTGACAGCACTAGTACTAATAATACTGGATACTTCTGTATTTCTTTCAAGAGATGTGGAAGCACTCGTGCTAGATACGTCTGTTAATATTTCAGGAGATGTGGAAGCATTCGTAATAACAGCACTGGATACTTCTGTAGTTGTTTCAGATGTTGGAGAACTCGTATTAGGAGTACTGGATATTTCTGTGGATTTCCCAGGAAATGTGGAAGCACTCGTATTAGGAGTACTTGATACTTCTCTAGTTATTTCAGGAGATGTGGGAGAACTAGTATTAGGAGTACTGGATATTTCTGTGGATTTCCCAGGAAATGTGGAAGCACTCGTATTAGGAGTACTGGATATTTCTGTGGATTTCCCAGGAAATGTGGAAGCACTCGTATTAGGAGTACTGACTATTCTAGTAGTTGTTTCAGGAGATGTGAGAGAACTAGTATTAGGAGTACTGGATATTTCAGTAATTGTGGAAGCACTCGTATTAGGAGTACTGGATATTTCTGTGTTTTTTTCAGAAGATGTAGAAGTACTCGTAATAGCAGTACTTGATACTTCTCTAGTTATTTCAGGAGATGTGGGAGAACTAGTATTAGGAGTACTGGATATCTCTGTGGTTGTTTCAGGAAATGTGGAAGCACTCGTATTAGGAGTACTGGATATTTCTGTGGATTTCCCAGGAAATGTGGAAGCACTCGTATTAGGAGTACTGGATATTTCTGTGGATTTCCCAGGAAATGTGGAAGCACTCGTATTAGGAGTACTGAATATTTCTGTGGATTTCCCAGGAAATGTGGAAGCACTCGTATTAGGAGTACTGAATATTTCTGTGGATTTCCCAGGAAATGTGGAAGCACTCGTATTAGGAGTACTGAATATTTCTGTGGATTTCCCAGGAAATGTGGAAGCACTCGTATTAGGAGTACTGAATATTTCTGTGGATTTCCCAGGAAATGTGGAAGCACTCGTATTAGGAGTACTGAATATTTCTGTGTTTTTTTCAGAAGATGTGGGAGAACTCGTATTAGGAGTACTGAATATTCTAGTAGTTATTTCAGGAGATGTGAGAGAACTAGTAGTAGGAGCACTGGATATTTCAGTAATTGTGGAAGCACTCGTATTAGGAGTATTGGATATTTCTGTGTTTTTTTCAGAAGATGTGGGAGAACTCGTATTAGGAGTACTGGATATCGCTGTGGTTGTTTCAGGAGATGTGGAAGTACTCGTATTAGGAGTACTGGATATTTCTGTGTTTTTTTCAGAAGATGTGGGAGAACTAGTATTAGGAGTACTTGATATCTCTGTGGTTGTTTCAGGAGATGTGGAAGCACTCGTATTAGAAGTACTGGATATTTCTGTGTTTTTCTCAGAAGATGTGGGAGAACTAGCATTAGGAGTATTTGATATCTCTGTGGTTGTTTCAGGAGATGTGGAAGCACTCTTATTAGGAGTACTGGATATTTCTGTTTTTTTTTCAGAAGATGTGGGAGAACCAGTATTAGGAGTACTGAATATTCTAGTAGTTGTTTCAGGAGATGTGGAAGCACTCGTATTAGGAGTACTGGATATTTCAGTAGTTGTTTCAGGAGATGTGGAAGCACTCGTATTAGGAGTACTGGATATTTCTGTGTTTTTTTCAGAAGATGTGGGAGAACCAGTATTAGGAGTACTAGATATTTCTGTGTTTTTTTCAGAAGATGTGGGAGAACTAGTATTAGGAGTACTGGATATTTCAGTAGTTGTTTCAGGAGATGTGGGAGAAATAGTATTCGGAGTAATGGATATTTCTGTGGATTTCCTAGGAGATGTGGAAGCACTCGTATTAGGAGTACTGGATATTTCAGTAGTTGTTTCAGGAGATGTGGAAGTACTCGTACTAGAAGTATTGTATTCATCTATTGTTGTTCGAGGAGATATTGTGGAAGCATTAGTACTAGTGCTGTCTGTTGGTACGTCTGTTGTTGTATCCTGGGAGGTTGATGTAGTTGCTGTAGCAGTTAGCGTAATGGTACTTGATAAAACTGGAATTTCGATTGCTTCTAGACTCTTGTTATTGCAGTTATCATAATTACAGCATCTCAGCGAAGAGTTGCTAAAGATTAAAGAAATCTGATACCAAAGAAGGAACATAAATCTTTCAAACATGATTAAGTAACGGATTAGCCTTAGTTCGGAACCGCAGACAAATAATTTTCTACTTGCTACGATATGTAGATATGGGTATGAACATTCAGTTACTTACGTAATTTGCAGCAATTTTATTTCAGCTTCGAGGGATTCTAATGATATCCTCTGAGTTTTATTAGTATTGAGACAGTTATCTCTGCTGATACAGCTTCCTTTCAATAGCATACCTTTCAAATAAACATATTATCTTTTGAAACAACACGGACAAGTCAATAAAAGAAAGGTGTATGTGGTGTAGTACCTGGACTTAGCTTACAATACATTGTTAGGCAACCGGGGAAAATTTCAAGATATTTCTTCTGTTATCTCGCTAGATTTTAATGGGTTTAGTGACCAGGTATCCTTGGTGGTATTTTCCCATTGAGATTGCAGATTTTGCAAGCTAGATAGACTCATATGTGAGGATGCAGTTCATATACCTTTGGAAAGTCCTGCAGACCATAACGATTCACCCAGATGTTTTATTACATTATGATGTGTGCGAACAAATTTACTCGAGGTGTAAATTCAAGATACAGTGAGTAACCCAACTACAACATTCGCACTTCTCAGCATTTTCAATGTTGCGTTGCCTTTTCAAAAAGACTAACAGGAAAGTTAGCTCCCATTCTGGCGATCATTGTCGGAGGTAACAATTTTCAGCCTAATTGTGAATTTCTTTTGAATTTTCACCATCATGAACCTGGGTTCAAAAACATTTTGTTACCTGTTGTATTGATTCCACCGAAGTCCAGCATTACCTCCTGTAAAACATATAAACACGATTGTCGACCTGAAGATACGTCGCATGGAGTGGATGTTAAGGTGTTATTGACGATCGCAGGCGACGTGTTATAAATGACATAACTTGTGCCAACCATACAGGAAATAGCATTTATTTCGTCCACTGTCACACTATTGCAGTCATTTGTCTGACAACTTCCAGATTTACACGATCTAAACCAAATATCATCAATTGTGCATCTAAGGAAGGTTTAATTATTATTAAATTAAATAGCTAACGTTTGTTGAAAACCACTCAAACTTGCTTGATTGTTAATTTCATTTCCCAATGCTGTCATTCTACTTGTTGCTTCGGAATCAGTGCAGTTTGAATCAGAAGTTGAACCGTAAGCGATAGTAAACGATGCTTGTGAAAATAAAGAACCTCATTAATTTAGCGGGGATGCGATCTTCTCTGTAATGAAGTAGTTTCTAACATGCACCGCCTGGTCAAATTTTTGTTTTTACATGAGTAATACATATTTTTGTGCGGATTCATGAAAAGTACCCAAGAAAACGCACACTTTAATCACGGAATATTTCTCAATCAATCAACTTTTTACTGGGTACATAAAACGTGATGACGGTAATCCGTAAACTTTTAACTCACCAGATATTCTCAATAACAAATTCTACAATTAATAGTTATTTGTTTTCTATGGTAATAAGAACAATATATAGGGTAAACGACAGTGTCACAGTATTCATTCGAAATGAGAAATAGTGAACAGGTAATCAGTTCTAGAGATTTCGCTTACTTGTTGTAGGTAGGATATCAAACAACATAACATTTGCTGCTCCCTCTATTCGTACACAATACTTTTCACCGTTTGTAGTCGTCTGGGAAGTTAATGTTCCTGAATCGATGCTCGCATCGGGAACTCGATAATTCGATCCGACAAAGCAGTCCAGGGAATAACTTTGAGATATGAAGGACAGAAGAAAAAGAGGAATTGAACGCCTCATCATCGAATCCATTGAAAATACGTCTTTATGATAGAATGTTATGTTAATAATATAAAAGTAATCTGTAAACCAATGATAATCGAGTCAGCAAAAATTAGATTCTAAGCCCTATCCAGCAATCGAAGACTGATCCCTAGTTTCACTATTGAGAAAGGGCAATGAGTTTTTTCAAGATTCCATATCGATATCTATCCTGAATCACTTACTAAGGTGAAATTACTGCTAATTAAAGCTGGGAAAGTAAGAATTTCAAAACTTACAAAAAGGTCATGGTACATACCATTGCCATATTACAATTAATAGATATCTACCTATTCTATCTAACATTGCTACGTATCACTGTTTGGCTGATATATCATATGAAAAAATAGCGATGAGAAGAAAGCGCTGGAATTGAGTTTTCATCTATTATGAACTAGAACCCCTAATTATGACATGTTAGAGTTACACCTGACTGATTCAATTGAACGCCATTGCTGTACCAGACCGTAAAAAAGTTCAATCATCTAAATATGGGTTTGGCATACTGTTAACTTTTATGGCGGGTCAAATATAACTTCTGAGAATAGCGTTTCCTACAACTACATATTCTAAACCAGTGGTTCCCAACCTTTTTGAACTCGCGACCCTATTCAAATATATCAGACACGCGCACGACCCTTGCCATTACCAACATTAACATCATTAAACAAGGGTACTCACTTTTTGGTAAGTCACAATATTTGTCGTTCATTAATTGCAAAAAAACAAAAATCTCGAAATTCAATCTTGATATTCATTGTAGGTAATATAAGCCGTTGTATATATGTGTATATTACTAGTTGCATACATTTTATGTGACCAGCCTTCCTAATTAATTTAAATTGATGG
The DNA here is from genome assembly GCA_013436055.1 of Halocynthia roretzi. Classification (NCBI taxonomy): domain Eukaryota; kingdom Metazoa; phylum Chordata; class Ascidiacea; order Stolidobranchia; family Pyuridae; genus Halocynthia; species Halocynthia roretzi. The sequence goes on along the minus strand of QRAM01000024.1, from coordinate 41,283 downwards.
GGAATTTGTAGGAGTAATATCCCGTTGGCCTGAAAGGAATAGCAATAAATAGCTAATCCAGGTTCAAAATCGATACGTTGTTGACGCTGGTCTGTCTATGCTGTTAACATTACGTCTTCTGGATTCCCTTCCGCATTAGTTGATGATCTTGTTAATAAACTTTTCCTTTGTGGAGACATTTCAACTTTGCATACGACTGGTTCGTCGTTAACTTGTCAATAGGATTTGAAGAGAGTCGAGAGTTTCTCCTTTGTTTATGAGACTACACTAGCAAGTAGAAAATACAATCCGCCCATAATAGTAATTTATGGCACTTGTTCGCGACCCTACGGCCAGTCTCCCGCGACCCACCGGTTTGGAACCACTGTTCTGAACCTATATCAAACATGATCAAAACTATTTCATGACCAAAAACTGTTTGTGCATATCTGTTCGTGTGCACATAACTCATGACTCAACTTTTTGACTACGCACTTAAGCCTGACTAGCTCGGGTTACTAATATTTTTTTGCTGGCGAATGTATATGCAGTCTGTCTGAATGATATCTACCTCAACATCTTTCATTTGATTGGATGAATTTTTGTTTTGCATAGCGCTGATACATACATATGTAATTTCTCGGTCCAAGAAATTTGACTGCGTTGTTTCTGGGTAATCAACATCTATGAATTTTGAATATATATACAATACAAAATACATGGAAAGGCAGGGTCACATAAACGCCGGATGAAACCCAGAATATTGCATGAACAAAGAAAAACTCGAGTCCGGAGTGAATGGGTCTCACACGAAAGTTTACAGGCTGAATACTAAATCTCACCACAGCGAGCGGATTTTGATGGGTCACTGTGATACATCACCAAGTATACTAACAACTAACTTGGTATTTAAATTGTATTATGTAAATCATGTAGGCTTCATTATTCTTTAGTGTACTGTATTCTATTCGAAAGCACGCGCGTTCAAACTGACCAGCTACTACCCTTGTAGTACTAAGAAAATTTCTGACTAGTAGTTTGTCCCAGCATAATGAGTCTAATTCAATTCTTCCTTTGAAATCTGCTTGAAAAAAGTACGAATAAACAAACAGGTGAGGATCTATACTACCAATGTTACCCAACAGTTCACCTGCGATTCATCATGACTTATTCCCTACACTGTACTGGTTTGCTACTCTGTAGACTCGTCGAATACGGCATGGCTACCCAGGCATGAAAAGATAGTCCTATCTATTACTTTAAGACGTTTAGAGAAATTAGTTTACGATAAACAATGACGTAGAACGTGGTATTTCAGATATTTGGGTTGGCTCGAATATGCATACCAGTATTTTATTAGTGTGGCATCTAAAACTTTTTAAAATCAAAAGTTGCATTATATGTAGAAGAATTTACACAAAGAAGGGCAGTAGAGTAGAAACGAATAATAATAATAAGTTGAATAAATATTCTTCGAATTCCTGTACATTGTATGTAGTATAGAATAATAGAGCATTGAGCCAAGATGGGTTGTCGCGGATTTTAAGGGACTGAAATCTAAATCCCACCACTGTTGTTTAGGTAGGGATTTAGAGGTTCAGCAATTTCCCCTTAATATACAGCTAGAACTTGCTATATCTATCGACATCTACAAATTATCACATTCATACAGCAATTCGATTTACTGCATATGCAGGTACAATAACATATATTCATAGCATTATAGCGTTATACAGATACGCATAGCTCATTAAATGAGACGTCAATCAGTGAAATTCGTGGTTCGATTTAAAAGTAAAAGTAAAAGTAATCACGCGTACATGCTATCGCCTGAATAGAATTTAATCATCATTTCTTACGATCGTTTAGTGGAAGAGAAGAATCGATAGAAGAATGAGAGAAAGAAGATGAAGAAAATGCGTTACTTGGAGAACATCTGCGCTACCGCCTGGAGATGAAGTTGTTCCAGAATATGCTGATATTGAAACTGAAACAGAAACAAAATCATTATTCATGAATAATGTCACAGCTCGAAGTATATCCATTGACAGACTGGTCAGACATCAAGAAAAACCAGTAGTGCTTTTGACACTGCAGATACTGAGTGGTAAGGGGCATGGCTACTGAAAGGTTTATTCAGGTTATTGTACTAGTAGTGATTGATCAAGTCTTGCTGGGTACCCTGGTGGTGGAACTCGCTCTAGCAAGAGTTCCTGCTGTAGTATAATATACACAATATCTCAATAGTTCCTTATAAACATTGATGCCAAATTTTCTTTCCAGAAATTTTGTCCAATATCAGAAATTTTGACAAGAATCAAAAGTGGTATCTGAGAATTCTTTTGTGTAAGGTGGCTACGCTAACTTATAGAGTTGCAAAATCAAAGTCTGACAAAAGGTTGCAAAGAAAAATTGGTATCAATATAAGTGAATTCTGAGACCCCCTGCACAATCACGGATGTTGTCAAAAACCTCTCTTCTTGAGAAAGGTATGAGAAATGAAAGGTTTCTTTTTTGAACCTTGATCGCACTCGAATAAAATGGATCACATTGTTCGGCTTGAGTATCACATTATAAATGATGTAAATATTTGTAGGACAATGGACGCTTCCTTGAAATATAGTGAAATACCTTTTTTGTTTTTTTAACGTACACACAGTAACGGATATGAAAGATTACGCTCTCATGTTAAGCGCGAAACAGGATTCGAATAGAAAACAAATACGCAAACCAAGAACCCCAATTGCCTCGGCTATAATGACGTCTTCAAACTACCATAAAAACTGTGAAATATGAATAATGAATGGGTAAACGTCATTCTAAATCCGGGAGATATCGTGACTGAGAAATTGGTGTGAACATGCAATTACTCAACAGAAAACTACTCACTGGTACAAATTCTTTAAAAGTTTAAAAGAGCATTCGATCTTATCCACTTCAATCTATTAAGGGAGTGCCGAGGTAAGCTGATGAACAAAAACTTATGAGTAATGAATGATTTGTATAACCGACTACTTGGCCCCACTCACTACTTCTCAACGTATCTTTACTAAATTTTCAACATGCAACCGCGATCTGGAATGTTATGATTACACAATTGTTTATCAAATGAGCTTTCCAATTTTTTTTTTGGCAATTTGGATAAACGTTCACTCAGTGAGAGTGTTCACTGTACGAAGAAACCCCGGGTTAGTTTCGGGGATGGGTCATACCCATTATGCAATCGCGAATTTCTGTTGTGAATACTGTAGTTTCTTTCTACCTTTTACCTGGCAATCGATTATCAATTGTGAATCAATGAAAACGATTCATATCGTATCTCTGATGTGATGTCAATGTATAAAACGAGGACAATAAAGTAAAACTTACATTCTAGTGTCACCATGTTGCAGTCGTTCGAACTACAGCAACTTGATGTTCTTTTTCTAAACAAAATACAATCTGTATGGCTACTATTAATCTAGCATTAAATTTTTACTGTAATTATCACCGCAATGTGTGATTTATATTACAATACAGTAAGATGAGGGTAAGTAACTGAATTTACTCGACAATAAGGTTCGTTAAAGATGGCGGTATTGTTTGGTTTGAACAACTCGGAAGAGTACAGATGCCACAGCAGGCGTGGGCGACATCAACTGTGAAAAAAAGAAAAGCAATTATGGATCATCGTATATATGTACAGTAGAATTATGAAACTAGGGATTTCGTGAAATCCATGAAAATTTCATAATTCCATGGAATCCTCGTTTTGGTCAGACAGAGAGGATTTAGCGGGGAATACCAGAGGGGGGAGGCAGGAGTGATTTATCACCATTTTATCAGTTCAGTTCATTTTTCATCTAGCGGTCCAAGCCCACCGGGCAGTTTGAAATAAGCCGAAGATATTCTTGACTGTGTAAATCTACACAGTATAATAAGTTCATGACCTCTTACCATTAATAGTAGCTCCGTTATATTGCGCTGTTCCGTTTGAAATAACTATGACACAGGATTGACTGCCAGAAGATACATCACATGCTTCGGATGTTAGATTGTTATTGATATTCACAGGCGACGTATATGCAACATAACTTGTACCGACCATACAAGAAATGGCATTGGATACCTTGGTAGTTGTTTTCGGGTAAGTAGTTGTTTTTGGGTAGGTAGTTGTTTCTAGGGAGGTTGATGTAGTTGCTGTAGCAGTCAGCGTAATGGTACTTGTTAAAACTGGAATCTCGATTGCTTCTAAACTCTTGTTATTGCAGTTATCATAGTTACAGCAGTTCAGCGAAGAGTTGCTAAAGAGATCAAAATAATCTGATACCGAAGGAGGAACATATATTTTCCGCGCATTTTTAGGTAAGAGATTGTACTGGGTTCGTTATTTATTTGAAGCATGCAAATTATTTCCATGTGTTTCGATCTGTTACTTACGTTACTTGCAACAATGTTATATTGTTATCGATGGGTTTTGCTGATATCCATTGAGTTATATTAATACTCTGACAATTATCTCTTTCGACACAGTCTCCTCTCAATAACGTACCTTTCAAATAGACATATAATCATCATTAACAACATAAAACGAGGATATCTGTGGTGTAGTTTTTTTTAGCTTATAAGACCTTTCCCATCATCCGAGAGGTATCTTTTTGAACACCTTTATTCTGTCAACTAAATAATTCTAAGTGGATTACAAAGAGGTTTTCTTGATGATATTGTTTCATTAATTTCTGTGATTATCTCCACACATATCTTTCGTGTCAAAATTCTGATTCAGCATATTTTTCGATGGCAATGGCCTAGTGGCCTGAGGCCATTGGGTGAGAAAATGGGCCACTGGACTGGATAACAAAAATGCAGAAAAGAAGGGTCATGGAAATCTCCTGCCTCCATCCCCAGGAATCACCGACTTAATGATAATACATGCATGTTGTGGACTAATTGATCGACATAGTAGGTGAAGGATGCCTGGGCCGGTTTCACGAACCAGTCCGCTTCTAGTATACCTGTTCACCGGGCGGTCCATTGGAAGCCGCATACTATCTCGGCTGTGGAAATCTAAATTCATAGGGCTCACCATCAAGAGTAACTCCGTTATATTCCACCGTTCCGTTTGAAATAACTAGGACACAGGATTGTCTGCCTGAAGATACGTCGCATGGAGTGGATGTTAAGCTGTTATTGACAGTCGCAGACGACGTGTTATAAATGACATAACTTGTGCCAACCATACAAGAAATGGCATTTAATTCGTCCACTGTCGCACTATTGCAGTCATCTGTCTGACAACTTCCAGATTTACACGATCTAAATAAAACAAACATCATTGTACTCTATATTTACTGCATAGAAAAAGTTTAAATTAATATCAATGAATTGCATGAATCAATTGGATTGCTAACGTTTGCAGGAAATCACTCAAACTTGCTTGATTGTTAATTTCATTTCCCAATGTTGTTATTCTACTCGTTGCTTCGGAATCAGTGCAGTTTGAATCAGAAGTTGATCCGTAAGCGATGGTAAACGATGCTTGTGAAAATAAGAACCTCATTAATTTAGCGGTGATGCGATCTTCTAAAAAATGATGCTTCTAAAAAAATTCAATTGACCATGACGGCATGAAAATTGTCATCCTTTTGTGGATACAGGACCAGTTTAACAAAGGCAAAGGAACTGCTGTAGTTTACTCTACAAAGTAACATGTAGTATTCCCTTACTGAATAACGTTAACTGTATGTACATAAAACCGGACTGTCTGTTTTTTGGAAGACATAGGATTAACAGGAGATTATAGTGTATAAAAACCTCCCACTTTCCAATATGTCTAAAATTCCAATGAATGTAGCTAGCGTCAAACCTATTAAATTAGAGAAAAGTTCTCTGGTCGCAGCCACTGTTGTTACTTACACAAACACAGAACGCTGGCTATGCGTGAACAGATCAATCGTTACCAGTTGTTTAAATTTTGCTTACCTGCCATATTCGTTTCTATGTCAAACAAAGTAACAGTTGCTGTTCCTTCTATTCTTACACAGTAGTTTGTACCGTTTGGAGTTGGCTGGGACGATAATGTTCCTGAATCTATACTCGCAGCAGAAACTTGATAATTCGATCCAACAAAGCAGTTCCGAGAATAACAGGGCGAAATGATGGTGAGTAGAAGAAAAAAAATTACGCTATGCATCACCGTATACATTGTAATAGTTATTGAGATTTCTAATAAATTGATGAATAATATTCAATTGTTACTACGATTTAAGTTCTTTTCAAAGCTGATCTGATTGTAATTTGAAAAATAAAAATTTCGATAGCGCAATGACTCTTGCCCAATCTAGTGGACATGACAAAAATGAAACAACCAGAATAGTTCAGTGCTTCAGGTCGACCTGCGTAAGTGAATTTCATCTTCAGTATTCACAAGATCACGTGAAATTAAATCTAAGTTTGCCCTTGTAACTTGTAACGCATCCAAAATGACAAAAGCTTCCATTATTTTTTTTGTTTGAAAAATCTATTGTTACGTGAGGAGGTGGTGACAGTTCTTTTGTGAATTACAGAAAAAACGAGATGAATTCATTCATACCTACACTGAAGCCTTTGTTCTCTAGTATATGTGAGTATGTGAGTAAACAAACAATTGTGTAAGATAAATATATACTATAAAACGTCATTCTTTTACGATAACAAAATACTTAATCGTAATCACAAAACCTTTTAACTGGAACTTTTTTCCTGCATGGTTACCCTTGTCAAGAATATAACCTCAATGTATACACTATACAATAGATAATAATGCTCATTTCGGAGCACTGTTTTTGACAGACACTGTGACTACCTCCATAACACCTCGTACTGTGTAATTTGTCTATTTGAAACCACGATATAGTGCTCATTACAGCGGGAAATGGAGAATTTCTTCACCGATTATGATATCACGAATGGCACACCTAGAAGGTGTGTTCATTTATTTATTCTTTTTGATACTACTAGTAACTAGTCACTATTGACTAGACAAGTGATTCCCAAACTTTTTCTACTCACCTTGCTGAATTGCTAATTATACTACTAGCCAACAGGACTATATTACTTTTTCGTTAATGAACAAAGGATATGCGACATGAAGCGTAGTGTGTGAAATCACGATCATTTCCCCTACTCCGGTTTACCTAGCTGACGACATAGCGAGTATCAATTTTATCACACTAGAGCTGTTCTGTATCGCGAATTCTTTTGTTTACGAGATGTTGTACACAGATATTGAATGGCTATGCTTTGACTACAAACTTTAACATAGTCAACAGCTCTGATAAGTATTCATCATATGAGGATAAAATACTACACTGATTCTTTTGTCTAGTTCCTCCTCATTCTGGTTTGCTACTCCGCCAATAGTGAATAACTATTAAAAGAGTAACGACATCTTTGTAAGTACAGTAGGTTTTCATTCAATAACCAACACATATTTACTGAGCGTCTGCTTGCTTTTCTGAGAACTAGATATACTTAACGCATAGAATAACTCGCCAACGCGGATTTACTATAATTCTCAATGTTGAATACATTGGCATCATGCCATCACCGTACACATCACACAGCAGTAAAATATGAATATCATCAGGACCGCTTCAGAAATTTTTCAAGCGTATATACAACTCTACCTTAAGGCTATGTACTAGTTCTATACGTATTAAAATGAAACCTCTTTCAGAAGAAATTGATTTTCTCATAAGCACTACCACACAAACAGTCAATCTCCCTGAAGTCATCAAAGTTCTAGATCACTTATATTCATCGTTTCTGAAGGAAGATTTTATTACGAACACGACAGACAGATGACAAAAGCGGTTATAATTACATGATTGTACTGTGTTCTGGAGTAGCCACTCTGAGCCAACAAAAATACCCCTTGCTGTTTTCGAATCACTGAGTTTAAATGCTATTAGCGCGTGATTGTTGAATTGTTTATACCAGTTTACATTTGAAGAAAATGAACGGACTTTGATTCAGCAGTTAATCAATAATATGTTAATTTCCGTAATTCCGGGTCATGTCTTATATTCTCATGTCAAGTTATAGCGTCCAGACAGGAGTACGAAAATGTGTCAGATTTGGTCTGTACGTTTTCAGTGTGAGTCGTTACAACATGAATTTTTGAATGGAATAATATTATAATTTCGCAATGTCGAAATGATTTTGTACATGTATGACTTTATTTATCAGGTCGGAAGTTATTAACCCTCCCACATGCAGAATTTTACCATTCATGAATGCAGAGAAGAAATTTGGATTACCAAACATCCTATTTGCATAACTCAACATTCCAAATTATTTGACGACGATCGAACTTGCACAGAAAACTGTGCCCAATCCACAGAAATAAGTTGATATAATTTCCCAAATTGTCCACTAAATGTTAATGTACGTAGATATGACAATCATGGCGGAGAAGATAAATGTAAAACTTAGCAAACGTCGTTCCGTTCAAGGACTTTCATCTCATCAAATATTTCATTGTTGCAGGTGTTGGTATAACAACAAGTACTGTCGCAACCTCTGCAAAGAAATAACGCAGTGTGAATTATTAAAAAAAAAAAATCATACAAAAAAAAAAATCATATTTACGTCACAGTAAAATTTGAATAGTAATCCGGAAGATATCCTGAGTCAATCTGTTCTGTACAGGAAATACTGCTGCAAGTTGACTTATCCCAACATAAACCCCGCACAAAAACTCCTTAAAAAGGTTAGGTGTGGTGTTTTAAAAAATATTAATCGAATTTATATACTTGTACAGTATGTTGATTACCTGTAGTATCCCTATTGCCCATATGTACTGTTACGTTTTGTTTAATTTTAACGCATGAAATGCCTCCCGCCGATACGTCGCAGCTGACAGAAGTCAAATTATTACTGATCTGAACAGGATCTGCATGCACAAGGTAGCTGACCCCGACAGAACACGAAATGGCATTAATCGAATCCACGGCAACGTTGTTGCAGTCATCTTCGTTACAGCAGCCGAGTTTACACGATCTAGTCAAAAAATGTTAATCACAATACAACCGAACTAGCATCAAGGCAAATGGAATATTTCAGTACTAACTTTCTACTGAAAGCACTGAGACTTGCATCGTTGTTTATGTCGGTTTGTATTTCACTCAACTTTCCTTCGTATTCATTATTTGTACAGTTGAAGAATCGACAGTCGGAAGTAGAGCAATACGCAATCGTAAACGACACTTCAATTCAAAGAGTTACGTTATACGCACATGATCAGTGAGTTAATTGTATCAAAATTCAAAGCTATGGGTATTTGAAGAGATTTACGAGTATTTTAAGAGATATATAAGTCCCCACCCCCCGCAGTCTAGACAACAATTGAACAAAACTGACATTTATTATCTGGATGTGGGAGAAATGCATCCCATTGAGAATTGATAGAGTCGCACCTTAAGCACCATAGGCGTAATCGCCTGACATTGACGTCAATGGCACACGTACACACATTTATTTATACATATGCCGTGTCTGAAAATCTGCCTAATAAACATCATGTGTGATGTTATTAGCTTACAAACCATAGATCTGTAGGTTGAAAACATTACGTCAACAGCGTTACTGTAAAGGAATTGGGAAGAGTGGGAACCTCTTCCTCTTTCCGGTACAACGAGGAAATGAGATTGCTGTGCTTAATCGAATTGTAAAAAAATGTTAAGTTCAGGTAAGGCGAATTCTACTCCCCACCCGAACTTTGATGTGACTTATCAGTTAATCCAATTAGATTTACTACTGTCAGTAGGGCGGTCGGTCTCTGCTAGTAGTGGGAAAGCTATTGCTTAAAAAATCCTTCTATTGTTCAATGATACTACTCAATGCTCTAGAATCTAGATCTATGCCAAGAGTTCATAAAAGTCTTCCACCACCGTTTTTCAATTTTCGTTTCAGTGTTAATATACATATAAGTCTTACAGTGAGATTTCCAGTGATGAAGATGTATTTTAATTTAACACACGACATTTTCATAATGCTCATTTCAGTCCAACACTAGTACACGGCCTTCCAACCATATCCCTCCAACGAACGATAACACGACACTGTTCAGAGCTCAATATTCACCCATTAACGCTCTCTGTCTATGCACTCAGATTATTACTAACCAGCTGTATTAGGATTTGATGCGTACAAATCAACAGTTCCTGTTCCTTCCAGTCGTACGCAATATGTTGTATCGTTCGAACATGTCTGAGATATTAACGGTCCTGAATCAATGCTTGTGACCGGTACTTGATAATTTGAACCTACAACACAATTCAGAGAATCGCATTGCAAAATAACAGATAGCAAAACGGTTACAGCTAGGCGGTAGTAGGACATTGTAACTGTATAGAAAATACTACAATATATATAGATCAATACATATCACATATCTATACCAAGGTGTTCTTGTACCATGCACTACATCTAACTCCTTCCTGCAACGTAACGAATTTACCATCCACGTTTAGCAGTTATACGGGAATAAACAGGAAAATATACGGGAATTCGCAAGGAAGATTGTGATTCACAGTTTCCTGTGACTGTTTTGCATTCAAATTAAGGTATTCGTATTTCAAACGAGAAGAGTAAATATTTAAAACACGTTTATTGAGCCATACTTCTGTGTAATATATGTTACCTGTTTGTTTTGCATAGCAATTCTTTTTTGTGAATACGTTGTTTACGCAACATAGATCTAGCACGTCATGAGTACCAAAGAACTATTTCGAGTTCTAACTGTTAGAGAGGATATCTGTGTCAAGTGTACTTTTACTTTCTCACGAGGTCACACCATTGCAACACACCTGAGACCAAGTTCTCTCCATCAGTTACTAAAACAATTCATGAATCATAAACTTGCGATGCAAAGGTTACAAAATTTCACTGGAAGCGAGTTTTGTCACTGTGACGTTCCAGGTTCGAATCCTTTCCTTGTAGTACATCAAGAGACAATAATTTATGCCACAGTCAATCACCCTTATCGTGAAAGAGGACCGTATTCCTTTATTTACCGCTAGTTAAGAAAATATATGCAAAGGCTTCATCCACTACGTATCATTAGAATGTCATGAGAGATTGTGGCTCAGATTTCAATATAATACTTATGTTACCCGAATGAGTTATATATTCCGACGATGATATTCAGCTGGTCGCACAGGCTACTTAAATTACAGTTCGAAAAACCAATTCTTCAATTGTTTTAAAATTTCCCACTTATCCATACATTCTTTCATAGAGTAGTCATTGAATAGTCGATGTGATGACACTGAGAGTGTAAGGCAAACGATTGCTAAGAGGTTACTATTGGTTCATATAGCTTAGATGAGATGAAATAATGAATAATCAATATCCTTCCTTCCCCCTTAACTGGAGGTTTGTTTTTACAATTAGTATGCTGAGGGTAAAAAGCATCAGGAGTTTCGCAACGTGCCGTTTATTACTGTCTACCGCTAAACAAACAAAATAACAATGTATGAATCATTCCTACTATTCTGAATTGTTCACTGTGTCTTACATAACTCGTTGCATCGCGTTGCGTTTAACTAAACTGTGATGTAAACGGATCTTAAATATCCACAGAACCGTAGTTGAGAATTCGAACACAGCGGGATCATAAAATCATAAAGTATCTCGAGAACGTGGGGAAATATATATTTATATATTTACAGTGCATCCTAGATTTTACGAACCCTTTCCTACGGACTTTGTACAGGTAATCCTAAGAATCTCCGCTAGGTGACGCGCGTCGAACACCCGCTATACATGTGGCATTTCATCATTTAGCGGTGAGAAAGTGCCTCAGAAGAAGCGAGCTTGTCTCGCAATCGATAGGTTGCGGGTTCGAGCCTCGCCAGAGCCATCCCCCGTGCCCTTGAGCAAGGCACATTCACCAGTTCACAATCGACCCAGCTGGGCAACGTGGGGGTCATTGCAGCGATGATGGTGACCTCCACCGAGGTTTAAGTAACCTCTTGTGTCCACCATCATCCCATCAGTGACTGCAGGTAATACCATCTCGCGAGCTTATTATGCTACGTTTTTTAAAAAACGGGTAAGGACCCTATTACTCCGTTGAATCTGGCGTTCATTGGATTCTATGTAAATAGAAGGAAAATCATAATGTTGCAGCTGAGGAACAATGTAGTATGCAAACCAACTGTGAAGTAATTTCCAATCTGAGACTTGATTAATTGGCAAAGGAAATTTACAATGCCTCGCCTAGTTCTTTATTCTTTATTGTATTTTCCAACTTTTGATAAAGTAGTCGTGACTCAAGTTTTTCCCCGAGCGAGCTAAGAAACTCAATCTATCTAAATATATCGACTGACCGATGGTAACCCCATTTGGCAATGAGATCAACACAATCCATTTTACTAGCTTCAAAATTCCTCAAATAGTTTCAGCATGAAACGAGCAGGGAACAAACTGTGAGTGAACTTCGTAATTACACTGGAAATTTCTCTTGAAATAAATGCTCAAGTGTCGTACAATACAATATTTTGAGAATTGAACGACGTTATATTGTAATTTCGTACCTTACCATACTATATAGTACGATAAAATAAATGAAATATACCATCGGAGATTACAACTTCAAAATCGTCTATATTCTTTTGATTATTATTTCCTTCACACACGCAATGGGCCATACTAACCATCCTGCTTACATAAATATTTACATATATCATCTTTAAATTCATTATTCTATGATTGTCTATTCACGACTATGTGCATAATGAAAACAATAAGCTTTTTTTCCATTGGGTTGACCTAGTGACTTCCAGTCACTAGTGTGAATAATTGAAATATTGTATTATCATCCAGCAACGTACTTCACGCTTTACAATGTGATGATAATAGACCTAACCCCACAGTGAAGATGTATGAATGATTTGGCATGTACTATTAGCAATATAATGTTGAATATATGATGTGCTATGACGTAAAGCCTACTCCAAAACTGCACGAAATTCCACTGCTTATGGCCTATTTGATATGTGGTTCACAAATACATTTCAACGAGCACTGAATTATTACTGAACTACCTCGTTTCTCAGGCATGAAAAAAGTGATTATGTTCATGATCTACATGCTAGTTAGAGCGTTCACAACTAGGTGATAACCAATTTTCTCTGCATGAATACGTGGGTGGTTTGGATCACAGTACCCTAAATTTAATTTAAAGGGCAAATTGTAGTAACTGGTTCATACTTTACATTCATATTTTTTGGTCGAATCAATTGTTAAAGAAATATATGCAGCTAATAATGCGTTGCCTCGGGGAAAACTTTAATTTAAAACAAGAACCGGTTGACCAGTTGACGCCGATACAAATGGGTGAAAGGTAACACATTGCGAGATAGAACACGAGAACAGAACACATTTGTTTGTCATGGTACAATTCTCTTTATGTGCGTCAAAGCTTTTTCGGTTTATTCCTGATTCAATATATACAAATCTACAGTACATTTATTAGTTGTGGGGCGCACCAGTTATTTAGTTAAGGTAAGCATACTTAATGAGTCGCATCATCTGTACACGAAGGTCACGTGCTGAGTGGGCAATCGCTCCATGATGGATTTTTTACTAGTTAAAAATCAAGGTAAATTACTGAATTATCTGCTATCCCCCCACAAGCGTACTATACAATAAAATTGCGTTATTCGAATTATTTCTGTATCGAAGAATCGAAATTGATGAGCCTACAAAAAAATGGATGTGCTGGAGGCATAATTACATTGATTTGCCAATCAAGAGACCTGTAGTACAGCGCTTTTTGTCTTGTCATCGCGGATTCACTATATCGCGGATTCTATATAATATTGTATTGTATACATTTTAATGTAATATTGTATGTATTTTATTTCATGATAAATGCTGTGCCGTACAGTACTAGTATGTTTGAGCGCTAAAAGTTAAAAAAATAAAAATAAATAACCAGTCAAACGTTGTGGGAAAGGTTAATAAGGTGAATAAGAGTGTGTGAATGATTTACAATGGTTCAAAATACGTATAAATATATTCAAATGATTAAATAAATATATGGTTTCTACTTCGCGGAGTTTCACCTATCGCGGGAGGCTCTGGAAAGCACTAACCGCGAAAGGTAAGGAATTACTGTAGTCTGTGTACATGCCTCATGACATAGGATCGTTTTCCTATATTTCTGAGCTTTTCTCGTTTGCACTCAAGATTTCTATTGATATCCTGTAACGACACTGAGTTACCTTTGATCGCCATTGTTGCTCACGGTAAATCCAAAGAAAATCGCAAATATTGAAATAGCAAATAGCAAAGAAACCCGCAAAGGAATTGTTTGCGATGTAAAAATCGACAATGAATTTTCAGCCGTTTCTCTGCATATAACAATGACCGATTATATATAGATCATAGGCTAACCAAATACAAATACAATTGTTTCACTGTGCAATAATTAGATTACGCTGTTATTTGTACAAAGGTGTTCCTCGTAAAGAGAATGGAACCGACTGAAGCATAGAATGCGTTTAGGTGCGGTTGCTGTCAAAACTTGAGTCACCATTATTCTCAGTCACGATATTAAACATGTTGATGTAAGGTCACTTAGCGACGGTATACGATACCATAGCAAACATTACAGCATAGAGATGCAACAAATAATCTGTAATGTTCGGCAAATTACTTTATATTACGTAGGATCTATATCCGAAGGTTGTTCCGCGCGTTGAATTCGCGAAACGCTGTCCTAAATCAAAAAACGAACGATGATTTAGTACTCCCTTCTTTATCGATAGTTCTATCGACGATGATCGTAGTATTATTACATTGATGCGTGCAAGCGGCACAGACACTACATTCCCTAATACAGCATTTCACGTTTTATGGAACAGGATGTTATGAAAAATGGAACAGAAATGTGCAGCAAATGTGTTCTTAGGGAATTGACCTTCAGATAGACCTAGCCAATATAAATATGAAAGGTATCTACTGTACTCATACAATCCATCCTTATAGTTGTTGTTCACGTACATGGATACCAACTAAAAAAATGTCTAAAAGAACGAGATGAATAGATGGATCGAGTTCAAAACGACTTGCCGGACACCAATGGTCATTTGAACCAAATTAGGCGCGACGCAAATTTGTTGTACAAAAGCGTAAAGCTTCACAAGAATTTCTCGTTTTTTTTTCAAATTTGGAACGAATTTTTGCGAGAGAGCAATACTTCGATTCTGTGAACAAAATTATCCAGCTCTAGGGCAAAACTTTCCGTGCATTTACCTCAGAAAGTAATAGAAAATATTAGTATTGAGAGTATTGAGAATATCCCGGAACGAGTGTTTTTCGCTGTCGCCGATGAACGACTCAATGTGGGCCAGAATAGCCAAGGGCAATGGGAATCCCTTTCACGATTGTGAACCCGATATCTCCGGTATAAGTTAATAATAAAAGAAATGATAGGCTTGGGCTTGCCCCATTACTATATAATTATAATTGTATGATACGGAATATGTACAACAGTAACAGCAGGAACTTCACGCGACAGAATTTCATTTGTGATTTTCTTAGATAATTCAATTCAAGTCATTCAAACGTATCGCTGATGTGTGAAGTATATTTTTAGTTTTTTCCACACTCACTTTTATTAATATATGCTCTTTCCCAATGTTCCAGGAGACATTAACACATGTTTATCCGGTTTCGCAATAGCTGTCATGTGGACTTTCCCCACTTGAACAATAGTGCCAATAGGGCGCGGTCGACTGTCACATTTGTCTCATCTCTTTTTCAATGAAGAGAAATTACTCCGTGTACTAAAACTCAAAGAAAAGCCTTATTTGCGTCACATACAAAGCAAATTATGAGTTTACTTTTGTTTTAAAGGGCAAAAATCTCTTCAACACATCACATGACAAACATTTGCGAAAGTATCACGTGGATTTTTGGGTGCACGGATAACGTTCCATGTGATTGAGTATACGGTCATGCGCAAAGTCCGATATTTAAGATGAGTATACGACTGAAAACGGGTAAAATGGACTTGCGCATATCAGGAGAAGGAGTCCCGTAAGCAGTAAGGACACAAGTGATGAATGCGACTTAGTTTTAAGGATATTCTTTTATGCGGTACAAGCCTGCAGTACAGTACAGATCATGGTTTGAACCACGAACAAATTAATCATGTGTAACCACTATTAACATAGTAACAAGAGTAACTAATCTACGGGCCGGCGGTTTACGTTTTTGAGTGGTTCCGTCGAGTAATATCGTGTATCAGTATTTAAGATTCGATTACAGTAGTGCCAAGTAGTAGTGGAGAATTCAGATGTTGCGTGCTGCAAAATTTGTTTGATAAATCACGCACGGTAAAACAATAAATAATAAATAATATCTTCTTCCAATTCTCTTAGCCGTACAAAAAATATTGGCACTTCACAGTCACATGAAAGCGCGCACACTGATAGAATTTTTTTAATATGGGCTACAAGGATTCGCACTAGCTTTATCTGACCCTGGTGTAACCATGAATAGACAGGCAATCATTTGGGATTTTAGAAATGAATTTATATCTTGTTAATTTACTTAAATCAATTGGCAAAAACTTTCTTTCGGTCAAGGGACGGAAAATACCGCGATCAGTTATGTATTGCGTTCTAAGTAAGAGTACCATGTTCTTGAACTAGTATATTGTAATTAAACACACGAGCATCTCTATATGGTGTTAGAAAATAGCCTTATATTGCTGCTAAAGAAATACGAATATTTTGCCGATTTGCAGTATCAGAAGAACGTTTTTCAAGAGCACAGCAATTTGAACGGAAGAGCGTAAAAAGCACTTCTACGCACTTGCATATTATGCAGGATCAGTACTTGTACGGTTCCCTTATTGAGGCTGAACGATCTAGCTAGGCAAAAATGAAAAGTAAAGCTAATACACCGGAAGAAGTGAGTACATAAGACAATTCCGAACAAGGGTGTTGGTTTGTGATAAGGGTTTTCGTGCAGGGTCGAAATCATTGACCCCGAAATGAAGTAGAACGCGAAGATTAATGTATAGCACTTAACAGATGATAATTCTAATCACGATATAACATATAGATGGACACGTATCAATCAGAAATCGCATGTACACTCAAAATATTACCCAACCTGAACACAAATTTGATTTATCT
The DNA here is from genome assembly GCA_013436055.1 of Halocynthia roretzi. Taxonomy (NCBI): domain Eukaryota; kingdom Metazoa; phylum Chordata; class Ascidiacea; order Stolidobranchia; family Pyuridae; genus Halocynthia; species Halocynthia roretzi. The sequence goes on along the minus strand of QRAM01000024.1, from coordinate 24,127 downwards.
AAATTTCGAAGTAAAATCATGATCCGAATAAAAAAACTAGGATTGTTTGCCAATGAAGCGTGAAGCGATATATCCTCAGTGTGATGGTTTGAGTGATGTTTAGCGCAAAAAAAGCTCAATCAGCACGTGACGCGCCCTTTCCTCCACAAAACTGTCAGTAAGCGAAAAGTAGGGGAAATTCAACACGACCTTTAGCCCAGAATTTCCTTGTGCTAAACATGAGTTGTAAGCTGGAGGGATATGTGAAAAATTCTACTCCGACCCAGCACGTCTAATATTGTGATACGCGGCCTCTTGGGATCAACGCCATAGACGCTCGAATTAATCGTTCGTTATTTTGAATTTAATTAAATATCGTAGTGACAGTCTCTTGGCGTAGCTATGAAGCAAGTTCATGCAGCTGTTACCACATGACTTTAGACACGGTCATTTTAAAAATAGGATGCGAGGTTGAATAGGTGTAAGAAAAATTCACAGAGATAGTACTTACAGTGAAACTTTTGTTATTGTTTATTCAGTTTGTATTACTTTGAAACCGATCGGTACGATAAATCTATATAGTCGCAAAAAGATCCTGAACATGAAGGGCATTATTTTAATTCTTGTAAGCTTGACTATCTTCGGTGGTACCACTACTGCACTGAAATGTAGAACCGGATTTAATACGACGATATTGCAAATGCCGATAGGATTCTGGCAAGATCAAAATTGTTCCACGGTTGGCTCGCAGAAATGTTTCATACAAGGATTGTCGTACGAGATGGATGAAGCATCAATTTTCCACGACGGTATATTAGATTCTATTGAATTTGTTCTATGTATTGGTGGTTTAGTACTACATTGTGCTGACACAATGTGGTTATTACGTATTTAAATGATGGAAGTGAAGTATAAATGTCGATACATGTAAAATCAGTAAATAGTTTAAATCCATCTAAAAATAGCACTGGTACGTTTTTTTTCAAATTTGTGAACACACCGCTGATTAAAGTGTCCTAAGAGCAAAAATGGCTCGATTGGACTTTCTCATCAGAAGTTTGTTGTTGTTCCAAATTCAGCGAGGCGAATAGCCTAATTTTTTTGGGTAGCTGCCTTCACCCTTCGCTTTAATTTGTTGTTAATCGGACCAAATATTTTACCTTTCAGCCCAAATAATTTACGGAGGATGCATATCGACCGCATATCTTTCGGAAATTGAATGCGCCAAATTACAATCTGAAGATGGCCTGAACCCAGACTTGATTGAGTCCCTACTACCCACCCTTCAGTCGCAGATAAGCAACATCGTTACAAATATCGCAAATGAAACGGCGCAGAACATCGCCAATATCACTCATAATAGGCAGCTAGTTCAAGAATTGTTGAAACGCATGAACATTTCCATACCCGAAAATTTGGTTGAAGTCGCAGGTAATATTGAAAACGTCCTGTTGAACCTGTTTAATGAAAACCAAACGGCGCTCGATCAGGCAGTAAACGAGCTATTGGAAAGTTTTAGCTCCCTAAACACTTCGGACGAAACAGCCAACGATCTGCTTCAACAATACTTCGACATGTACAACATTACATTTGATGACAAGTACAAACCACTTGTAGAAAACCTTCCTGGGTTTATTGCTCTTGCGTTTAACCAAACGGGCAACGATTCC